>CADEHL010001226.1:0-77500 GCA_902827135.1 Harpagifer antarcticus | reverse complement strand
GTTTAAGACACACTTCTTTACATATATGTTTTCTTCAGACTCATTACATACATTCTGAAAGAGATGAGGATTTTATTGGTTCATATCCCCGACTCTCCGTCTGTCCATCAACACCGTGCCTTCAAAAGGCTCATCAACAAAACAAATATGTGAAGCCTTTATTACTGTACATCCTCTGTTTCACCATTTAGTTTCTATGGAGCAACTCAAGCTTCAGCCGCTTCCCCGGAAACAGCAGAAACACCTGGCTTTGAAAAGAGCTGTTCTTCCTCAGAGACTCACTCACATGAACCAACTCGCCCTCCCTTTTGTGTCTCTGCATGTGTGTGTGTGTGTGTGTGTGTGTGTGTGTGTGTGTGTGTGTGTGTGTGTGTGTGTGTGTGTGTGTGTGTGTGTGTGAGAGAGAGAGAGATAACCACTACTTTAGACAAAACAAATCTGTGCAGACACCCAAACAAGATCATTGTGACAAAGCTGTTCAAATCAAGCATAGTGGAGAAAGTTTAAACAAAAATAACGACTGAGCGAGGGCGGAGCAGCGAAGCAAAACTATTTAACTGTCAGGGTATTTCATGTTGGAATTTCAGCGGTTTACATACCAAAAACAGAATTTGTGCTCAAGTCAACGTCTGGAAAACACACACCTGGGATTTGTTATTGCTAGTCTGTAGAAGTTAGGTTCAGCATTTCTTTGTGGCATCAGTGTCAGAATGTTTACCATGAGTACATCTGTAGTTGAGTAATGAAGGCTTAATGGATGGATGGCAAACAAGCACAACACAATATGGGCCTCATATGTAGAGATATGTGTGTGTGTGTGTGTGTGTGTGTGTGTGTGTGTGTGTGTGTGTGTGTGTGTGTGTGTGTGTGTGTGTGTGTGTGTGTGTGTGGCCTAGCATTACTATACTTGTGGGGACCTAAATCTGTTTACACAGTCACATGTGGGGACTGGCCTCCCTTATGGGGACAAATTGGAGGTCCCCATGAGGGGAATCATTCATTTTAGGGTGAAGACGTGGTTAGGGTTAGGGTTAGGGTTAGGCATGTGTTGGTTATGGTTAAGGTTAGGATAAGTCTCCAGGAAATGCATGTAAGTCAATGTGATGTCCCCTGAAGTGATGTATACATGGTGTGTGTGTGTGTGTGTGTGTGTGTGTGTGTGTGTGTGTGTGTGTGTGTGTGTGTGTGTGTGTGTGTGTGTGTGTGTGTGTGTGTGTGTGTGTGTGTGTGCCAGTTGGCAAGTCCTACCCACGAGATGTGGGAGGTTGTTGGACACACTGCGAGACGCGATTGTGTTTCTGATGGTGCCAAGAATCCGTCAGTGCAGGTGTGAAGGGAGATTCTCTTTGCAAGAAACGAGTTGGCTTCCTGCAACAAGACTCTATTCTACCCTGTGTTGAAAGTTACACTTTGAGAAGTTCCTCAAACTTTCTAAATTAGATACTTTTTGATCTAAAACATTAGGCGCTTTCACACCACAGTACTTTTCCTACAAAGGTTCATAAGAACTTAGTTCATGAGAACTCTTCTTTTTTTTTCTCCAACAGGCGGTCCAAAACACAAAGATGTTTTGCTGTGAATGAGCTTAAGCTAGATGTTTTCAGATATATTCATTTAGAATTAAAAGCTCTGTTGTTCGACTTTAATTCACCAAATGAGTGAAGAAAACAGACAGAGAAGGCGCGGAAAAGTTATAGTTTTAGAAATAGCAAGTTGATTGTGGAAGTAATCTTGGCCACAACTCAAGAAATGTGAAGAATAAGTGTTCAATTTGGCTGTCATGTTATAATTTCAAGGTATATGACATGAGGAAAAGTTAAAGCATACCACAACCAACAGCATTATTGTGATAACATTTCATTTTGATGTGTACTTTTATGGTCTTTGTGTCCTAAGCACATCAAATACAATGTTTGTGTTTCTTGCCTGCTGCTCTGTCTAGACGCAACCCTCTGTGTGTGTGTGTGTGTGTGTGTGTGTGTGTGTGTGTGTGTGTGTGTGTGTGTGTGTGTGTGAGTGTGTGTGTGTGTGTGTGTGTGTGTGTGTGTGTGTGTGTGTGGCAGTCAGAGAGAGCGGGGGTTGTTGTCACTGAGATGGAGCTCGGTTGGTGTCTCGCTGGGTGTTTATAATAACCCTGGTGTATTGTGTCTGTGTGTTGGAATAGTTGAATGTATAATGATCATTTTTAGTAATATAAACAAGGAGGCGGGGAGTGTATGTGTGTGTGTGTGTGTGTGTGTGTGTGTGCGTGTGGATGCAAATGCTGTGGTCCCAGCTGTTTCCTATGGGCCAGAGGGCAAAGAGAGGCAGACACCGTCCTGACTTCAAGTCTCTCTCTCTCTGTGTGTGTGTGTGTGTGTGTGTGTGTGTGTGTGTGTGTGTGTTTGTGTGTGTGTGTGTGTGTGTGTGTGTGTGTGTAGGGGACAAGCCCATGGTCATGAAGGTCTATGTCATCTGTGTTTGTGTGTGTGTGTGTGTGTGTGGGGGGTGTGAGTGTATGTGTGTGTGACTCAAGGGTCTTTTGTCTAGACTGGGTCTCGCCGCCAGAAGCAGACCAGCTGACTGAGTGATGTCTCGTGATGTAAGATGCATTTATGAGATATTTATCAAATATGATATGTATGTCACCGTGTCTGGAACGTGTCAACATAAGACTCCAGATCATATGCACATTCAGCTCAAATATATAATATATTTTCTGCAACAGTTTATAATAAAGATAATAATGTAGTTGGAAAGAGATATAAGGATATTTGTCTATAATTACACACTCAGCATAATTTGTATCATTGCAATTGTGTTTTACAAAATTCTAATTATTAGCTTTTTCCAGACTTCATTTCTAGAGGCCACAGAAGGAGTTATAGTTGTTGAAAAATGCATGAATACATGCTTATAAATATCAAATGTTATACTTTTTAAATCATACATGTAGTACAACAAATGAGGTCTTGATCTGTCAGTTGCTGGACAATCTTCTAATCATCTATACACACACCTCCATATATCTCCACTCTATGAAATAAGCTAATTCAAGTGAACAAATCAATGCAATCAATAAATGTAATGAGGTTCAAACACTCGGGGTCACATTTGAGTAACTGTATGAAAACACAACACTATTGAAATAAGCGCTATTGAAGAATTGACGAATAAAGTATAGCTAAATATTACTTACAAATACACACACCAAAACCAACCCCCGACCCTTCACCCTCCCCCTCTGCTGCCTTCTCCTGACCTGACCTCTGACCTTTGCCCCCCCCAGATCCCCCCCCCCCCCAACACCTTCACTGCAGATGCACAGCAACATTGGTTTCATATGCAAAAAAATCCCCCATCAACACAACAAGCATTTACATACATATATCTGAATATCTGAATCTGTAATCATGATGAGAGAAAGAAATGAGAAACAATTCCCCTGCACACGGCAGAAGGGAATTGTTTCTCATTTCTTGGCAAACGGGATGTCTTCATCTGGCCGACAAATAAATGAATTAACATAAAATAAATATACATTTGAAGGCAACGTTTTCTTCCAACATCCTCTAAAAGCACCCTGCTTCTTTCCCATTAAACCAGCTAATTAAAAAGGAACAACAGATGGTCCTTAAAGCCGCTAAAGAGCTTTACCAACAGCACAATCACTTGAAAGTGCACTCTTTGCACTTTGCAAACAGCTTCATTTGGTTCAAGGTAAACTACTTCAATATCTAACATTTTTATCTTTTCAAGCACCGTTCATCCAGCTTCTTCTAAACGACAAAAACAACGTCCTACAAAACTGCAGCACCGCATTCTGGATTCAACTAATGGAAGCCATTTTGGTTAAAACGCCAAATGGCAGATGACTGTTGCTCAGACTAGATCCTGGTTTCTTTTTTTAACATCAGTCATTTACTGCAAAGATACTTAGGCCGAAGGCAGGTATAATTAAGACTTTGTCAAAATAGTTAATCTATTAATTTAATAAAATATCAAACAGTTGATCATCTTATGTCAGTTCAAGCTAGGGCTAGGTGATACGACGAAAATCATATATAATTACATTTTTCACCAAAAGCGTTTGATATTGCGAAAGACAATTTGGGTTTGACGTGTATGCTTTCAAAAAACATTAACATAGTGACATTTAAATCCAAATGACTGATAAATATTTAAATAATCTGAAAAATATTGTATGAGGACAATACTCTGGCGCTGATCTGTCAAAATATGTCAATTCTCGCGAGAACATGGTGCCCGTATAAAAGATGGCGCCGCGGACGTAAACAACAACGGGACGTCACAGCTCTGTAAAAACAAAGCTATGCCGTCTGAGGGTCTATTTGACAGGATTTCCAATTTTTTGTAGTTATTATACCGTTTTTGACAAACTGAAATATCGTATTCTGGCATCGCTTTAACATTTTAAGGGGGGAAATCAGCATTTTGGTATGAGGGTGCATGCCGAAAGTAATAAGGTGCAGCGCCCCTGTTTCCCGGATTTAGAAAAAACCCTGAATAAGCAAGAAAAGTCTGGTAAATTCAGAGAAATTGCATCAATTTACTGTCATGCAGCCTCTACAACCACACACAAACCTACATCGAAGACAATATGCAGTCTCACATCACAATATCTAACCCTAACCCCATGTAACATCACTAAATTGCCCAACTTTAGATTAAACCCCTGTAAGACTTTAAAAAATACCTATTTTTTTCAACAGTCGTCCTTACATTTACGATCTATTCCACATTAGCAGGTGCAATAAGCTCTCACGGAGTAGACTAATTAACAAAAGCCAAAACACTTTTTCCTTTTAATGTAATCAGATGTTAATGTGAACATTTAGAAAGTAGACAATCCTACGCCAAGTTCCGCTGTGCCAGACTCATTAATGAGAACACAAGACGCAGTTGTTTTGAGCTACGTAAACAGACTACAATCAAAGTATTTAGAAGACCAGACAGCACTGCAGGGATTTTTTTCTGCAATTAATGAAAAAACAAGAACCGATCTTTTCCACATTGTCGCATGACACTCTATGCAGACAGTCATTGGCTTTATTTATAGCGGAGACAGTCTTTGTATGGATTTATTCACACTGCGAGACAGACACATAGGCCCGGATCCGACTTCAGACTAATTAATGGGACAATATGGGTCCAAGGGCCTCAGCTGAGCACTGTCTTGTATGCAGATGATATGCACAGAGCACACACACACACACACACACACACACACACACACACACACACACACACACACCCACACACACACACACACACACACCACACACACCACACACACACACACACCACACACAACCCCCAGAGGGAAGATGACCTTGACCCTTAGATGCACAGCACGGTGCATGCATCTACATATATGCATATGTCACCATGATGACTTTTTTTCCCGTGTTTTTTTTGTGTCTAGACCAAGAAACAATGAACAGCTGAGAGGATGAATGAAGGAATAAAAGACGGAAGGAAGCAAGGAAGAAATGAGATCAGGAAAGAGCTTTTAACATAGCAGACTAATAGACGTAGGGGTGATTTTAATGACATCTTCAGGAATATGTTTCTAAGGAATCTGGTACTTCTACCAAGTTGCCATGGTGGGCAGTTCATAATGCTACAATCCCAAAGAGCCTCTGCTGCTAATGCCAAAGAAAGAGGTTGAAATTAAGAACTAAAGAAGGTGCAATCTTTTGTTTCCCACACATAATGAGCGGACCTTTAACTTTTGTGATGGGATGCTTTTTAAAGAAAATCGTTTTTTATAAACACATGCTCACACCAATGACTTTTTATCACATTTTGTTACCATCTGTTGTGATGAGTAAACGGGGAGAATTGCACGCACACATGACATCAAATAGCAAAGTTTGTTCTCCTTTGGCAGACAAAGAAATTTGCTTCGCAAGGGTTCCCTCGACTAAAGCGAATTTTCGATTTCCTGTTGGAATTTAGCAGAAAATAAGATCTGTGACACACAAACGTTTTTGATACTTTCACGCTACCGTATGTTCAGCAACATAATCTCAACATATTAAGACCACTGTTATAGTAATTGAAGGATCAAATCAATGTCACGGTCACATGACTTAACACCACCGCTAAGCTAAAGGTGGCTAATGTTTGGTGTGATGATGTTTCGTAGTCTCATATATCCATTTGTTAGCAACAGCGTTTTTTATGACACCTAGAACATTTCTGACATTCACCAGTGGAGAGTTTACTGACAGATTTTATGTCGTAGAACAAAACTTGAAAATCTAGAATTGTTTGTATTATGTTAAGAAAATGTTAGAAACAAGGGAAACAAAAGTGGTGAAATGCTGAATCAGCTTTCATGTTTTACGACCCATTCTTGCACTATTTGATTGTCTTTAGGACAAAATAATGACAAAAGAAGAACAGTCAACCACTGGATAAGGACATTAAACTGGAAATGCTACTATTGACGTGCTAAGACAGTGTCTGCACTGGGCCGCTCCCAGTGTCATGTGCTATAAAAACTGGCAAACAAAGCGAGGCAGCTGAGTTGACTTATGGTGGATAAATAATTTCTTCCAAGACAAATTACTGTCTGTTTATCCTACACGAGGATTAAAGAGATTCTGGTTCTGGGACGATGCCAGCTGTCAATCCAATCAAAGAACAAAAAACTTAAAACACAAAAGGCAAAAGGTTTGATGGACTCAGGCTTCTGTAAACACACAGAATACCTAACACACCGCCTTTTCTTTAACGGCAGGCATACACACACACACACGCACACACACACACACACACACACAACACACACACACACACACACACACACACACACACCTAGGGCTGCTCGATTATGGCAAAAATCATAATCTCGATTATTATCACAATTATTAAAAACGATTATCCATTTACTTTGAAAACATCAATTTATTGGATAAAAAATGTGAACAGTATGTTTTTTAACAGTTGATTACCCTGAACTTTAAGTATAACTCAACTGAAAAAACAATACAAAAATAAAATAATTATCGTTTTATTTTGATTACGTTGTTTTCGTAATCGTTGCAAGCCATAATCGTAATAGCGATTCAAAAATACGATTAATTGAGCAGCCCTAATACACACACACACACACACAGCCAGACACACACACACACACACACACAGCCACACACACACACACACACACACACAGCCAGACACACACCACCCACACACACAGCCAGACAGAGAGGTTTACATAATAAGTCTAGGAGGCCTGCCAGAACAGACTCAATCATTTAATTTCCATGATTCACTGAGTGAGAGAGAAAAGGCGACGGAACAAGAGAAAGACAAGAGGAAAGAAAGAAAGAAAGAAAAGCAATCACTGAGAACTAAAATACCGAGAGCAGAAACACAAACACCGCCCAGTAACTGTTGGCCATGTTTGAGAAATATGTCAGAACTGAACTCTTATTTCCCTTTTTGTTTTGGAGCACTCAGTTTTTCACATGGATTTGTTGAAACATCTCTCTATTAACCCCCAGTGGTGGAAAAATACTTTAGAAGATACTTTGCTTAAGTGTTTTCCATACTTTATACATCTACACATCTTCATATTTGGAAGTGCATATTGTACTAATAGATTTTGATTTATTATTATAGGTTATATTCAGGGGTGCACATAACTTTTTTGCCCTGGTTCTCAAAAGGAGCACCTGGAAATGTTGCTTGGTGCGCATCCTTAAAATGAAATAAACCGTAAACCTTTGAGGGGGTCTTTATTGCCAGACACACGGCACTGAACACACAAGAGGTGAACACAGAACACACATGCAGAGGTGAACACAGAACACACATGCAGAGGTGAACACAGAACACACATGCAGAGGTGAACACTGAACACACATGCAGAGGTGAACACAGAACACACATGCAGAGGTGAACACAGAACACACATGCTCAGGTGAACACTGAACACACATGCAGAGGTGAACACTGAACACACATGCAGAGGTGAACACAGAACACACATGCTCAGGTGAACCAGAACACACATGCAGAGGTGAACACAGAACACACATGCTCAGGTGAACACAGAACACACATGCAGAGGTGAACACAGAACACACATGCTCAGGTGAACACTGAACACACATGCAGAGGTGAACACAGAACACACATGCAGAGGTGAACACAGAACACACATGCAGAGGTGAACACAGAACACACATGCAGAGGTGAACACAACACACATGCAGAGGTGAACACAGAACACACATGCAGAGGTGAACACAGAACACACATGCAGAGGTGAACACAGAACACACATGCAGGTGAACACAGAACACACATGCAGAGGTGAACACAAGACAACATTAGCACGACCAGTATTCAAGCTGTCATTACTACCCTCCTGACTGTTCTCCTCACTGTCTTCCTCTCTGTCAGACATGGTAGCTGATGATGTAGGCCTACTACTTTCTCTCTGGTTGAGTCTGTGATTAGCTGCTTGCACCCACAGGTCAACAGCTGGTTTTGGGTCGAAAGTCTCTGTTATCATCTTAGACAAGTGGATGTGCATCAGGGAAGAGAGGCGAGAGTCTGACAGGCAGGATCTGAACTTGCTTATGATTATATTAAGATGTGAAAATCCCCTCTCACATGAAGCACTGCTCAAGGGCAGTGTAAGGGACAACAGCAGGACTTTCTGAATGTTGGAGTATCTTTCTGGATTGCTTGTCTTCACTATGTTGACCAAGTCATACACAGAGAACGCTGCCAAGCGTTTTCCTGCTTGCTTTAAAAGCATCCATTCTCTTACAGCGGAGTCTCTGTCGATAGACAGGATGGCCTCATATTTCTGAAGAATGTCAGTCAGTGTTGTGTTGCCAAAACTGTGGAGATCTTTTTTTTCTTTAGGCCAAGTTGAAGGATCAAACATTAAAAATGGATCACATGACTTGAGGGATTCATATATGGCTTTCAAACTCCTGAATTAGACCTCTCAATACATCAACCTTGTCCCTGTCAGAATCAGCATTTGAAACACTCTCTTCCTGTACTTGCCTTCACTGTCAAGCAGAAGTGTCAGCTGTCCGATAGCTACCATGAGCTCATCCTTGCATTCACCAATAGTCAAATTATCTTGCTGGAACTTGAAGGAGGTGAAACTGTAAAATGTTTCCAGTAGGGATGCTCCGATCGATCGGTCACCGATAGTGCTCGTACTGTACCGAACGTTGGACTTGTAAAAAGTTTCGGTTCAAGTCCGGTTTAAAACCGGAACGTCGGGAACCGGTACTTGGACTCGCAAAAATACTAGCACTTACGGATATTCTCCATTTTGTTCTAAACCATCTAAAACCTCCCTGAAGGCAGGAGAGACTGAAAAGAGTCAAGGGAAGCTTATAAAAGTTAACAGCATTTAATTACACAAAAGATGCTCCTCATCTCCCGTCAGCCCAGGTCAGCAGGTAGAAGAGATCAATTCTTGGCTTGCTCTTCCTGTTGTCATCTGAGGTCTTCTCCTATTGGCCGGCGGCGTTGTCGAGGGGCGGGTCCAATGCAATTCCTGTCTTTTCTGTTGCTAAATTACATCATTCTGGTGTCTGTGGTTATTTAAACATTCCCTGATAAAGTTATTCAGTGTCAATAAATGAGTGCTAATCCCAGTGTGTTTAGTGTACAACATCACATGTCATTTCACCTTCAATTCACGGTTTGAAAACGTAGCATTTCGCCACATGCTAATGCTAACCGGAAGTGAATGATTTTCAGAATAAAAGTATTAAGTTAATAGTGTGAACTTCCGTTTTTTCAGAATAAAACGGATTTAAATTAAATAGTGTATTTAATTCAAATTACGCCATATCAACATTGATTTTAATTTATAACAGTATGTATGTACATCACTATGTATGTAGTATGTATGTATGTATGTACTGTATAATGTACACATGTAGAGTTGTAGAAAAGACATGGTGTACAGACAGTACACACTCTGACTGTACAGTCACTACAGTGTATACTGTATAGTAGGTGTGTAACAGTGTAATGCGTATAGTCTACTCTACACTCTACCTTTCAGCAAAGTTTTAGGGATTTAGGCTCAGTCAGCTCAGGGACTGTTTGGTTACTTTAGTTTGGTAAATGAAATAAATGTTTGAACTTTGTAGTAGTTCACTGTAGTTGCTGTCATAAGTCATTTGTAGACTAAGTGGCAAAAAGTGTTTTTTTACATTTGTACTTTGTAGAGAAATGTAGACACAAGTTGGAAGGACACACACCTGGGATTTGTTATTGCTAGTCTGTAGAAGTTAGGTTCAGCATTTCTTTGTGGCATCAGTGTCAGAATGTTTACCATGAGTACATCTGTAGTTGAGTAATGAAGGCTTAATGGATGGATGGCAAACAAGCACAACACAATATGGGCCTCATATGTAGAGATATGTGTGTGTGTTGTGTGTGTGTGTGTTGTGTGTGTGTGTGTGTGTGTGTGTGTGTGTGTGTGTGTGTGTGTTGTGTGTGTGTGGCCTAGCATTACTATACTTGTGGGGACCTAAATCTGTTTACACAGTCACATGTGGGGACTGGCCTCCCTTATGGGGACAAATTGGAGGTCCCCATGAGGGGAATCATTCATTTTAGGGTGAAGACGTGGTTAGGGTTAGGGTTAGGGTTAGGGTTAGGCATGTGTTGGTTATGGTTAAGGTTAGGATAAGTCTCCAGGAAATGCATGTAAGTCAATGTGATGTCCCCTGAAGTGATGTATACATGGTGTGTGTGTGTGTGTGGTGTGTGTGTGGTGTGTGTGTGTGTGTGTGTGTGGTGTGTGTGTGTGGTGTGTGTGCCAGTTGGCAAGTCCTACCCACGAGATGTGGGAGGGTGTTGGACACACTGCGAGACGCGATTGTGTTTCTGATGGTGCAAGAATCCATCAGTGCAGGTGTGAAGGGAGATTCTCTTTGCAAGAAACGAGTTGGCTTCCTGCAACAAGACTCTATTCTACCCTGTGTTGAAAGTTACACTTTGAGAAGTTCCTCAAACTTTCTAAATTAGATACTTTTTGATCTAAAACATTAGGCGCTTTCACACCACAGTACTTTTCCTACAAAGGTTCATAAGAACTTAGTTCATGAGAACTCTTCTTTTTTTTTCTCCAACAGGCGGTCCAAAACACAAAGATGTTTTGCTGTGAATGAGCTTAAGCTAGATGTTTTTCAGATATATTCATTTAGAATTAAAAGCTCTGTTGTTCGACTTTAATTCACCAAATGAGTGAAGAAAACAGACAGAGAAGGCGCGGAAAAGTTATAGTTTTAGAAATAGCAAGTTGATTGTGGAAGTAATCTTGGCCACAACTCAAGAAATGTGAAGAATAAGTGTTCAATTTGGCTGTCATGTTATAATTTCAAGGTATATGACATGAGGAAAAGTTAAAGCATACCACAACCAACAGCATTATTGTGATAACATTTCATTTTGATGTGTACTTTTATGGTCTTTGTGTCCTAAGCACATCAAATACAATGTTTGTGTTTCTTGCCTGCTGCTCTGTCTAGACGCAACCCTCTGTGTGTGTTGTGTGTGTTGTGGGTGTGTGTGTGTGTGTGTGTGTGTGTGTGTGGTGTGTGTGTGTGTGTGTGTGTGTGTGTGTGTGTGGCAGTCAGAGAGCAGCGGGGGTTGTTTGTCACTGCGCTGGAGCTCGGTTGGTGTCTCGCTGGTGTTTATAATAACCCTGGTGTATTGTGTCTGTGTGTTGGAATAGTTGAATGTATAATGATCATTTTTAGTATATAAACAAGGAGGCGGGGAGTGTATGTGTGTGTGTGTGTGTGTGTGTGTGTGCGTGTGGATGCAAATGCTGTGGTCCCAGCTGTTTCCTATGGGCCAGAGGGCAAAGAGAGGCAGGACACCGTCCTGACTTCAAGTCTCTCTCTCTCTGTGTGTGTGTGTGTGTGTGTGTGTGTGTGTGTGTGTTTGTGTGTGTGTGTGTGTGTGTGTGTGTGTGTAGGGGACAAGCCCATGGTCATGAAGGTCTATGTCATCTGTGTTTGTGTGTGTGTGTGTGTGTGTGGGGGGTGTGAGTGTATGTGTGTGTGACTCAAGGGTCTTTTGTCTAGACTGGGTCTCGCCGCCAGAAGCAGACCAGCTGACTGAGTGATGTCTCGTGATGTAAGATGCATTTATGAGATATTTATCAAATATGATATGTATGTCACCGTGTCTGGAACGTGTCAACATAAGACTCCAGATCATATGCACATTCAGCTCAAATATATAATATATTTTCTGCAACAGTTTATAATAAAGATAATAATGTAGTTGGAAAGAGATATAAGGATATTTGTCTATAATTACACACTCAGCATAATTTGTATCATTGCAATTGTGTTTTACAAAATTCTAATTATTAGCTTTTTCCAGACTTCATTTCTAGAGGCCACAGAAGGAGTTATAGTTGTTGAAAAATGCATGAATACATGCTTATAAATATCAAATGTTATACTTTTTAAATCATACATGTAGTACAACAAATGAGGTCTTGATCTGTCAGTTGCTACTGGCAGTAATGAGACTTTAAATGGACAATCTTCTAATCATCTATACACACACCTCCATATATCTCCACTCTATGAAATAAGCTAATTCAAGTGAACAAATCAATGCAATCAATAAATGTAATGAGGTTCAAACACTCGGGGTCACATTTGAGTAACTGTATGAAAACACAACACTATTGAAATAAGCGCTATTGAAGAATTGACGAATAAAGTATAGCTAAATATTACTTACAAATACACACACCAAAACCAACCCCCGACCCTTCACCCTCCCCCTCTGCTGCCTTCTCCTGACCTGACCTCTGACCTTTGCCCCCCCCAGATCCCCCCCCCCCCAACACCTTCACTGCAGATGCACAACAACATTGGTTTCATATGCAAAAAAATCCCCCATCAACACAACAAGCATTTACATACATATATCTGAATATCTGAATCTGTAATCATGATGAGAGAAAGAAATGAGAAACAATTCCCCTGCACACGGCAGAAGGGAATTGTTTCTCATTTCTTGGCAAACGGGATGTCTTCATCTGGCCGACAAATAAATGAATTAACATAAAATAAATATACATTTGAAGGCAACGTTTTCTTCCAACATCCTCTAAAAGCACCCTGCTTCTTTCCCATTAAACCAGCTAATTAAAAAGGAACAACAGATGGTCCTTAAAGCCGCTAAAGAGCTTTACCAACAGCACAATCACTTGAAAGTGCACTCTTTGCACTTTGCAAACAGCTTCATTTGGTTCAAGGTAAACTACTTCAATATCTAACATTTTTATCTTTTCAAGCACCGTTCATCCAGCTTCTTCTAAACGACAAAAACAACGTCCTACAAAACTGCAGCACCCGCATTCTGGATTCAACTAATGGAAGCCATTTTGGTTAAAACGCCAAATGGCAGATGACTGTTGCTCAGACTAGATCCTGGTTTCTTTTTTTAACATCAGTCATTTACTGCAAAGATACTTAGGCCGAAGGCAGGTATAATTAAGACTTTGTCAAAATAGTTAATCTATTAATTTAATAAAATATCAAACAGTTGATCATCTTATGTCAGTTCAAGCTAGGGCTAGGTGATACGACGAAAATCATATATAATTACATTTTTCACCAAAAGCGTTTGATATTGCGAAAGACAATTTGGGTTTGACGTGTATGCTTTCAAAAAACATTAACATAGTGACATTTAAATCCAAATGACTGATAAATATTTAAATAATCTGAAAAATATTGTATGAGGACAATACTCTGGCGCTGATCTGTCAAAATATGTCAATTCTCGCGAGAACATGGTGCCCGTATAAAAGATGGCGCCGCGGACGTAAACAACAACGGGACGTCACAGCTCTGTAATAACAAAGCTATGCCGTCTGAGGGTCTATTTGACAGGATTTCCAATTTTTTGTAGTTATTATACCGTTTTTGACAAACTGAAATATCGTATTCTGGCATCACTTTAACATTTTAAGGGGGGAAATCAGCATTTTAGTATGAGGGTGCATGCCGAAAGTAATAAGGTGCAGCGCCCCTGTTTCCCGGATTTAGAAAAAACCCTGAATAAGCAAGAAAAGTCTGGTAAATTCAGAGAAATTGCATCAATTTACTGTCATGCAGCCTCTACAACCACACACAAACCTACATCGAAGACAATATGCAGTCTCATATCACAATATCTAACCCTAACCCCATGTAACATCACTAAATTGCCCAACTTTAGATTAAACCCCTGTAAGACTTTAAAAAATACCAATTTTTTTCAACAGTCGTCCTTACATTTACGATCTATTCCACATTAGCAGGTGCAATAAGCTCTCACGGAGTAGACTAATTAACAAAAGCCAAAACACTTTTTCCTTTCAATGTAATCAGATGTTAATGTGAACATTTAGAAAGTAGACAATCCTACGCCAAGTTCCGCTGTGCCAGACTCATTAATGAGAACACAAGACGCAGTTGTTTTGAGCTACGTAAACAGACTACAATCAAAGTATTTAGAAGACCAGACAGCACTGCAGGGATTTTTTTCTGCAATTAATGAAAAAACAAGAACCGATCTTTTCCACATTGTCGCATGACACTCTATGCAGACAGTCATTGGCTTTATTTATAGCGGAGACAGTCTTTGTATGGATTTATTCACACTGCGAGACAGACACATAGGCCCGGATCCGACTTCAGACTAATTAATGGGACAATATGGGTCCAAGGGCCTCAGCTGAGCACTGTCTTGTATGCAGATGATATGCACAGAGCACACACACACACACACACACACACACACACACACACACACACACACACACACACACACACACACACACACACACACACACACACACACACACACACACACACACACACACACACACACACACAACCCCCAGAGGGAAGATGACCTTGACCCTTAGATGCACAGCACGGTGCATGCATCTACATATATGCATATGTCACCATGATGACTTTTTTTCCCGGGTTTTTTTTGTGTCTAGACCAAGAAACAATGAACAGCTGAGAGGATGAATGAAGGAATAAAAGACGGAAGGAAGCAAGGAAGAAATGAGATCAGGAAAGAGCTTTTAACATAGCAGACTAATAGACATAGGGGTGATTTGAATGACATCTTCAGGAATATGTTTCTAAGGAATCTGGTACTTCTACCAAGTTGCCATGGTGGGCAGTTCATAATGCTACAATCCCAAAGAGCCTCTGCTGCTAATGCCAAAGAAAGAGGTTGAAATTAAGAACTAAAGAAGGTGCAATCTTTTGTTTCCCACACATAATGAGCGGACCTTTAACTTTTGTGATGGGATGCTTTTTAAAGAAAATCGTTTTTTATAAACACATGCTCACACCAATGACTTTTTATCACATTTTGTAAAAGTTACCATCTGTAGTGATGAGTAAACGGGGAGAATTGCACGCACACATGACATCAAATAGCAAAGTTTGTTCTCCTTTGGCAGACAAAGAAATTTGCTTCGCAAGGGTTCCCTCGACTAAAGCGAATTTTCGATTTCCTGTTGGAATTTAGCAGAAAATAAGATCTGTGACACACAAACGTTTTTGATACTCACGCTACCGTATGTTCAGCAACATAATCTCAACATATTAAGACCACTGTTATAGTAATTGAAGGATCAAATCAATGTCACGGTCACATGACTTAACACCACCGCTAAGCTAAAGGTGGCTAATGTTTGGTGTGATGATGTTTCGTAGTCTCATATATCCATTTGTTAGCAACAGCGTTTTTTATGACACCTAGAACATTTCTGACATTCACCAGTGGAGAGTTTACTGACAGATTTTATGTCGTAGAACAAAACTTGAAAATCTAGAATTGTTTGTATTATGTTAAGAAAATGTTAGAAACAAGGGAAACAAAAGTGGTGAAATGCTGAATCAGCTTTCATGTTTTAGGACCCATTCTTGCACTATTTGATTGTCTTTAGGACAAAATAATGACAAAAGAAGAACAGTCAACCACTGGATAAGGACATTAAACTGGAAATGCTACTATTGACGTGCTAAGACAGTGTCTGCACTGGGCCGCTCCCAGTGTCATGTGCTATAAAAACTGGCAAACAAAGCGAGGCAGCTGAGTTGACTTATGGTGGATAAATAATTTCTTCCAAGACAAATTACTGTCTGTTTATCCTACACGAGGATTAAAGAGATTCTGGTTCTGGGACGATGCCAGCTGTCAATCCAATCAAAGAACAAAAAACTTAAAACACAAAAGGCAAAAGGTTTGATGGACTCAGGCTTCTGTAAACACACAGAATACCTAACACACCGCCTTTTCTTTAACGGCAGGCATACACACACACACACGCACACACACACACACACACACACACACACACACACACACACACACACACACACACACTAGGGCTGCTCGATTATGGCAAAAATCATAATCTCGATTATTATCACAATTATTAAAAACGATTATCCATTTACTTTGAAAACATCAATTTATTGGATAAAAATGTGAACAGTATGTTTTTAACAGTTGATTACCCTGAACTTTAAGTATAACTCAACTGAAAAAACAATACAAAAATAAAATAATTATCGTTTTATTTTGATTACGTTGTTTTCGTAATCGTTGCAAGCCATAATCGTAATAGCGATTCAAAAATACGATTAATTGAGCAGCCCTAATACACACACACACACACACAGCCAGACACACACACACACACACACACAGCCACACACACACACACACACACACAGCCAGACACACACACCCACACACACAGCCAGACAGAGAGGTTTACATAATAAGTCTAGGAGGCCTGCCAGAACAGACTCAATCATTTAATTTCCATGATTCACTGAGTGAGAGAGAAAAGGCGACGGAACAAGAGAAAGACAAGAGGAAAGAAAGAAAGAAAGAAAAGCAATCACTGAGAACTAAAATACCGAGAGCAGAAACACAAACACCGCCCAGTAACTGTTGGCCATGTTTGAGAAATATGTCAGAACTGAACTCTTATTTCCCTTTTTGTTTTTGGAGCACTCAGTTTTCACATGGATTTGTTGAAACATCTCTCTATTAACCCCAGTGGTGGAAAATATACTTTAGAAGTACTTTGCTTAAGTGTTTCCATACTTTATACATCTACACATCTTCATATTTTGGAAGTGCATATTGTACTAATAGATTTTGATTTATTATTATAGGTTATATTCAGGGGTGCACATAACTTTTTTGCCCTGGTTCTCAAAGGAGCACCTGGAAATGTTGCTTGGTGCGCATCCTTAAAATGAAATAAACCGTAACCTTTGAGGGGGTCTTTATTTGCCAGACACACGGCACTGAACACACAGAGGTGAACACAGAACACACATGCAGAGGTGAACACAGAACACACATGCAGAGGTGAACACAGAACACACATGCAGAGGTGAACACAGAACACACATGCAGAGGTGAACACAGAACACACATGCTCAGGTGAACACTGAACACACATGCAGAGGTGAACACAAGACAACATTAGCACGACCAGTAATCCTACAAGCTGTCATCACTTCCCTCCTGACCGTTCTCCCCACTGTCTTCCTTTGTCAGACATGGTAGCTGATGATGTAGGCCTACTACTTTCTCTCTGGTTGAGTCTGCGATTAGCTGCTTGCACCCACAGGTCAACAGCTGGTTTTGGGTCGAAAGTCTCTGTTATCATCTTAGACAAGTGGATGTGCATCAGGGAAGAGAGGCGAGAGTCTGACAGGCAGGATCTGAACTTGCTTATGATTATATTAAGATGTGAAAATCCCCTCTCACATGAGGCACTGCTCAAGGGCAGTGTAAGGGACAACAGCAGGACTTTCTGAATGTTGGAGTATCTTTCTGGATTGCTTGTCTTCACTATGTTGACCAAGTCATACACAGAGAACGCTGCCAAGCGTTTTCCTGCTTGCTTTAAAAGCATCCATTCTCTTACAGCGGAGTCTCTGTCGATAGACAGGATGGCCTCATATTTCTGAAGAATGTCAGTCAGTGTTGTGTTGCCAAAACTGTGGAGATCTTTTTTTTCTTTAGGCCAAGTTGAAGGATCAAACATTAAAAATGGATCACATGACTTGAGGGATTCATATATGCTTTCAAACTCCTGAATTAGACCTCTCAATACATCAACCTTGTCCCTGTCAGAATCAGCATTTGAAACACTCTCTTTCCTGTACTTGCCTTCACTGTCAAGCAGAAGTGTCAGCTGTCCGATAGCTACCATGAGCTCATCCTTGCATTCACCAATAGTCAAATTATCTTGCTGGAACTTGAAGGAGGTGAACTGTAAAATGTTTCCAGTAGGGATGCTCCGATCGATCGGTCACCGATAGTGCTGCGTACCGGTACGCCGAACCGGTACTGGACTTGTAAAAAGTTTCGGTTCAAGTCCGGTTAAAACCGGAACGTCGGGAACCGGTACTTGGACTCGCAAAAATACTAGCACTTACGGATATTCTCCATTTTGTTCTAAACCATCTAAAACCTCCCTGAAGGCAGGAGAGACTGAAAAGAGTCAAGGGAAGCTTATAAAAGTTAACAGCATTTAATTACACAAAAGATGCTCCTCATCTCCCGTCAGCCCAGGTCAGCAGGTAGAAGAGATCAATTCTTGGCTTGCTCTTCCTGTTGTCATCTGAGGTCTTCTCCTATTGGCCGGCGGCGTTGTCGAGGGGCGGGTCCAATGCAATTCCTGTCTTTTTCTGTTGCTAAATTACATCATTCTGGTGTCTGTGGTTATTTAAACATTCCCTGATAAAGGTTATTCAGTGTCAATAAATGAGTGCTAATCCCAGTGTGTTTAGTGTACAACATCACATGTCATTTCACCTTCAATTCACGGTTTGAAAACGTAGCATTTCGCCACATGCTAATGCTAACCGGAAGTGAATGATTTTCAGAATAAAAGTATTAAGTTAATAGTGTGAACTTCCGTTTTTTTCAGAATAAAACGGATTTAAATTAAATAGTGTATTTAATTCAAATTACGCCATATCAACATTGATTTTAATTTATAACAGTATGTATGTACATCACTATGTATGTAGTATGTATGTATGTATGTACTGTATAATGTACACATGTAGAGTTGTAGAAAAGACATGGTGTACAGACAGTACACACTCTGACTGTACAGTCACTACAGTGTATACTGTATAGTAGGTGTGTAACAGTGTAATGCGTATAGTCTACTCTACACTCTACCTTTCAGCAAAGTTTTAGGGATTTAGGCTCAGTCAGCTCAGGGACTGTTTGGTTACTTTAGTTTGGTAAATGAAATAAATGTTTGAACTTTGTAGTAGTTCACTGTAGTTGCTGTCATAAGTCATTTGTAGACTAAGTGGCAAAAAGTGTTTTTTTTACATTTGTACTTTGTAGAGAAATGTAGACACAAGTTGGAAGGGAGCACAATAAACCTGACGAGTTTGAATTTGAGTTGATTATGAGTTTATTTTCAATTGATAATTAGCTCACAATAAGTTCACTTTAGTTAGTCACACAACTTGACACAAGCCATGGGTTCAGGTCCGGACTTATAAGTCCGGACCTGAATCTGAACCTCTGGACTTGAGTCCGGACCTGAACCTGAATGTGAGTCCAGGTACGCAGCACTAGTCACCGATGGAGATCGGCCGATACTCACTCTCGACCGATCGATCGGTGCTCTCTAAACATGCCGATCAGGAGAGCCGATCGCATGACGTAAAATACATGACACTTATCTACCTCTGGAACAAGCTAAACTAGTTATAAATATATTTATTCTTCACTGTCGGGTCACTCATTACTGGATCAGTGAGCTGCATGAAATACTGACGATCGGCCCCGAAATTGGCGATCAGAGCATCCCTAGTTTCCAGTGTCAAGCATGTTGGCTAGGAAACACTTAAAACGCTCTGTGCAGACATGTTTTAGGTCACTGTCATCACTTGTAGCCACTTGAGATTGAATGGCAGGTAATAGCCTCCATATTTTCAAAATAGTCTCTTGTCTCCATGCACACCATCTAATGTTGTGAAACTTTCCTAGTTTTACAAAGGCAATGCCATTCTCATCATATATCATCTTAAGTTGTTCTGTTCTTTTGGCGCCCCCTTTCTGCAAATAAAAGCGTAGCAGCTTGACAACGCAGCTATTAAATGTCTCGCAGTATGGAACCATGCCATCAGCTGACTTGGCACAGTTCTCGAGGGTGTGGGCGGTACACAGAATATGCACAAGGGAATTCCCAATCGCCACCAGTTTACGCAGTTTGGGGACGACCCCGTTCTAAACTCCGACGTTCACTGCAGCTCCGTCTGTGCATACAGAAACCAACTTCGTCTTCCACTCATCTCCTAAGCCACAAGCATGGAAGAGTTGCTCCAGCCCGTCTGTTATGTCCTGTGTCGTTTGTTTCACACCCAAATGAATGAACCCAAGGAAATCTGAGCTAAACTCTCCCTTGCTACCCACTGACACAATGTACACAATTTCCTGCTCCACTTTTGTTATGTTTTCTGATCCATCAAAAAGCACACCCCAATTTAGCTGCCTTAAATTTTTCATACAACTCTGAACTGATTGCCTGTGCGATGGTCTCCATGATGCGGGATCCCCCTTCTCTCGAATGATAAGCAGTCCCAACATTAACTTTAAGCCTCTTGAGAAGCGCAATGTCCTCCTCATATGAACGCATAGGACGAGCATGTTTGGCTTTGTGAAAGGCCAACAGAAACATATTACTCAGAGCTTGACGCTGTTCTTCATTGAGTCTTCCTGCCACCTGTCGAGGGAACGATTGGGGTTCTTATCCTGGTTGCACTTGTCAGCTATCTTCACATGATCTTTGCTCTTCTCATGCTTTTCAAAAGCTGGATGACTAAAATTCGTACAACCTATATAAAAGGCGTTGCTTTTATCAGCAAGATTTGGATTTTCTCTGCTTATTTTGCACCACATCTCAGTGCGCTCGTCATCGGTTTGGAGCCAGCCTACATCCTGTAGCCACTTCTCTGCGAATACACGTTTTTTTAGCGGGGGTGCGCATGCGCACCTGTTATGTGCAGCCCTGGTTATAAGTATCTATCTCTACTTTTCCCAGATACAATATTATATACCCCTAAATGCATCAGTTATTATTATCTGAAATAGGTCCACACACACACACACACACACACACACACACACACACACACACACACACACACACACACACACACACACACACACACACACACACACACACACAGACAACAACACAGACTATAACACCCCTTGTTGTTAAACACCAACCATGTGCAATATGTGCAATATATATATATATGTTCCGTGAATAACTGTGCAATATGGCTGCTACATCTTCAGAACTGTTACAGGCTGTGTATTTTTGTATTTTGTAAATTGTGTAATTCTTTTTATTTATTATTTAAAACATTTTTTATCTTTAATATTTTGTTCAGTTTTTTATACTTCTTGTTAAACGTTAAGCTGTCTTTAGCTCTTTTTCTGCTGGAACAAATGTACATTTCCCCTCTGTGGGGCGAATAAAGGTATTCTGATTCTGAGGTCTAATTCCTACTTTTACTGGAAATATTCAGAATATAATGTAAGAGTCAAATGTATGAGCAATTGTTTTAAATTCAAGTTAATACGAGAGGCATTTGATTTAATATAATAATAATATAATATATTGTCATATTTTACAAGTCTAGGTCAGAAGAAAACAATTAGCTCATATCACATTCCCCATGTCTTAGCATTTCTAAGACGGTTAGAAGGTAGATCTAAGACATTTTACGGCCTATATTTACCATCTTTTTTGATGAATTAATTGAATGCCTATTGAGAATTTGAATGATCTGCAGGAACCCGGTGAGAGTATTTTTAGTATAGTAGTATTCGTTTATTAGTCCCCGAGGGGAAAATGGGTTGCAGAGATAAAAGACAGTCACAAGCGCTCAAGCAAACAAACTAAAACAAGCAAAATGCCAACGTGAAACACCGCACATACATTGTAGTATTGCTTCTGTTTAAGACAGCTTATCCCTTGAATAATTATCGTTTTGGAATGATATTCAACACAAGAATACAATTACAATTTTGTCCAAAAGAGCTGTAAACAAACAACACTTCCAAAGTTACACTATGTGCCAAATTGAATATTTCTCTTTGTCTTTAAGGTCATGCTGTTTAAGCGAAGCTACAGTGTTACCACGTTTATGACCGTAATCTCAGTTAAATGGTGTAAAAGAAGCTTTTGGTACGGCTATTACAGTTGGAGCGATCAAAAACAAACTGCTGCACGCAGCTTGGCTCAGGATGTAGTTCTGCACCACAGCTTTGAAAAGTGGAACTGGATAGGTCTTGTTTTTTATCATGATTATTAAACATCATCGGTGTCACATGGAGCTGCAGCTTCAACAGGATGTGGAGAGTGATGTTTTTGTAGAGTGACACATGACAATCGGATTTCGAAAGAAAGAGGGACTTTTCAAGCTAAAAATACAGTAAATATTGTTGACTCCTGGTGCTTTTGTACACATAAAGTGGATGATATGGTCTTATGTGTAAAACTAGAATAGTTGTTTTCATTAGATGTGGTTCCAGTTAATGAAATACCTGCATTAACTAAATAATAAGTATTTCCTTAGGCACGTTCACATCGGAGTACTTTTACCCGTACTTTTCCCGTTTAGTTCCGATAGTGCCTGGAATGTTGCGTTCACACCAAAAAGAGAACTTAGTTCCGAGAACTTTTACCCCCATTGTTAGTGCCTGCTAGAGAGGTGGTACTATCCTGGGGAGAAAAAGTACCAATTTTGATTGGCTGGGCGAATTGCAAACCACGCCCTGTAAAACTCTGAAAAGTTTTGTGAAGCAGCCATTGTATTTGCTGGCATTAGCATTATTAGCATTAGCCCCGCGCACCAACTCCGGGGACTTCCGGACGGGGACTTTGGGTAGCAGTATACACCGTGAAGTTGTTTGCGGCCTGCCAGTAAGCCCAAAGCAGAAGAAGAAGCAGTGGTGTCAGCGGCTTAATTTGCGTAATCTTCCCTCAGGGAACTGATGGGGGTACTAAGTGCTGGCACTAAGTGCTGGGCACTAGGGGTGTAACGGTTCACAAACATTTTGGTTCGATATGTACCTCGGTTTTTAGGTCACGGTTCGGTACGTTTTCGGTACAGCAGAAAAAATTATCACAAAACATAAAATATTTTTTGGAGGTTTTTAATTATTATTAAACTGTGAATAATATATTCACTCAAATAAATACAAAATATAATAAAATAGATATTAAGGTGCAACATTTCGATGAACTGAAATAATCTGTATTTGAACTTTACTATACTAGTAGGCTACTCACAAAACATAAAATATTAGTTTTGGGTTTTTAATTATTATTAAACTGTGAATATTCACTCAAATAAATACAAAATATAATAAAATAAACATTAAGGTGCAGCATTTCGATGAACTGAAATAATCTGTATTTGAACTGTACTGTACTAGTACCTAAGCAGCCAGTTTGACATTAGGACTTGCTTGTTATTGTATTTTCATGTTTTTTTAAAGAAAAATGAACTTGTCCACATTGCTTGCCGAAAGGGCAGATCTGCTGGCACTAACAATGTCTCCTGCTGTGGAGAACACCCTCTCACTAGGGACAGAGGTAGCAAATACAGCCAGGTATTGCTTTGCTAACATGGCAACATAAGGATATTTGGCGTTTGTAATAGCTTTGGCTCGGTCTGAACTTTTTGCGAGTGGTGGAGGCTTAAATGCTAGTGGGAGTTGGGTTTGCACTTCAGTCTTTTTTCTTTTGGTACCGGTGATATTCACGTTCGGGTGATGCCTTTTCAAATGAGTGTGCAAGTTTGATGTATTGCCAGCCGCGTAACCAATTTTAGTTGAACAATGCCGACAAACAGCTTTGGTTCGGTCCACCTGTCTTTGTCCGTCATCCTTGTACGTAACTGCGAAACCAAAATGTTCCCAAACCGGAGACTTCAATGATGCTGGAGGATTTTCGAGCTCAACTTTATCTGCGTTCGCCATTTCGACAGTTCCTCAAATTACTGACTACATTTGAACGCATCCCTGTGACCAGCTCTCTAGTATGCCTCTCGTCCAATGAAATGACTTGATCGCTCTATGACGCGTTGAACCCAATGTGATCAAATTACTCTGAATGCTGCGACGCAGCACCTGAGATTACTTCCAAAAAGTTGTTCACGTTCTCAATTTTTTAAGTTTAACGTTATATTCGTTCGGCACACACCTGTACCAAACCGAAGGGCCTGTACCGAATAATTTCGATACGTATACCGTTACACCCCTACTGGGCACTAAGTACGGCAAAGTACTTGGTGTGAAAGCGGCTCTTGTTCCCTTTTGTTAGCAATGTGCAGATCATTAGGTGAACCCACTGACTTTGGCTGGTGTAACACTCACTGTAATTAATTAACATTACTGCTTTGTGTCACCTGGCAGAAGGCCTCAGTGAGACTTGCCTGTTGTCTGTCTAACATGCTCTCTGCAAACTGGTGTCTGAGCATGGACAGAGGAAATACAAAGCTCCAGTCCCCATATGTATTCAAATTTGAATATATCTTGCTGTTTCTGTTTATTTCAGGTTGAACTTAACTTGATATAGGGTTTGAAATAGGGTTCAATGATTTCGGAAAAAAATATTATTTCAATTTGTATGACTGATATTGCGATTGGGATATGATTCTGAAAGGTATTGAAAGGTATAAGATATTGAAAGGAATTACAACTTTTTATCATAATTCTTATTATCATTGAAAATAATTTATTAAATATGTTGTGTTTAGTATTTAGAAGGTGATAGGTTGGGACATATTTTTAAAAAGTTGTTTTCATTACATATTTAGCATTTCAGAACAACTGTGCTTCCTGTGATTTGAATTTTGCACAAATCCATATTGTGATTGTGATAGAATTCCAAATTCAAAAAACGTACAACTACAAATCAAGAACAAGTCAGGTCTGGGTTCAGTGTCCTGCTCATGGGTATACGGGCTGCTGTGAGGATCAAACTTGTGACTTTACCACCGCAGGAATGTGTGTTTGCCAGATTCAGATGCCCGGTCACAGCGTGTCCTTCCTGTGCCCGACGCCACAGTCCAGGAACACTCTGCCTCTACCCTCCAATTCAATAATCCAAATAAATACAGCTACCCTCCAGCTGAACTCCACACACACACACACACACACACACACACACACACACACACACACACACACACACACACACACACACACACACACACACACACACACACACACACACACACACACACACACACACACACACACACACACACACACACACACACACACACACACACACCACGGTCCAACAACGTTTATTTTGGCCAACGAGAGAGAGTCTGTGAAGGTGTTGCTGTACAAATGTACAGGAAACAAGCTGCTGGTAGGAAATGATTCTTATGAACTGATACAAGCGATGACTTCACCACACACACACACACACACACACACACACACAGCCAGCCTGTGAGTAATGCTGATGTCATGTGCTTTGACTAGCGATGTCTGCCGCTCAGAACAGATGTTTTTGCATATGTGTGTGTGTGTGTGTGTGTGTGTGTGTGTGTGTGTGTGTGTGTGCTCATATATGTCAAAGGGTAACAGGTATATGTAACCCTGCAATTACAACATCACAGATCCAGATGAGGGACGGTGTGCGGCAGAGACGGTAAATGATGGTTTGAGGTGAGTCAGGGTCTTTGTAGTGCCTTTACAAAAATGGGAAGTCTGAATTTATCTTAATTCAAGGACTTTGAAGCATTTAAAGGTAGAATATGTAACATTTTTCAAATTGTAATGTCTGTTTATAGCTCTGTTTTTTACCCGGGTGAAGAATTTGAGTTATCGGACGCAGGGATCTTAGGTTACCAGAGAAACAAACTGAGCTAACGTTAGCGGTAGCTTGGTTAGCAGCCCACTTTGTCCACCAAACAGAATTAAAGAACTCTACGGTCAAAAACGTCTTGGACATAGAACAACTAAAGAATCCTAACAAGGAAAAGCTAATAAATGATAAACTCCACAACGCAACAAAACTGCGTCTTTCTTTTGTTTAGATTAAGAGACACCCTATTTACAAAATCACATATGCCATATTGAATGTCTAAATCCTAGCTTTTAAGTTAAAGGGACAGCATGTTCATTTGAGGTGCCTGTCCACACTTAATAATGAAAACATAAAAGCTATTCTTTTTAAGCTAAGAGATATATTAATAAAGCAGCTATATCCCTATAATGCTTTAGATTTCAATGTTTACAGGTCATTTTTGTTGTTCAAGTTCTACATTTAACTTCATAACAGATGTTTGAGACCAAAGCATAGCTGTTTTCCCAAGTTATGGACCTATTTGTAACAGGGAAAGCCTGCCTGTCTTTTTTCTCGCTACATCGTCCTTTGATCAGCACATCTGAAGTGTATAACGTGGATTATCCTGTGTCCTTCATCCTGCCTGTCACACTCCATTGCATACTGTCCAGCACAGCTCAAACACCTTACATATAATTAAGCAATCATACACGAGAGGCCGTGTCGTTCAGTACTGCGGCAGGACCGAGGCGCTTGCGCCGAGGTCCGTACGCCTGTACTGGAGTACCAATAATGACGTTCAAGAACGGCCTCAAGTGTATGATTGCGATTCTATAACACAAACTATCATTGTAATCAACAATATCGTAAAATAATGTCATAATGTGGCTAATTTGCTCCCAAACCTACGCTTTCTGCTTGAGTTAATCTCCGTCAGAAAGTAGTTCCTGAAAGTAGTTCCCACGGTAACGATAGCCGATCGAACACTCCTGCTACCCCGCTTACAGTTATTGATATAATTATAGTAAATAATATATTATTAACCAATTTATTGAAAACAATTTATTGAAAACAATTTATTGAATTAGGCTATTTAAATATCTGAGTAATCACTGTGTGGGATTAGCGGAACAAATCAAATCAGGCTCCGTGGTGCTGAAACATGTTGGGTTCAGAATGAAGGTGGATGTTCATGCTGCCATTAAAAGTGCAATTCTTGAAACAGCTCTCCATGAACTCCATGCCAGACTTTTTTGCAGGTGGTGCTGTGGTGTTCACGGGTAGGACTACGTTATAGGAAGAGCTTTCCTCCAGTGGCCGTTTCATGGCGTGTCCCGGACCGGCAAAAAGCGCGTTGCTCCACATCTTTCTGTTGTCTAGAGATGGAGCCCAGTAGCTGCGAAGCGATGACTCGTTTTTATGTCCGCTAACGGACATGATTTCTCTGGCCTCCAACCCTGCCTCCGCCAGCCACTGTATGCAGGTGCTTCTGACATTTTGTAGCTACCGATTTCCAA
Source organism: Harpagifer antarcticus (assembly GCA_902827135.1). Classification (NCBI taxonomy): domain Eukaryota; kingdom Metazoa; phylum Chordata; class Actinopteri; order Perciformes; family Harpagiferidae; genus Harpagifer; species Harpagifer antarcticus. The sequence goes on along the minus strand of CADEHL010001226.1, from coordinate 50,056 downwards.
CGAGAGACAATGTATAACAGTGTAACGGCTGTGTGTCGCTAAACGTCGCTATGGAAACCACACTATGTAGGCTCATGGAAGTAGTTTCGGTAGGCTAGTGGCGTGTGTAGGCCCCTGGATACTTTGTGATTAGGCACGTTCTATTTGATCGTTGTTTGATCGTGGAATCAAACACGCCTATTGACCAATCAGAGAGCTTGCTCAAACCTATGTGTTATAGAATCTGGCTTCATAAACAGAGCCGATGCATCGTTAGCCTCCAAACGTAGCTTCTATCAACTCCTACACAATCTGCAACTCCCTAGGAATTCTCTTTTTGCCTATTTTGGTTTCTCTTTTGCTTACACCTTGTTCCTGTCTTCTAAAGTGTTGACATACTCTTCCCTCTGCAGTCCTCCCTCTCTCCTCCTTTGTTTGATCTGTTTCCCTCCCTTTGTCTTCCAGACTAAACATCATGTCTGCGTTCTGACTGAGGAACTGCGTCTGCATTCTGTATTTCTCTTGTGTTAAGTCAAGGTATTTCACTCATTGATTGCTATGACTGCTCACATTCACTATCAAATTAAAAGGTCTGTTTATAATCCAAAAAATAATACGGCAACAGTTAGGAGAGTTCCCTCTCATGTTTTAACATGAAAGCATTTCCTGTTGAAAAAGAAATGGCTTTTCCAGTTTGGTGAGGAAGAACTGACTTCAACTAGGGCTGCACCGAGTGAAGAGACATATGGGAATGTGTTGAATATCGCAATTGCAATGAATAATCTGATTAAAGTGTACTTTACTTTCTGCTGCTTTCAATATTCTGCTCAAATACAACACATTGCAAGTTGAATGACTGTTTTAATAATAATGGCTTATATGTGTATCAGGCAAAAAATGTTTACTACAGTATACTTAATGTGCAATATCGTAGTCTTTTGCACATTTTTATCCTGTCAATTGACATTGTGATGATTTATTGTGTAGCAATACAATCTTTGGAATAAACTCCAAAGCTAAAACAAAAAACAAGAACAGACAAGACTTTTGAGAGCTGCAGATTGATGGTTTGTAATGTCTTGGAGTCGTCATACCTTTGGCCATTAGCCATGGGGCATTGCTAATAATAGAGATAATCAGGGTTCCCATCGCTTCAAGTTCCTAAACATCAAATGTGAGGTCTTTTCAGGCAGTTTTCTTCAATTCAATGACACAGCATAACTGAATCATGTTAAAGGTCCCATGTCATGCTTTTCCGGTTATCACCCGTCCCCTTGTGTTATGAAGCTTTCTATGCATGTAAACGGTCTGCAAAGTCACAAACCCTCAAAGTACACCCTGTAGCGAGTAAAACTCTAACACAGAAAATACCTGTCTGTGCTGCCCCAGAACGCCTCATTGGAGATTTCTCTTTTTACATTGTTTACTTCCTGGGTACAGTGACGTAACAATACCCAGGTCCAAATGGACCAATCCGTGGAGCTCCTCACACACACACACTCACTCAGCCTTATCTTTTCTCAGGCTGTGAATGTGTGGCGAACAGCCTGGCTTGTGTGTGTGTGTGTGTGTGTGTGTGTGTGTGTGTGTGTGTGTGTGTGTGTGTGTGTGTGTGTGTGTGTGTGTGTGTGTGTGTGTGTGTGTGTGTGTGTGTGTGTGTGTGTGTGTGCTCAGGCTGAGTTCCGCAGTGTCTCGCTGTCTCGCAGACCCCACACAGCAACCAGGAAACGACCCCAGTAACCCAGCTCACACTGTCCGCTCCTCACAGCAGCGAGCTCCGCAACGTCCCGCCAACACGGCACCCAGACCCCACGCAGCATTCTCATCTGTTTGTCATTACTGGTGTCATTTTCTGGTTGCTAACAAACGCCATTGTAACACAAAATTACTGATGTTCCGCTGTAACGGTGGTGGACTCATCAGAACAGAGTGGGCGAGCTGACCAATCAGGGCACAGTGGGCTCATAGGGAGGGGGGGCAGGAGCTCCAACAAACCGTTTAGGACAGAGAGTGAATACACATACTATACAGAGGTGCTGTATGAGAAACCAATGTGAGTTTGGAACATTGAACAATGTAAATCTATTCTAGTAGACCTCAACAATGGAATTATGATCAGTAGAAATGGCCGTGACATGGGACCTTTAAAGGTTGCTTATTGTCACACTTTCTCAAGGCAGAAAGGCAGTTGGTGCATTCAATGACCCATGTCCATTTTCAAAAACTTTTAAAGCCAGGCTTCTTTAGCTTTTTCGAAGAGCTAAGATCTTCGTAATAACTCTGCAAAACTAATGTAAGTTATTTTACTATTACATCCAACTATTACTACTAGAATACTTTAAATAACACTCACTTATAGTACAATTATACCAAAACTATAATGAATTCAAAAAGACTAGTACATATTATGTTATTACTGGTATTTAACCTGGTCTCTTGAGGCTCACTGAGCACAGAGCGTCATTTCAAGTTAGCTGCATGGTGAGTAAATGTCTGATGACACCCACGTGAACCCATCCCACCCATAATGAGAGGAAGACATTACGCACAGTGATCTCAATTACCTTCTCCTCTAAATCTAAGACTGGAAAATAATAATAAGCCTGTCAAGATATCTACATAACCGGCAAATAAAAGAAGCCTCTAGATCTTATGTTGTGAAAACAGACCGAGGAGTCATTGAGTCATGCTTCTTTTAAAAGTCAGAATACAAATAGTTCTGCACAAGGTTTGGTATTTTCAAGAGACAGGAAGTCATGTTATCATCTTAAAACTTTTTTTAAGTTGGCTATTTATTGATATTTATCAGACCATGGTGAGTCCAACCATGCACATGTTTCTTAGTCTTGATTTAAGCTGTGTAAACTAAACCCACATGAAGTCCTCTTGCTTTGTGAGCAAAAAGGCGTGCTTCTATTATGAATATTTTAAATGCAAGGCTTTTATTGGTCATGTGAACATAGCTAAAGTGTAGTTATGACGATGAAAATCTTAGGTCACAGGCTCCTCCAACAGTGCAACAAAATAAAACAGAAACAATAGTGCAAGTAAATACAAAAAGAAAAATTGTAAAATTGTAAAAAGGTGCTGTAGTGCAATAAGAGTCTATATGCAAGTGATTGAATATGTAAGGGATAATGTGCAGCGAGGCGGTCATTATGGGGAAAAGAACACTCATGAGTCAGCCCTGCTCCTGACCTCAGCTGGACACACACACACACACACACACACACACACACACACACACACACACACACACACACACACACACACACACACACACACACAGCTTTCATCTAGATGACCTTTCAGTGTTGTGACTGTACCAGCATGTGTGTTTCCCCAGTGGGAAAAGCACTCCAAACCCGGGAAGTGCCTTGCAAAAAGCACACACAGTTACACACCAAAAAGCAAACTCATATATAAAACACATACACAAGGATTTCCCGGATGCGACCACACACATGCACGTGGACGCGCGCACATACGCACGCGCGCAGGCAGACGGCTAGACACCCGTCTGGCTTTGCTCGAATGACGAAGCGGCGACAAAACTTCCAACTCCCCCCTTTCCCACCGAACAAACACACCTTTTCCTCTGATATCCAGCTTTCCATGTCCTCAACTTTAACTTCCTGGTAGTTTAAATACACTTAAAGTTGTATGTTTACCCTTAAAACTCAGCGGAAAGGCGGAGTATGTTCAAATGAAGCAAGCTGAGATGAGACACAACGCCAGCGGCTGCGAAACCCCATCCGAAAAATAACACTTTTTGTCAAACTAGGCTTTCAAAGTGAACAAAACAGATATAATAAACATGGATATGATAATAATGACGCAACAAATGCTGTTTAAACAATCCGGTTGTAAGAAAAGAGATGGGAAGCTGGCAGTTTTGGCTCAAGTTCAAAATCAAGCCTTATTAAACGGGTTAAAGGTTCACTGAGGAGAAAACATAACGTAGCCTATTTTAAAGAGGCTAGCATGTGACCTAACATAATATTTGTTTGGGCAATCTTATTGTAGAGACAGAATTTAAACGGGGAGAAACAGAGAGAATGACACAGAAAAAGGACCCGAACAAGACTCGAACCCGGGTCCTCCGCATGGGGACCGAGCCCCAGTTCATGGGCCGCCATGAACAGAATTGTGCACAAGCTGTACAACGTTAACACATACTCAGCTCACCTACAAGATTTACTAGATTCAAAATGAAAGAGTGGACACATTTTGTGATGTTTCATGTCACTGAAACACAGCCCGACATCGCCTATGGCAAAAAGTGACACCCAAAAAACTAAATGAAGACACTTTGCTCCTTCTTTCTGTATTTGTGAGGAGCCCAAGTACAAAAACGAGTGTGTAGCTTGACAGTTTCGATTTACAGAGATAGCTAAAGTGAATGAAAAACACAAGAAAAGTGAATGTAAGTTACTCACTGATTTCCATGCTCTGGAGGGAGGTGTAGCGCTTGCAGTTACATGTACAAGAGACATTGGCGGTGGCGTTTAAAACACCCATCAAGTTCATTTAAAGCCTCCTGAAGTCAACCATTAGGCTTTTTCTCCAGACAGGGGAAAAGGCTGGAGGAGAGGAGCCCAAAAAACAACACTACGCCAAACTCCCCCCCAAAAAATCCTCCCTTTTTTCTCTCCAGCCTCCTAGGGTCTCCTCTCCGTCGTCCTCCTCCTGTTTCGGTTCTCTCCTCCTCCTCGCTCCGGTTTCTCCTCCTCTTCCTCCGAAATGTATATATGTATCTCCCTATCTATCTGTCGGCCTACCGCAGAAGTGTCGGTACAGCCGGGTAGGCTACATGTAGTTTAAACGCAGCTAAGCTAAAAACATGTCGCTGAAACTAGTTTAAATGTCCGGTTCCGTCTGTTAGAGATGTAATGGATCCGTGTTTTCAGCCGAGTGACCGGCGACTAAACTACTAACGGACGTCGGTCTGCTTCTCTCTCTCTCTCTCTCTCTCTCTCTCTCTCTCTCTCTCTCTCTCTCTCTCTCTCTCTCTCTCTCTCTCTCTCCTCTCTCTCTCTCCTCTCCTCTCTCTCTCTCTCTCTCTCTCTCTCTCTCTCTCTCCTCTCTCTCTCTCTCTCTCTCTCTCTGTCTGTCTCCAGGGATTTCTCAGTGTCACTCCCCCCCCTCCTCTCTGTCTGGGTCTGTCTCTCATTTCCAATTTCCACTTGCCTTTTTAGCAAACACAATCCCTTCAAAGCCGACAGAAAGGAGCAAACAGCAGATAGGCCTACAGACAAATACAGTATTACTACAAGTCGATGAACTGACGAACAATAACACTTTAATCATCAAAGTAGGCCATTTTGTTGCTGTTTTCAGACAACACAATTTAGTTTTATTCATGCATATCTTTTTGGCAAATCACAATCCTGCATAAAATAGAGTTGCAATTATTTGGTCGATAAGTCAATCAAAATGATCGCTGACCATTTCATAATTAAAGTATTTTGTTGCAAACATTTGGTTTACAGACTCTAAGATAACCTAATCATGTCCTTTATCTGAACATATTTGGGTTTTAGGCATACAGACATCACCTTGGGCTAGAAAATATGAACATAAAGATAAATAAAACATGAGGAACAATTACATTTTATATATATATTTTTATTTAAAAGCTTTAAATTCAATCCAATGGCACTAAAGAAAGACAAACTCTATTTCTATTATTATGATGTAGCGTATGTATCTGCAGCATCCCCCCCTCCTCTCTCTCTGTCTGTCTCTCATTTCCAATTTCCACATGCCTTTTTGGAAAATGAGGAGAGGAGGAACAGCAGATAAGGACAAATAAAGTATAACTTCAAGTCGACTAGTCAATTAATTAAGAAACACTTAAACTAACGCTTTAAACATTTAAGTATATGAAAAAATGCAGTAAATGCTGTTTTCAAACTCTATGCTAGCCTATATTTTCTTAATGTGAATATCTTGGACAATCAATTTCAGTCTATTTAGTTTTATTTATACATATCTTTTGGGAAAATCTCATTCCTGCATAAGTAAAGTTACAATTATATGGTTGATTAGTCAATCAAAATGATAGGTGACTATTTCATTATTCAAGTGTTTTTTGTTGCAGAAATAGCAGAAAATGCTGTTTTCAGGCTCTCTGATGGCCTATAAAGATTTCCTTTATCCAAACATATTTGGGTTTTAAACATGACAAATATTTTATGCATTTCTATCACATATTTTCTCAGAGGACCTTCCCACTCTGTACATTCAAGACCTTAAACTTAAAAATCCAATGGCATAAAAGAAAGAACAAAAACTGTAATATTTTATGATGCCTTCCTCCTGACGTATCTGCAGCATTCCCTCCCCCCTCCTCCCCCCTCCTCTCTGTCTGGGTCTGTCTCTCATTTCCAATTTCCACTTGCCTTTTTAGCAAGTATACTTGTTTCTTTGAACATGTTCACTCTGCGAAGTCATACATGGAAGAGGATAAAATAACAGATGAATGAAAAATAAAGTAGAGTTACGATTATTAGTCGATGAATCAATCAAAAAGGACTTTCAACAGCAATTATTTGTGCAAAAATGGCTCTCTCAGGTTATTACATTACATTACATTGCATTTAGCTGACGCTTTTATCCAAAGCGACTTACAATAAGTACATACGACCAGGAAGACACAACCCTGAAGAAAACAGAATCATATAAGTACATCAGGTGGCATTTAAAGATCTCCCTTGGGTTTCGGACATAATAGACACCACCTTACACAAACACATTTTCTTATGTTATACATTTAAACTTCAACATCGAGTAATGGCAACACACAATATTTACAGTTTTGCATTTATCCATTAAGAAAAAACAAGCTTTCAAATCTAATCATGATGCTGATAGCAAGCACACTCTCTCTCTCTCTCTCGCCTCTCTCTCTCTCTCTCTCTCTCTCTATCTCTCTCCCTCTCTCTCTCTCTCTCTCTCTCTCTCTCTCTCTCTCTCTCTCTCTCTCTGAATCATTCCCTCATTTCCAGTTTTAAGTATTGTCTTTTTGGCAGATCACACACCCAAACAGAGTGAAAGAAACATCTGATAAAAACTACAAGGATTAGTCAACTCATTGATAAAGTCATTCAAAGATAATCGCCATTATTTCATATTCAAAGCTATTTATGTGCAAAAATGGCAGCAGCAGCCATTGCATGAACTTGATGACATGTCCATTTATCTGATTAAGCGTAATTCACTAATCTGTAGTCCTACAAAAAGGTTTTGAACATAAAAAAGGCACTAGTAGCAACAGTAGTTATAATGATCCCGCTTTCGTCACATTAGTATGCATACAAAGTGACAGGTGACACGCCCCCAATTATGCAAATGAGCCAATTGTTCGAGATCCTTTGATGTGAGTGGGTACAATTATGTAAATGAGCCAAGTCCCGCCTCCCTTTGTTCGAGATCCTTTGATGTGAGGGGGTGAGATTTGAACAGGTAGGTGTGAAAAGCCCCCCTGTGTAGTGCTTTTGTTGTCTAATTCTTTGATGTGTTGATTAAGGCAGTCTCTTTGAAGTTATGTTGTCTGGCCCCTGTCCCCTCAGAGTTGTCTAATCTAATTAGCCTTTGATGTTTTTCCCTTTGATGTGAGGTGTTATAACAGGCAGGTGTGATTTCACACTGGTGTGTTATAAGCCTTTGATGTTAATCTAGGTGTCTCTTTGAAGTTATGCGTGAGACGGTCTTTTGGTCATGTGAGCGCGTTCATGTGTGCTGGAGGAGGGGCTCTGTGAGGAAGTGGCAGATTTCCCCCCGGTTGTGGACTTTTCAAATACGTAAAGAGGGAAATAATAAAATATCCTCTTGTCCCCATGATTTTTGTCTTTTTTATAATTACTTTACACAACTATAAGGAAACCCCATATGAAGTTGTATGAGGTTGTATGGGTGTAATATTAGATTTGGCTGTATGCATCAAAAAAGGTTTGACTGCAAAAGACTCTCACTTTTACAGAGGGCTCCTCATGTTTCTTTTTAAGTTTTTGTGAAACTGTTAACTACAAGGAAGTATCTGTTTGCAAAGAGGGTATACATATTCATTTAAAAATATCTTATTTAGGTTTTTAATAGTGATACCTAAGGATATTCTCTTTAGTTGTATGGATTGTGAACTAATGTGTAATTACTTTATTAACTATAAGAAAGTCTCTCTGAAGAGGGACATAATAATTTAAAATATCGTATTGCCCCCATGATCTTGTCTTTTTTATAATTACTTCACACAACTATAAGGAAGCCCAATATTAAGTTATGTGAGGTTGTATGGGTGTAATATTAGAATTTGCTGTATGCAACAACAAAAAAGGTTTGACTGGTGAAAAAGACTCTCACTTTTACAGAGGGCTCCGCCTCCCACTCAACATAACAAGTCCCACCCTCCTCACCAGATCATTTAAAAGTAAGGGGGTGGAAACAGATGAAAAAAGAAATACGCTCAAACTAAATAACAAGACAGTCATTTCCACTCACCAAGTTACCTTTCAAAAAAGAAAAATGGCCAAGAGACGCCTCGACATGGGTTTAATCAGCGAGACGCCTGTGACAACTTACCGCCATCCGTCCGGAGCGCCAATCAAGAAACGAATGCAGTATCTGTGCCGGGTTCAGACGCATCCAGCCGAAGAACTTCATGAAGAATGGACTCTGAAAAATGGCGAAGTTTGGGGTTATGTATTCAACTATATGGCGAATGAACTGCATTTCTACAATCTGAAGAATGGAGAAATGTATGGACCCCGTAGTGTTAAAGCGACACTGACCTCAACAGATTGGGCTGTGTTAACTCTGGTGTCTTTCAGAGATCTCCACGCAACCACTGTATTGGAAGAAGTAGTGCATCAAGAAACCATAGTGGAACCAGCGGTGTACAAGATATTTGCAAAGAAAAGCAAAGAAACACAGACAGCATGCAAGATCAAAGAAGAGTTTTCACCGCTGCCCCTCAATGTGAAGGAAGAAGAAGAAGGAGATATCCCCCCGCCGCCAGAAGTGAGAAGAGTCCTGACAAGCACCGTCTGGGAAACTAAAAGCGGACCATCGGGGCGATGGTATTACCGCGCAAGCCGTTTGGTGACGCTGGGGAAGGACCCCTCTGATGATTTTGTTTTGGAGTATTTCAACTCTACATGCGGGGTTTTTCAGACATCCTTGCGGGTGCCTCTGACTGCTTGGCTGAAAATGATTGATGGAAAAGCTACAAAGCTTAAATAACTTTTTAAACAGAGTCAGACATCGATGGACATTATACTGGTGAAAAAGACTCTCACTTTTGCAGAGGACTCCGCCTCCCACTCAACATAACAAGTCACACCCTCCTCACCAGATCATTTAAAACTAAGGACCCCTCAAAGAAAAGCTTTGTGTTTTTTCTACCTAGGTAAAAGAGCGTCGGGGTTGTCTTACGAAAATGCTTTATCTCTGTATCAAGATGATGTGTTTAAAAATGATTTTTGTGAAAAATACCAATGGTGTGAGAGACGTCATAAAGACACTCATTTTAACCACAGTGTTTGCTCTCTATAAATGTTTAAAGATTGTTACAAAATGTAAAAAAAAAGAAAAAAAAAAAAGGTATGGAGACAAAATTAATTCAGGTGACTGTCTTTATTAGGGAAACAAAAATATAATACAAATGGTTTAGGGGGTAAAATTCGGTTTCTTTTAATGGCAGGGTTTGTATTTTTTAAAACACTTGTTCAGTTAAACAAGGTTTTTTTCTTTTCTGATAACCTTACATATTTTTTGTTATTTTCTGCTACCAAGATACTTTAAGATACACCTTGATGTACGCAACACTTAACAAAGGGTATAATATGAAGTACTTGGTAAGGAATGGGGTTTTCTTTAAGGGGTGCAAAACTTTAGAACTGGGTAAAATATTCATTAATTTGTAATGAATTGAGTTTTCTTTCTTTTGATTTTCAACATACTATTTGTACACAATGACTTTTCCATATTTCTGACAAACTATACTTTTGACTTTTTCCGTAAAATCTTGACAAACTATTACTTATTCTTAAATTTGACCTATTGCTGCTTGGTTGGAAATGATAGATGAAAAAGCTACAACGCTTAAAGAACTTTTTTTTAAAACTTTCAATTCTCCAGATGACTCCTCCCCATTCAACACAATAAGTCCCACCCTACACTCAGCAAATCATCTAAAACGAAGGACCCCACTGAGACGACCGTTGTAAACTAGCCATGGATCTGAGAAAAATCAAGACTCCCCCCGCGAGTTGCAGCCAGGAACAGACTCCTGGACTACCATCATCACCACCATTTTGGACACCCGACTCTTGCAATACTTCTGCTGCTGATGTTACTCCGGGGGCCAAGACGTCTCTGTTTATGAACACAGTGAAATCGGTGTTGGTTGATATTGTGGAGAGGGTGATACATCGGTACAGAGAAGAAATCTGCAACGGGTGCCGAGTCAGTCACCCCGGCCAGAGGCAACACGATTTTCTGAATGACATGCCTGATTTTTTCTTCAGCAACAATTACAAAGCGTTAATGAAAAGACTCTGGCTCACCGACTTCATTACTGAGATCGACCAGACTCTTATTGATAAAGACATTTTCACGGATTATTGGAGGATCCAAGGCGCTTCGGAGGCTTTTCTTCACAATCTCAAAAATTGCAGACGCCTCAAGGAGAGACTTGAAAAGATCCATGCCGAGTTGGATGGAGAAGAAGAAGACTAATAACCAGCAGTTGACTGAAGCCAGGGATTTGTTCGATACATTGACTTTTTTTCTTTAAGTAAAATAAAAATGGGAAACTACTATGCAAAACGCTCTGTATATATTGATCATAATGTAGTAAATACCCTTTTAATAAGTGTGGTGATGAGGACGATTGAAAACAGAATGAGTAGTGACCCCTGTGTAAAAAGAACGGCTGAAGTTTGTAAACTGGAAGACACTATTCCGGGTCATTGGGAAACGATTGTAAACGAATCATTTAAAGTGGTCCTGGAATCTTCATTTTCCGAAACATTCTGTAACATTACCGCAGAAATGAAACAAACATCAAAAGTGTATCATGTGCTCTCATTGTATGCTCTGTTTGTAGATGTAATGCATCTTTGTGTCGAAAAACAGCATACACATGAATATTTTGACTGAAGTGAAAAAACACCACCATGATATTTCCAATAATATGGGGAATTCTAAGCTGGAGACGGTCCTGGGGATGTTACAATCAGTATAACTATTGATTTTTGTGTGTGAAAAAAAAAAAATGTAAATAGGACATTTAAAAAAAAAAAAAAAGTGTTTTTTTTACATTTAAAAACTGTTGTCTTCATTATAGCAAGGGGAGCGTGTCTGATACATGTGTATTACAGTCCTTCACATGCACTGTTGTCTTCATTATAACAAGGGGAGGATAACAGGGAAGATGTAGGATAAATGTATATTGAAACGTGCGTATTATACACCCACAGAAACACAGAAACGCAGAAACACAGAAACACAGAAACACAGAAACGCAGAAACACAGACACACAGAAAACACTAGTATGGTTTTTTGTGTTTTCAGTGTTTTCTGTGTGTCTGTACACACAAAGCACAAATGATTTAAAACAAACCCTCAATCAAATTTAGAGAGGACCATTAAGAGTCAGATGCTTGACGAAATCTACTAAAACAAAGTACTTCATTATCTACTTTTCAGCTTGTATACACAAAGTGTATCTTTCAGTAACTTTCGCGGAGAATTTAAGCATAAATCTGTCAAATGTTCAAAACAGCCTTGTTTCACTGAAATAGCCTCAAAATCACAAACTGCCATTAGGAGTCAGAATCCTAAAGAAATGTACTCAAACAGAGTACTTCATGGTAGTGGTCAGCTTTTAAACACAAAAGTGTATCTTTCAGTAACTTTCTGAGAGAATTAAGCATAAATCTGTCAAATGTTCAAAACAGCCTTGTTTCACTGAAATAGCCTCAAAATCACAAACTGCCATTAAGAGTCAGAATCTTAATGAAATCTACTCAAACAGAGTACTTTCTACAGATGACTCCTCCCACTCAACGCAATAAGTCCCACCCCACTCAGCAAATCATATAAAACTAAGGACCCCACTAAGACGACCGTTGAAAACGGAGTCGGCTTGACTCGGTTTAAAAAATGCACAAATGTGTTTAATCGTTAATGTCAGATATGTACTAAGTAGCCTAAATACATTTGTTCCTGCTCAAGATTAGATTCAACTTTATTGTTATTGCACATATTGCAGGTACTGAGACAACGAAATGCAGTTTAGCTTCTAACCAGGGGTGCAACAAGCAGCGAAAAGTAATGTGCACAATACTACAGTAAACAATTAACACAATAAATTATGTGGATTAAACCACATTTATTTCGTTAAAAATAAACTAAATATGATTTTGTTTGAATGATTAAATGTAGGGTGAATTGCCCTAATGTGGGACATTTTTGCATTTCAGACTTCGGGAATATATTGCGATATGAAGCAGATACAATAAATCAAAATCCAGTACCATTCCGAAATCCCCAGTAATATTAGACACTAATAATACAGTAAACTATTAACACTGTACATATTATTGTTTGCCCGTGGGATTAGGATGATCGGTAGTGAGAGCCGTGTTTCATTTTCCTCCGGTCGGATGTGATATAAAAACAAAGCGATTATTTTTGTTGTTGTAAACTCACGTGGATTAAATTTAGTGCATTAATTTCAACTCGTGAACATATGATACATTAATGATCGTGAGGATGATGATTGAAAATCGTTTGTTTGAGCCGGGCTGCATTTCCTGATCTAAAAACATAGCGATCGTGAATTAAACATTATTTTGTAAAATAAAAACATGGTGATGTAAATGATTACATGTCTCTTATTTAGCACAGAATATGATCCTATCCGTGACATATGGATCTTAACAAATATCCACTATATCAGATACCTGTAGATCAGCTGTTTATTTCACATGAGTTCCAGTGTGGCAGCTTTTTAATCACGGCTCCCCCTGGTGGATCCATGATCCATTGCAGCTGGTTTCATTATAATTAAATGTATTTATCAAGGGGGCGTTTCAAGTCCTGCGGGGGGTTTTCCTTTTCAGCACGGGCCCACCCCGTGCCGATCACGGACCCGCACGGGTAGACGTCTGAAATGAAGCGCTACATCTGTAATATGTGTGTGTGTGTGTGTGTATGTGTGTTTGTAGTGTGTGTGTGTGTGTGTGTGTGTGTAGTGTGTGTGTGTGTGTGTGTGTGTGTGTGTGTGTGTGTGTGTGTGTGTTCCAGACAGCATTACATCACCCCCCTGATTGACAGGCCCGAGGAACCAATAAGGCGAGACTGTAACAGCGTGTCTCATCTGATTCAACTCTCTAATGAGTCTGCTTCAGTTTATAGCTGCATGTTAGACACGTTTTACTGCCCAGCTGGACTCTCCAAAGCCTAATCCTGAATAAAAATAAAAAGATACCACCCAAAGTCATTGGTTGGTGTGAACAGAAACAAAAAACACGTCAAAAAAGTGAAATTGTTATGCAAAAAAAGGGGTTAAATCTGCTTTGAAGGTGTAAATTAGGAGAACTGATCAGGAATCAGTTCAGAGACTTGCTCACTGTGGCAGGGCATACCCTCCTTGGACCCAGCCCATGAAAATGTCCACTGTAGTGGACATTTTGTTAACATGCATCTCCTTTGACTCTTTTGAGCTACTCTATCAATCTCTGATGTACTGTACAGAGGACATCCTGGTCTTTCCAGTGATATGTCATTGGTTAAAATTGCATGCTCCTCTTTCTTTTCATCCAAAATGGCTGGCATACCAAAAACAAAATGTTATAGAAGCAGGAGGAGAAGTCAAATATTGTTGAATAATTGTAATTTTTAACATGAAAATCCTATATGTTCTTGTTTATTAACATTTGAGGAACTATATAATTAGTTCTGAAAGCAATTAAATAATTCAAGTTTTCAAATAACAGCCCTTTTATAAATGTCCATTCTAGTGGACGTCAGGACCATCTTCATGGACTTAATGACTCAATATTGTTGCAGGAGACGGAACTGGGGTTACGTACTATAACCCAGTTTCTATGAGTATAGGCGCAGCCCTCTAAGGCTATCGCTATTGGGTAATCCCACTGCACGTGTACTGCACTGACAGACTTAATCCACGCCCACCTATGACGTGGGCCCCACCACCGGCCTCACTTCCGTAGAAATAGGAAGTAGGCCCGACCATCTGCTCCCACGCAAAAAGCTTTTCTTCAGCTATTCGCGGAGCCAGTGGGGCCCGAACCTTAGAGGGCTGCGCCTATACACATAGAAGCTGGGTTACAGTCCGTAACCCCAGTTCTATATCGTATAAGGCTTCGCCCTCTAAGGCTATCGCTATTGGGTTAAGGGCAAAGCAGGATGTAGTCCACGCCCCACTGGTCCGTCCGTTACCAGAAGTACAAAAACACATCTACTCAATTAATAACCCATGTCCATTGCGCCATGCGTAATGGAGCATCACAGTCCCTGGAAATGTAGCATTTAAAATGAATATTCTCCATGAGGGAATGAAGGTGAATACCTGTCGTTATAAAAGTAGAGACCAAATTCCCACTTGTTACAACGAAAAAAGAGGGGGAAAAGACACTGTTCCTGGGATGACAGGGTTCCCTGTATCCCGTAGAACTGCGGTGGGGAGAGGCGAACTGCAGAGACTACCCTCTGCCCATCCGCCTGCTCATCCATCTGTCCATCAGACACACACGCCGCCACCTTGAGTAATACTCTGATAGCGCCGGCTGTACATTCTCTGAATGTGCTGTGGTTGGTGGCAAACCACGCCAGAGCCCTCCACACGCTGCATTTCACACAGGCTCTCAGTATGTCGCCGTTTAAGAGAAGACTTGTACACCGCGCGTTCACGCTCAACATCACTAAGGGATGAGCGGAGGTGTGTGCAGTGCTGTCCACACGAGGCGTAATAATGGCCCCCGTGGGCTCATTACGACCGTGGGTACGAGGTATGTCTGAGACAGAGGAAAAATCCGTGCTGCGTAATAACCAAAAGGTTAAGGTTGACGGATTGAATAGTAAGCCCTGCTGTTTATTAACCAATAAGTTAAAAAAAACAGCCGGCTTAGGCAGCGAGGCATGCTGCCAAGTAACCAATAGGCTATTGGCAGCCGGATTAACCGGGGGGCCTTGCTGCATATTATCTTCCATCTGTCCATCGAACACACGCACCGCCACTCAGCGCGCGAACCTGCTCTGGATGTGCAGTGGTTGTCATAGTGACGAGCCACGCCCTCCATACGCTGCATTTCACACAGTCTCTCATTATGTCGCGTTTAGAAGAAGGCTCGTAAACCGGACCTTGAGGTGCGTTCACGCTCAACACCCCTGAGGGATGAGCGGAGGTGTGTGCCAGAGATGGAGTACTCGAGTTCTGGATTCGGACTCGAGTTGGACTCGAGTGCCGATTTTCGGGACTCGGGACTTGACTCGGACTCGCGCACTGATTGACGAGACTCGGAATCGGACTCGTGAATTCTCACGCACGATGACTTGGACTCGGACTCGGCTCGGACACTCCTTGGATGACTCGGACTTGGACTCGGACTCAAGCAAGTTTTCTCTGGAGTCTGATGTCCTCTGTGTCCAGGCGTGTGCACCTGCGAGGCGAGTTCACGTACTGGGCGCGCCCCCGCTGCTATACCAGTCTAAAGATGTCCAGAGACACACCCCGCATCATGCTGTATGCTTTTAAAGATTTTGTTTCCATATTGGGAAAGAGCAGCGCAAAATGCACATTATGTGGACAGAAGATAGAAGAGAAGACTGGGACAACGTCGAATTTCAATCGACACCTTTCACGGCGGCACCCAGAAAAGTAAGTAGAAATGGTATTGTTAGTTTGCTAACCCACGTTAACGTTAGCCACTAAATTGACCCCACAAAGGTTTTAAGATGTCGGGTTAGATGGAGGTAGGGGTTGATATCACATCCTAGGGACCAAGTGCAGTTTTATTGTCTAGATAAATACTGTTAAAAAGCTATACATGTCAGACAGATCACGTTTTGGATAATCTCCACGTGATCTGTCTCTTAAATGTGTCTCAACCACAGACCTTATTTCGAGCTATTTTCCAAAATCCTATGGAGGAAATGCATTGCTTCTTTGTCGAAGGAACCGGAAGAAGTTTACTTCCGGGTTTTAGGACGCGTCACTGTGGCACTCTATTGGAATTGGCCTCATTCGGCTCTGCTGGTGTTGTTTGTGGTTTTCCGTACACCTGTAAGATGCTTTTTAAATATTCTAAATGCATAATTTCAACTGGGTGTCTGTCCAATAGGGCCACATTATGGTAGGAGAGGGGACCCCATCACTTCACTAACATAGAGAGGAATTGGTTCTATGACTTTGTAATTCGAGCCAGATTCAAATTGGAAATTGAATGAAAATGTTACTTATATTGCGTAGAAAGCCCTGCATGCTTTCTCATGTTCTATTGTTCTTAATAATGTATTTTCAGTTTCTGTGGGTTTTCAAACCATTAAATAAGTTCAATTGTGACATTGTGTCATTGTGTTTAATGTATACCATTTTCATTTGTAAAACAGCTCTTTGAAGATGCCAGAACGGAGCACTGGAGGCAATATTGGAACTGGACTCAACCTTGATGATGATAATAATAATTATTATTATTATTATTAGTAATAAGCTTTATATTTGTATAGCACCTTTTTTAATACAACAATTGTAGCCACACTCGCTTCACAGCAGTTCAATAGACACATTAGTATACCATGACAGGATAAAAGCAATGTAGAGGAGCTACAGCTACATTTCAACACATATATTCACTGGGCAAGGCAAGGCAAGGCAAGTTTATTTATAGAGCACTTTTCAACACAAGGCAATTCAAAGTGCTTTACAACAAATGAAAGACATTAAGAAAATGGCATTTAAAATCAGTCATTAAAAAGAAAAGCTAATAAAATAAACATTAAAAGAAGAAATACATGGATAAACATTAAAAGAAAAAAATACATGGATAAAAGTTACAGTGCAGTCTAAGATATGAATAGTTCAATTAAAAGCAGCGGCAAAAAGAAAAGTCTTTAGTCTGGATTTAAAAGTAGTCAGAGTTGCAGCGGACCTGCAGGTTTCTGGGAGTTTGTTCCAGATGTTTGGAGCATAATAACTGAACGCTGCTTTACCATGTTTAGTTCTGACTCTGGGCACAGAAAGCTGACCAGTCCCTGAAGACCTCAGAGATCTGGATGGTTCATAATTTAGCAGTAGATCAGACATGTATTTTGGGCCTAAACCATTCAAAGCTTTATAAACCAGCAGCAGTATTTTGAAATCTATTCTTTGACACACAGGAAGCCAGTGTAAAGACTTCAGAACAGGAGTGATGTGATCCACTTTCTTAGTGTTAGTGAGGACTCGAGCAGCAGCGTTCTGAATCAGCTGCAGCTTCCGAATAGATTTTTTAGTGAGACCTGTGAAGACACCATTGCAGTAGTCGAGTCTACTGAAGATAAAAGCATGGACAAGTTTTTCCAAATCCTGCTGCGACATTAGTCTTTTAATCCTAGATATGTTCTTTAGGTGATAGTAGGCTGATTTAGTAACTGTTTTAATATGGCTGTTGAAACTCAGGTCAGACTCCATGACTACACCTAGATTTCTGGCTTTATCTGTTGTTTTGAACATTGCAGACTGAAGCTCAGCGCTAACTTTTATACGTTCTGCCTTGGCTCCAAAAACCATTACCTCAGTTTTATCTTTGTTTAATTGGAGAAAGTTCTGACACATCCAGTCATTGATTTGTTCAATGCACTTACTCAGTGTTTGAATTGGAGCACAGTCTCCAGTTGAAACTGTTACGTAAATTTGTGTGTCATCTGCATAGCTATGGTAACTTATTTTGTTGTTTTTCATTATCTGAGCCAGTGGTAGCATGTAGATGTTAAAGAGAAGAGGCCCCAAGATGGAGCCTTGAGGAACCCCACATGTCATATTTGTCAACTCAGATGTGTATTTACCAATAGAAACAAAGTTGTTTCTGTCCTTTAAGTAGGATTCAAACCAATTTAGGACGGTTTCCGAAAGTCCCACCCAGTTTTCCAGTCGGTCTAGTAATATGCTGTGGTCAACAGTGTCAAACGCAGCACTGAGATCTAATAATACTAACACTGAGGTTCTGCCACTGTCTGTGTTTAAGTGGATGTCATTAAAGACCTTTACAAGAGCAGTCTCAGTACTGTGGTTTGGACGAAAGCCTGACTGGAACACATCGAAACAGTCATTTAAATGCAAAAAATTACTCAGCTGTTGAAAAACAACTTTTTCAATGATTTTACCTAGAAATGGCAGGTTTGATATGGGCCTGTAATTGTTCATTACTGAAGCATCTAGATTATTCTTTTTTAAGAGCGGTTTAATGACTGCAGTTTTCAGGGCCTGTGGAAAAATACCTGAGTGAAGAGATTTGTTTACTATATGAAGTAGATCTGAGGCCATGCAAGGCAAAACATCTTTAAAAAATCCCGTTGGAATAATATCAAGGCAGCAGGAGGAGGATTTCAGAAGTTGAATAATGTCCTCTAGGTTTTTATCATTAATCTGATGGAATTGTGTCATGGTGTTTGAATTGATGTTCAGTGGACACAGAGACAACACATTTACTGTTCCTGATGCAGAGGCACTGACTGCTTGTCTGATTTTCTGAATTTTGTCAGTGAAAAAGGAGGCAAAATCATTGCACGCCCTGGTGGATAGAAATTCAGAGGCTACTGACACTGGGGGGTTAGTTAGTCTGTCGACGGTAGCAAACAAGGAACGTGCGTTGTTTTTGTATTTGGTAATGATGTCAGAGAAGAACGATTGTCGTGCGTTTTTCAATTCCAAATTATAAAGGCCAAGTCTCTCTTTATAGATTTCAAAGTGAACCTGGAGATTTGTTTTTCATCATCTGCGTTCAGCTTTTCGACACTCTCTTTTTTCTGCTCTCACGGTCATGGCCTTTCTCCATGGAGATATTTTCTTGCCAGTCACTTCTTTTACCTTAGTTGGAGCAATGGCATCTATAATATTTTAAATTTTTGAATTAAAATGATCTACTAGCTCATTTACTGAGATGTTAGCAGGGGCAAGTGTGGAAGAAAAATTCTGAGTAAATATTTCCCTAGTATTTTCAGTTAAATATCGCTTTGTGGTTACCTCTTTTTGAACATTTTTGTGAACAGAAATAGAGCTCTCAAAGAAAACACAGGAATGATCAGAGAGCGCAACATCAGTCACCACAACCTTAGAGATATTCAGACCCTTTGAGATAATTAAGTCCAGAGTGTGCTCCTTATTGTGCGTGGGTTCCGTCACATGCTGAGTCAGTCCATGGCTATCAAGAACACAAAACAGTTCTTTTGCCCCTCTGTCCTGAGGGTTGTCAACATGGATGTTAAAATCACCAACAATGACTAAACGGTCAAAGTCAATACACACTATAGACAGCAGTTCAGTAAAGTCATCATAAAAGCTTGCACAGTATTTTGGTGGTCTATAGATATTTAGGAACAGAGCTCGAGAGGAGCATTTCAGCTGAAGGGCCACATATTCAAAATAATCAAAGTTCCCATAAGATGTCTTCCTGCATTGAAGGGAATCATTGAACAGAATAGCAACTCCACCCCCTTTCTTATGCATTCTTTCCTGACTCATAAAACTAAAGTTGGGAGGGGTTGATTCGATAAGAACAGCTGCACTGTTATTTTGTTCAATCCAAGTTTCTGTTAAAAACATAAAATCGAGATTGTGCTCAGTGATAAAATCATTGATTAAAAATGTTTTTCCTGGCAAAGACCTGACATTTAATAAAGCTAGTTTAAGTTTGTTAAACACACTATCAGTCATGTTTTTTGTAACAAGCTGTGGCTGACATGGAATCACTGCTAAATTAGATAAACTCACACAAACGTTTGAGCGCTTCCTGTATCTAAGATGATTCACCGCTCTTAATCTATTACTTATCAACACAGATATCAGCAAAGCTATAGGCAGGCAGGGCCCTGGCATGTC
The DNA here is from genome assembly GCA_902827135.1 of Harpagifer antarcticus. NCBI lineage: Eukaryota > Metazoa > Chordata > Actinopteri > Perciformes > Harpagiferidae > Harpagifer > Harpagifer antarcticus. The sequence continues at coordinate 29,972 of CADEHL010001226.1, read as the reverse complement.
CTGGAAAGAGTTGAGAGTGCCATACGCCCTTGAGTCTGGACCCAGCACACATCAGTAAGCATTTTGTACACACACATCCTTATCAGGCTTCGGAGACTGCAGATGCTTTTAACTAAGATTAATACATGAAGACTTGTGACTCGGACTTGACTTGGACTCTTCTTGGGTGACTCGGACTTGGACTCAGACTCGAACACAGGTAATGGTGACTCAGACTCGACTCGAACACTCCTTGGGTGACTCGGACTTGGACTCGGACTCGAACACAGGTAATGGTGACTCGGACTCGACTCGAACACTCCTTGGGTGACTCGGACTTGGACTCGGACTCGAACACAGGTAATGATGACTCGGACTCGGACACTCCTTGGGTGACTCGGACTTGGACTCGGACTCGACTACGACTCTCCCTAGGTGACTCGGGCTTGGACTCGGACTCGAAGAGTGGGGACTTGACTACAACACTGGTCTGTGCAGTGCTGTCCACACTGTAATAATGGCACTCGTGGGCTCATTACGACCGTGTGTAGGAGGTAGGTCTGGGACAGAGGAGAAAAACCGAGCTGCGTAAAAACCAATAGGTTTTAAAGACAGCCGATTTATGCAGCGAGCCATGCTGCCTATAACCGACAGGTTAGGGGCAGCCGGCTTACCCGGTGGGCCTTGCTGCTTATTATTATGCATCTGTCCATCGAACACACGCGTCGCCACTCTGAGTAATACTCTGAGAGCGCACGACATGGTCTGGATGTGATGTGGTTGTGATGGTGACGAGCCACGTCAGAGCCCTCGCCGCCGTTGCCCGTGAAGCAACCCAAGAGGGGCCCGGTCCGAAAAGGCTGCGAGGGGGCCTCCACACATTGCATCTCCCACCGGCTCTCATCCTGTCTCTGTTTAGGAGAAGGCTCGTAAACTGGACATTGAGGCGCGTTCACGCTCAAACCCGCTGAGGGAATGAGCGGAGGTGTGTGCAGTGCTATTCACACAGTGCGTAATAACAGCCCATTACGACCATGTGTAGTAGGCACATCTGGGACAGAGGGAAAAACCGTGCTGCCTGCTAACCGACAGGTTAGGAGAGTCAGGTTTAAACGTCAAGCCCTGCTGTCTAATAACCGCCTGGTTAAATACAGCTGGCTTGTGCCGCGAGCCCCGCTGCCGCGCTAACCAACAGGTTACAGCCGGCTCAAACGGCGTGCCCCGCTGTCTGTTAACCGACAGGTTAACCACAGCTGGCTTATGCACCTCCACACGCTGTATTGCACAGCAGCTCTCATCATGTCGCCGTTTAGGAGAAGGCTCGTAAACCGGACATTTGAGGCGTGTTCACGCTCAAACCCGCGGTTGAGGAATGAGCGGTGTGTGGAGGCATATCTGTGACATAGGAAACACGCCCGTGCTGTCTAATCAACCGACAGGTTTTAAAGACAGCCGGTTTGTGCCGCGAGCCCTGCTGCCTAATAACCGACAGGCTATGAGGCAGCCGCTTATGTCATCCGGAGGAGAGCTCTCCTGAACCGGGGAAATGGGGAGATCTCATTAGGCAGCTGCCTTTCCGATGATCTCCGGGACTTCCTGGAGAATACCGCCTATCGACGGCAGAGCCGAGATGGCGGATAGAGGGACCTGGTGACCCGGTGTCAGCCCGGCAGCCTAAGCTATAGGCTCGGCTGTCGGGCTCACACCGGGCCCCGCCCTGTCTCCCCCGTCCGGAGGAGAGGGAGGATAGGGCCGGGGGAACCACATGGTGATCCGTGAATGGAGGGGAAGGAGTCGCCTGACTGCTGCCCGCCACTCGGATCCAATAAATCAAGGGCTTGATCCACAGAGTAAGACTCCTGGACTAGCCAATCATCCCGGCTGCAGCAGCGAGAGCGTCCGCTCTCCGCTGTCTGTGGGCCAGAGGGAGACGGACACAATGAGTGCACGACACCTGGGGAGTGAGAGCCGCGTTTGCATGCTCCAATCCCCGGCAGGACTCACCTGTATCGTCTGTGTTATGCCACTTCCTCCCTAGAGCGAGCCAGCCACAGCCGGTCGTAACTCATATGACGGGCTGACACCGGCTGACACCGGGCCCCCGCCCTGTCTCCCCCGTCCGCTGTCTGTGGGCCAGAGGGCCAGTGCTTCAGCAACGGAGAGCTGAAGAAAAATGGGAGCAGATGGTCGGGCCTAATTCCTATTTATACGGAAGTGAGGCCGTAGGTCATAGGTGGGCGTGGATTAAGTCTGTCAGTGCTGCACACGTGCAGTGGGATTACCCAATAGCGATAGCCTTAGAGGGCGAAGCCTTATAAGAAATAGAACTGAAGCAGACATTTTCTGTACCAGATAGTTAAGAGTGATTCAGATTTGGAGCTCTCAGATGATGAGAGAGATGAAGATTTCACACCTGGGATAGAAGAGGGTCAAGAAGAAGGGGGGGAAAGATGCAGGAGGCTCCATGAGCGCACAGATACAGACAGAGAGACAGATAGGGATGAGCTGGAAAGACAAGAGGGCCAAAAGTAGCACGTATGTCTTCTTGTTGTTTTTGTTTTAAGTGGAGCCATGAAACATGAGAATTGCCTCAGGAATGCAAGCTTTGTTTCTATGAGCAGGTCAAATGGAGACCACATCCATAAAACTAGTCAAGATGACCCTACAACCCGTGCCGACTGGAGTCAATGAGGTACTTTTCCCACTACATTGAAAGTTTCAAAGTCTTTGAAGATCTGGAAAGATTCACCAAAAACCAAACTAGTTTTGTATTGACCAAATAAACAGCAATGTTCAGATCAATTACTTATTTATGTTTTAAATAAGGGTGAATGTATTATTGTATTAATATCACTCTATAACCATAATACGTTACATAATCTATCTGTTAATTTTGGCAGTCTTTTCAAACTAAAATGGTCCCGACGTCCTCTACAGTGGACAGACTGTAACATTTTAAAATAAAATACCAAAAAGTCTAAATTGCAAGATGTTTTTTTAACCCTATATAGGTAGGAAATCACAAAAAAAGGAAATTGGAAGACACTTTTTTCCCCCGGGTCCCAGGAGGATACAGCTGCAGAGGGGATCAAACCGCAGACCTTTGAGACAGATCAGAGCTTCAAGGTCCTCCTCAAATTGTAACAAGGCTCTACCGTTTGCACATAAAAACACATAAAGATTGGCTAAAGCAATATGAATGTTCCGAAACAACCAAATTACAAGTATATAAAACACAGGACTAAAGATACCTTTTCAATATCCTATTGCTGTTTATTTATTTTTTAAATAATAAATTAATGAACAATCTTCAAGGAAAGCTCATCAATTTCAAATTTTTTTCATTTTGTAAATTGCCCTTATATATTTAAGTGTTGCATGAATTTAAACAGAATTGTCCAAATAATTAAGCATTCTACCAAGTTTTCTGTCACAATCTGCTTTCTCACTCACCTATTTTCTGTATTAACATTCCTTAGTCACCTGGTAGTCACACCCTGTCTCTCTCTCACTCTGTTACACCCATCAGCTCCATTAGTATTTAGGCCCACTTCACTTTCACCTCAGTGCCAGATCGTACTTTGCAGCATGCCAGTCTTTCCCGCATTACCCTTCAGATTGCTCTCCCGGTTTCGACCCTGCCTGTTCTTGACCAGCCTGCCTCGCCTGCTCCCTGACCCGTTCTGTACCTGCGACTCCCGTCCTGCTGTCTCCTGGAACCCTCGCCTGTCCCCGACCAGCCCTTTGCCTACTATCTGCCGTGTTGTCTTCTACCAGCCTACTGCCTTCAATAAAGCTGGTTACCGACTATCTCTGGTTTCCCGTGTTCTGCATTTTGGTCCTCAGCTCGTTTGTGACAGAACGATCTGGCCAGAAATGGACCAAGCAAACACCGGGTCTCCTAGAGACCGCTTTGAGAGGGTTAAGGATGCCATCCAAAGATAGGAGGTCACGATAGCTACCTTAGCTACCAAGACCCACCAGGCAACCTCAACCCAGGGACAAACGCTGGCTTACCTTACCTCCCAGATGCAACAGATGGCCGCCACCGTACAACAGCTAGCCGCTACCATGGCTGCTACCGTCCCTCCGCCCGCAGTTCCGATGCTCGCTCCAGCCCCTGGGTCGACGGGATACGCTCCGGAGCCTCGTGTGGGAACGCCGGAACGCTACGCTGGTGAGCCGGAGGGATGCAGTCCTTTTCTCACAAACTGTTCCATATTGTTTTCACTGCAGCCACACACCTTCGCCTCCGAGGCGGCTCGTGTAGCTTTCACCGTTAATCATCTGACGGGGAGAGCCCGTTTATGGGGAACTGCAGAGTGGGAGCAGCAGACTTCAGCCTGCGCCTCTTTTGCTGCATTTTCCGCGGAGATGCGGAAGGTGTTCGGTTCCGTTCGTCTGGGTCCCGACGCTGCTGGAGGCCTGCTAAGTTTGAGCCAGGGTTCCGGCACGGTGGTGGATTACGCTATTGACTTCCGCACCAGCAGCCGCCGCAGTAGCTGGAATGAGCCGGCGCAGTGTGACGCATATCTGAGAGGATTAGCGGATTATATGAGAGATGAGCTGGTTTCCTATGATCTCCCTGCTTCCTTGGATGGGTTGATTGAGCTCACCTCTCGGATTGACAGACGAATCCAGACCCGGAGAGGAGAGCAACAGACGCGAGCAGCGGCCCGCCGCTCGCGACAACAACTTCCGGTTTCCGGGAGATTTCGACTTCCGGTTTCGGCGGAGAATTCTCATTCCTACTCTGACTCACGGTACGAGGTCGAGCCCATGCAAGTGGGTCGTACCAGTCTTACCTCTGAGGAGAGGGAATTACGTCGGAGAGGTAATCTTTGCCTTTACTGTGGTCAGGCTGGACATATGGTTTCCCGTTGTCCGGTAAAAGGACAGAGCTCATCAGTAATGGGGAGTATACTGGTGGGCCAAACCTCTGAGCTGATTCCCAATCTAAGACCCTTGTGCCATGCTCGACTCCTCCTGACAGGCAAATCTCAGGCTCTGGCTGTTTTTATCGACTCCGGATCAGATGTTAGCATCATTGACGAGGAGCTCGCACTACAGCTGGGCATCCAACTGGTTCGGCTGCTCCAGCCGGTACCGGCTAATGCTTTGGATGGTCACCTGCTGGGAACAGTGACACACCAGACGACACCGGTCCATATGCTCATGTCGGGGAACCACCATGAGACAATCCAGTTTCATGTGCTACGGTCCCCCCAAATCCCTCTGATTTTGGGTTATCCGTGGCTCCGCCGCCACAACCCGAACATTGACTGGGCAACTGGGTCCATCCTAGGTTGGAGTTCCTCCTGTCATCAGGTTTGCCTCAAGCAGGCCGCCGCACCTCAACTATCTGTGGATATGAACCTGGTTCCGGATGTCACAGGGGTTCCGGCTGAATATTTGGACTTTAAGGAGGTTTTTAGCAAGGCTAAGGCGACATCTCTCCCACCTCATCGGCCCTATGACTGCGCCATTGAGCTACATCCAGGCGCAGTCCCACCCAAGGCCCGGTTGTACTCGCTTTCGGCACCGGAGAGGAAGTCCATGGAGACTTACGTCAATGACTCTCTGGCTGCGGGAATTATTCGTCCTTCCACATCACCCGCAGGAGCAGGGTTTTTTTTTGTGGCGAAGAAGGACAAGACCCTGAGACCCTGCATTGACTATTGGGGTCTGAACGACGTCACGGTGAAGAATCGTTACCCCTTGCCACTCATCTCGTCAGCATTCGAGTTATTACAGGGGGCTACAATCTTCACTAAGCTGGATCTACGAAACGCTTATCACCTGGTACGAATCCGGGAGGGGGACGAATGGAAGACCGCTTTCAACACCTCTTCGGGACATTACGAGTACCTGGTGATGCCATTTGGACTTACCAACGCCCCTGCAGTTTTCCAAGCGTTGATGAACGACGTACTCCGGGACATGTTGGATCGTTATGTTTTTGTTTATCTGGACGACATTTTGATTTTTTCTAAGAACCTCAAGGAACACGTCCATCATGTCCAGACAGTCCTCCAGAGACTTCTGGAGAACTCGCTGTTCGTCAAGACGGAGAAGTGCGAGTTTCACACTTCTTCGGTCGCCTTTCTTGGCTACATCGTGGGTCAAGGAAGTGTGGAGATGGATCCTTCTAAGGTTTCAGCAGTTACCTCGTGGCGGGTCCCTGATTCCCGGAAGGAGCTGCAGCGTTTCCTGGGATTCGCCAACTTTTACAGACGGTTCATCCGTGGCTACAGCACCGTGGCCGCCCCGCTCACCGCCCTGACCTCATCCAAGGTGACGTTCCGATGGTCCCCTGCAGCCGAGGAGGCTTTTCAGGACCTCAAGGGCCGGTTTACCTCAGCTCCTATCCTGCAAGTACCAGACCCCGCTGGTCAGTTGGTGGTGGAGGTGGATGCTTCTGACGTAGGGGTGGGGGCCATCCTGTCGCAACGTTCTGGTGAGAACCAGAAGCTCCACCCCTGTGCTTTCTTTTCGAGGAGATTGAGTCCGGCGGAGAGAAACTATGACGTGGGGAATCGAGAGCTTCTAGCAGTCAAGTTGGCGTTGGAGGAGTGGCGACACTGGCTTGAGGGGACAGAACAACCATTTCAGGTTTGGACCGACCATAAGAACCTGGAATACATCAGGTCGGCACAGAGACTGAATTCTCGGCAAGCCAGGTGGTCGTTATTTTTCACCCGGTTTAATTTTTTTCTCTCCTACCGCCCGGGCTCCCGCAACGTGAAGGCCGACGCTTTGTCCCGGCAGTTCGGGAGGGAGGGAGACACCTGGGGTATTCCGGACACCATTCTTCCTGCTCCTCGAGTGATCGGCGTCCTCGCTTGGGAGATTGAGGAGAGGGTTAAGACCGCTTTGGTGGACCAACCCGGTCCTAGTTCTTGTCCTCTTAACCGCTTGTTTGTGCCTCAGGTTTTGAGGGCTGAGGTGCTTCAGTGGGCTCATAGCTCCAGACTTTCCTGCCACCCTGGAATTCAACGTACCAAGGGGATGGTCCTACAACGGTTCTGGTGGGCCACGCTGGAGGCTGACACCCGGGAGTTTGTGAACGCCTGTCCTGTGTGCAATCGGCACAAACCATCTCACCAAGCGCCAGCTGGCCTCCTTCATCCATTACCGGTCCCACGTCGCCCTTGGTCACATATTTCATTGGACTTTGTGACTGGTCTACCACCGTCCCACGGACATACTGCCATCTTGACGGTGGTAGATCGGTTTAGTAAGATGGCTCATTTCGTACCCCTGCCTAAGATCCCGTCAGCTAAGGAGACGGCAGAACTGATTCTTCTCCACGTGTTTCGCATTCACGGACTGGCGACTGATGTGGTTTCCGACCGGGGGCCCCAATTCACCTCTGTGTTTTGGAGGGAGTTTTGTGAACTGATCGGGGCGACGGTTAGTCTCACCTCCGGTTTCTACCCACAGGCCAATGGCCAGACCGAACGGAAGAATCAGGAGATGGAGACCACTCTCCGCTGCATGGCTTCCGATCATCCCACGACCTGGTCAAAACAACTCCTGTGGGTGGAGTATGCCCACAACACCCTCATCAGTTCCGCTACTGGTCTTTCCCCTTTTCAGTGTGCATACGGTTTTCAACCCCCATTGTTCTCTGCATTGGAGAAGGAGGTTACCTGTCCGTCTGTCCAGGCTTTCATCAGACGTTGTCGGAGGACTTGGAGGCAGGCTCGAACAACTCTGCTTCAGTCTGCTAACCGGTACGCCACATCAGCGAACCGCCGACGCACCAAGGCACCTGTATACCAGGTAGACCAGAGGGTGTGGCTTTCCACTCAGAACATTCCCCTTCGGATGGAGTCTAAGAAGTTAGCGCCCAGGTTTATTGGACCCTTCAAGATTGTCAAGGTCATTAATCCTGCAGCAGTTCGACTGAGTTTGCCCCGGAACATGAAGATCCATCCCACCTTCCACGTTTCTAGGATTAAACCTGTCCGGGAGAGTACTATGATTTCCGCCGCCCCTCCACCACCACCCCCTAGGATGATCGATGGGGGCCCTACCTACACCCTTCGTCGTTTACTCCGTTCCCGTCGCAGAGGAAGAGGGGTTCAATATTTGGTGGACTGGGAGGGCTATGGTCCTGAGGAAAGGCAGTGGATTCCTGCTCGGCATATCCTCAACCCTCAACTCATCCGAGACTTCCACCTGCGTTATCCGGAGCAGCCTTCCAGGACCCACGCTCAACCAGGCGTTAAGCAGGGGGGCACTCGTCCGCGACGGATCAGAGGCTTCATCGAGGAGGAGGGGGAAGCGTCATCAGGCGAGGAGGACGAGGATTTCCAGGAGGGAGAGGCCGAGAGAGCATTCTCAGATGAGTACTGACCTTTCCCATACCTCCACCTTCCACCCGGTCTGTAGGGTTTTTTCTTGATTCTTCTCTTTTTTTTTTTTCTCTCTCTTTTCTTCTTGATAGAAATTTCTTAGACGTCTGGAGCCGTCCATTAAGGGGGGGGTTCTGTCACAATCTGCTTTCTCACTCACCTATTTTCTGCATTAACATTCCTTAGTCACCTGGTAGTCACACCCTGTCTCTCTCTCACTCTGTTACACCCATCAGCTCCATTAGTATTTAGGCCCACTTCACTTTCACCTCAGTGCCAGATCGTACTTTGCAGCATGCCAGTCTTTCCCGCATTACCCTTCAGATTGCTCTCCCGGTTTCGACCCTGCCTGTTCCTGACCAGCCTGCCTCGCCTGCTCCCTGACCCGTTCTGTACCTGCGACTCCCGTCCTGCTGTCTCCTGGAACCCTCGCCTGTCCCCGACCAGCCCTTTGCCTACTATCTGCCGTGTTGTCTTCTACCAGCCTACTGCCTTCAATAAAGCTGGTTACCGACTATCTCTGGTTTCCCGTGTTCTGCATTTTGGTCCTCAGCTCGTTTGTGACATTTTCACTATTTTACCAGTCTATCCAGTTCATAAATCAGCTACACAAGAATGACCCAGTGTGTTGGGCCACTGCTTCCCCCTACTGGACCCAGCAGCCTGAACACAGGGAGGACAGCATCGCGTTCCCCTGGTCCTGCAGGTGCTGGACTGCATGAAGTGAGACACTGGAAGAAAGAATCTAATCTTAAAATATTTCTGATTTCACAAACACTACCAAGCTGTTGTTCAGCACCTGAGTTTAGATTATTAGGATGCTAACAATGTAATGTTATAAACATTTGCATTTCAGGTGGCTTAAGTAGGGTTTTCAGAATAAATGTATCTAAATAAATGTTGCTGTAATTACATCCACATATCATCAGTCATAGATTGAAAACCAACTTGGCCATTTATCTTTTTTTCTTATTTTTTCCTGACTTAATTCATCCACATATAATATTAATATTAATAATAATAATAATCATCATCATCATAGCAATAATTACAATAATCATGATAAACTGATTAGAGAGTGGTATATACCCTTCTATAATCATTATTATAGAAGGGCCTCGGGCCAGCTGAGCAGAAATGGTGGAAATCCAAACACCCTGACAACTTCCTAACCTATCAGTCCCTCCTCCCCTCTTTCTCATCTTCAATCTCTCAAGCAAAAAGCACTTTCTTTCAAGATAAGATCCATTCTTCCTATTCCAATCACAAACAACTATTTTCCATCTTCTCCTCCCTCCTGGACCCTCCCAAAGCCCCTTCCCCCTCCTCACTTCTTCCAAGCAACTTTGTTAACTACTTTGAAAAAAAGGTTGATGATATTCGCTCTTCTTTTTCTGACTCACCTTTACTCACTGCTGGGTCACCAGACCCTCCTTTCTCCCACACACTAACCTCCTTTTCCCCTCTCTCTCCAAGTGAGGTTCTTACCCTCATTACCTCTGCCCGCCCTACCACCTGTCCTCTGGACCCTATCCCTTCAAACCTCCTTCAGACTATCGCTCCTGATATTCTACCGTTTCTCACCCATTTCATCAACACTTCTCTAACTTCTGGTCACTTTCCAAACAGTCTCAAGGAGGCAAGAGTAAACCCTCTCCTAAAGAAACCCATTCTCAACCCGTCTGATGTTATAAACTACAGGCCTGTCTCTCTCCTCCCGTTCCTGTCTAAAACACTTGAACGCGCTGTCTTTAAACAACTCTCCTGTTATCTCCATCAGAACAACCTTCTGGATCCGCACCAGTCTGGTTTCAAGGCAGGTCACTCCACAGAAACTGCTCTCATTGCTGTCTCTGAGGAACTGCACACTGCTAAAGCAGCATCCCTCTCCACTGTCATCATCATGTTGGACCTGTCTGCTGCATTCGACACGGTAAACCATCAGATCCTCCTTCGCACTCTCCAAGAACTTGGAGTTTCAGCCTCTGCACTTTCCCTCATCACCTCATACCTCAAAGACCGCACCTACAGGGTAACTTGGAGAGGATCCGAGTCCGACCTTTGTCAATTAACTACAGGGGTCCCTCATGGCTCTTTCCTTGATCCCCTCCACTTCTCCCTGTACACAAACTCGCTCGGATCTGTCATTAGCCCGCATGGTTTTTCATACCACTGCTACGCTGACGACACCCAATTAAGTCTGTCCTTACCCCGCTCAGAGACCCAGGTCGTTGCACGCATCTCTGCTTGTCTAGCAGACATCTCTCAGTGGATGTCTGCTCACCACCTCAAGCTCAACCTTGACAAAACTGAACTGCTTTTCCTTCCGGGAAAAGATTGTCCCACTCTTGACCTGACAATCAACATCGGCACCTCTGTTGTTTCCCCGACTCAGACTGCAAGGAATCTGGGTGTGACCCTAGATAACAAACTGTCCTTCACTGCAAACATCGCTGCTACAACCCGTTGCTGCAGATACACTCTTTACAACATCAGGAGGATACGTCCCCTCCTTACTCAGAAAGCCACGCAGGTTCTGGTCCAGGCTCTCGTCATCTCACGCCTAGACTACTGCAACTCCCTCCTGGCTGGTCTACCTGCATGTGCCATCCGACCTCTGCAGCTCATCCAGAATGCTGCGGCTCGTCTGGTCTTCAACCTTCCTAAATGTTTCCACACCACTCCGCTCCTCCGCTCCCTTCACTGGCTTCCAGTAACTGCTAGAATCCACTTCAAGACACTGGACTTGCGTACCATGCTACGAATGGATCTGGCCCTTCCTACATCCAGGACATGGTTAAACTGTACACCCCAGCACGTGCACTCCGCTCTGCATCAGCCAAACGACTCGCTGCACCCTCGCTGCGAGGGGGACCCAAGTTCCCATCAGCAAAAACACGTGGGTTTGCTATCCTGGCTCCAAAATGGTGGAATGAGCTCCCCATTGAAATCAAGACAGCAGATAGCTTACACACCTTCCGGCGCAGACTGAAAACTCATCTCTTTTGACTCCACTTCGAGCGATAGAATTACTAACAAAGCAACTTATATACTAACAAAGGACTGGTTTACCTAAAGCCAGTTGAGTAGCACTTGAAATGTTTGGCTCTATGAAACCTGATGTACTTAAATGATTCTGTTTTCTTCAAGTTTGTATCTTGTTGGTCGAATGCACTTATTGTAAGCCGCTTTGGATAAAAGCGTCAGCTAAATGTAATGTAATGTAATGTAATTATTGTTTAAATCCATGCTCCGTGTTTTTTGGCCATTTAAAAAAAGGAGCATTAAAGTTATGTTCTATGTTTTCGCACAACTATGTGTGTGTTGGCAATTAAAACTGAAAAAAAAATGATATACTGACATTAATACTTGTAATAATTCAGCGTTTTTGATGCTAATGTTCAGGATTATTGCTGCTCTGAGTTTGTATCTCCATGGGTGACTGCACCTAAAGTGGCTTTGGATAAAAGCGTCTGCTGAATGAAATGAAATGCATCTCAAAATATTCTCTTTGCATCATTTTAACTGAATCTTGGTGCATCCTCTGACCTGCGATGTAAATCAAACTGTTCTGGGTGTTAAGTAAAAATTGCTTCTATTATTTCAGACAGTGAGAGCTCCTGTGTGTGATGTCAGGCTGCAGACTCTGATAGTGGAGCTGGCAGTGAGTCAGCTCTCCGTCTAAAAAGAGGCTGAGTCACCAAACGGACACCAGGTGTGGTCACTCTTTGTCTCTTCCTCTCTCCTTATCGCACCCTATCTTTGAAGACTGAAGTGGGTGAATCACTGAGTTCAGGACTCACTCTTTCTGACTGAGTGGATCCATTTATCCTTGTCTTTCTGCTGTTCAGACTCTAAGTGGCATTGTGCTGGAGGGCATGTTGTTTCAGGAAGATGAAATACAATCCAGAAAGGCCGGTTTGAGCAATACTTCCCTGAGTTTGGAGGCTTATCAGATGCCAAGACCCTGCACAGCTGTGTGACACAGGGGTTTACAACACATTTATCACAGAGGCAATCTTTTTTATCCTCCTGCTGATGACTGCCGGATAACAGGAGGACTTTGGTTTTCAAGTTACAAAGCTTCCTATATACTTTTATTACAACCCTCTAAAAAAGTCATTCATGTAATGTCTGAATTATGTTAAAAACTGCCTGTTCAAAAATATACTGAATCTGTAGAATAAAGAGTTAATAAAAAATAGACTTATCTGCATATGTTAACTGCTTGGATTAATAGTGCAATTTGTAATGGCGTTGTTATTTCAGCGTGTTGTTTTTGGGCGTGGAAGTTATCTCTCTTACATTGTGGTGACATGTTTTTGGACTACAGGATCATTTTGTTCATTTTCTATGTTGAATGACTTGTGTTTTTCTCTGTTGTACTTGGTAAGTGTTACAGTGAGACAACATTTACAATACCTAGACCCAGAAAGCTGAACAGCTAAATGAAATTCACCTAGCTATGATTTTGGCGTTGCTTTTTAAAGAATTAAATACATGAAATGTAGCTCTAAAAAGGTAAAACAGTATCAACAAATGTATCCTAGGTTAAATCATTTTATCTTCCACCTTAATCAAGGTGAGCAAGAGGACTTTGGTTTTCACTTTACATTACATTACATTGCATTTAGCTGATTGGTGCTTGAGAAGACTAAACATGTATCCCTATAAAGCATATTCTTTACTCGTTATTCTCTAATAGTTAATTAAAAACTGTATATAATGGCTATTTTGCACATCCCTTTCAAGATTTCAAGATTTTCTAAGGTTTATTGACATAATATACACAACTACGGTGTAGTTATGCAATGAATTAAAAACCTCAACAGTGCATTACAAGACAGACATCTATCAATATGTGTGTATACCTACACCATTAAACTGTCAAATTCTGCACATTTATTATACTATCTGTTAGGGATTAATTTTGTCTTTACTCCTCAGACATTTACCTTTATTGTGTGTGTTGAGGTTGACATGTACGACCATCCCTGCAGTCGTATGTGGATACTAGGTTTTACAGCTTGACCTACAGGGCATAGGGAGGTTTTGCGAGTGTGAGAACGCTAGCTTCTAAGCTCCAGAGATGGGAGAGACATCTCCTGTATCTGCAGATGTGTTTACACCATGGTTTACGCCCATCCCCAATATGTGGATTTGACTCTCTGTAAACTAGTTAAAAGGTCTACCAAGATGCGAGGCTGATCAGATTTGACATGGCAAACCACCCGTGCAGTCAGAACCTTTGACTGTGTGACTTGTGATGTGAATTTCTCCGGGCGATGCTTGTATTAAATCTCAGTGTTTGACATCAGAACTCCTGCTCGTCCCGTGTCTCCTTCATGAGTCAGTGACTCCCACTGCATTGCTACACAGAAGTTTCATCCACACTATCTACATACATCTTATAAGAGTATAATTAATATGTATAATATTGGTTAAAATAAGTGCTTCAACATAGTTAACATTGCAGAAAAGTTGATTGTCAAGTCCAACAACAAACCATGCAATATATTAGACGTTAAGTACTTTGTCAGGCTTAATATTTATCTGTAGATAGATACCCCCAAAGCTTTTTTCTTATTTGAAAGAAAACCTAAAGTATTCTTTAATGTTTAAATAAAGTCTTATTAGTTTGTCTGTTTTGCACATCCTCCTATCAGGCACGAAACTGTTTTTTGTAGAGATCACTTACAGTATCTTCTTGATATTTTCTATTCTATATTTATATCATTGACCTTCTACTTTCCCAATATTGTGTATGTACTCTTAATATTGAATGTTTTCATCAAATATAACACATTCAAAAGTGCTTTCCAAAAATAAAGAAATTAAGAAAAAGGCATTTTAAAACAGTCATTAAAAAGCAACACAATCTTCCTGCATTGCAATTACTCTAAACGTGTATTAACGTGCTTTAACCAGTAGGAGGTTTGGGTTAAAAAGCTGTCAAGTATACAGTGTTAACAAAATAAAACACACTGTTTCCGGTTTAGTTTACGACGGATATATTCTGTTATTGTTTTGATATTTGTAACACAAAAGCGATGGAAAAAACCCACAGCAACACAGAAAAGATGGTCTTAACATGACCCAGCGGTCTAGTAGTTAATGTAAAACAATAATATCAAAAACAATTATTACTACTAACTTTATTGTGAAATTAAAACAGAACAGTAAAAGAATAGTTTCCGGTCTATTCTGAGGCCCGGGCTGCAGTCGCAGGCCCAATCCCAAACCACTCCCTCGACCCTACCCCTCTGTGACGGAGTGAACTCCGTCTGTAGCCACACTCGCAGCTCAACGAGGCTCCCTCCTGTCAGATGGAGGGAGTAAATACAGCAGCAAGCTTTGGGACGGCCTCCCCTCTCTGGCAGAAACAGGAAATGCCGTAACTGTATGTAACAACGGTTTCAAATCAGCATCTCTTTGACAAAAAGTTTAAATGAATAACTCAAATAAAACTCCAAACATCTTTCATTGTGTTTCAAAGCTCTTTTAGTTTTAAACCTGATGTTTATAAGCTTCTTAGTTTTTGCAACGGTCTGTAAATATACACAACTTTATAATAAAATGCACACATTTACCTTTTTCTAGACTAAACACAGGTTTGATCCTAAGTTAAAAACATATGAGGTTATCATGAGGTTGTTAACATCACAGTTTATCAGTGGATGTTTGCTGGAACTACTTGTAAACAGCTTGTTTCCTGACGGACACACACAGCGTGACTCCGGTCAGGTAGAGACCGGTCTCAAGTCAGCACCGCTGCAGACTCGCTGTTTGAGGGCTTGATAGCCCACTCCCCCTCCACACTCGTTGCTTTGGAACAGCCCTCAATATGGCGGACCCTCCGCGTGAACGCGCAAACGGAGGGGTAGGGTGTAGGGGTAGGGTGTAGGGGTAGGGTGTAGGGGTAGGGTGTAGGGGTAGGGTGTAGGGGGCGGTTGGGAATGGGCCGAATAGTCCATTTAGCTTAGGAACCTTCCTAACCGAGTGAAATGACCCGGAAGTCCCTCAGTGGCAGCCATGATAAGAGCCGTTTGAATTCTCTACATGATAGGAAAGGAGGTTTCAAACTTCCTTTATAACCTCCTTTAGCTTAGGAACCACTGGACCTCCCTTACTGAAAGGAGAGGAGAAAATGCTGCCCCACAATGCCTTGCAACCGCAGCATTTGACGTCACACAACAGTCGGCCGTTCACGGAAACAATCGATTATGACGGAGAAATGATATCATGAAAGTTACGGTGCTTATTAAGCATTTTAAAACGTATGTGGTAAGTTGCCAAAGTGCTTGGTTCTGAACGTTCATCAGTATTATAATCAAAGAGAGAAATATGAACGTTAGTTTTTACTGAAATTATCAAATAAAGTCAAAGTCTTTACTGAGCTGTGTGGGGTTTGTTCATCTTTTAAAAGATGTTTGAATGGTGATGTACACAGTGATAGATGTTAAGGACTAACATTTATAATAAATATAAAAAATAATAAATTTGTATTTATTTTAAGATCTTTTCATAGTTCATACAATCATACGTATTGGGATCATTTGTATTAATGTAGACCGGAGGGAGAGGGTGACGAGCATAAGTTTCACTTTCCTTTTTTATTTCAATTCCAACTTTGGTCCTGAAGAATATGTGTCTCTGTTGTCCACGTTCATAAAGCATAAAGCAACAGCATCAGAGCACGGTGCAGAGTCTCTAGATGAGTCCCTCGTTCTTATTAAACATCCATGTTGTAGTCCGCTGTATAGAAAACTGTAGTTTCCATAGTTTCCCCACAGCAGCAGACGCACAAAATGACGTCCACTGGCACATCATAAACACGTGGGATAGTGAAAGTGCAGTCGGATTCTCTAAAGTACCGCAGTCTCTTCTCCTAAATCCTTTTGAATTCTCCTATCCACTATCCCTTAACCCCGTGACGTTTCACTCAGAGGTCAAGGAATAGACGATAGGGTTAGAATTTAGGAGCTGATTTTTAAACTATCCGAACGCAACCCCGATCTCTGTAGATAAATAAAGAACTACGACAGATGTGTAATATTTAATGCAGCCAAACCATTTATTACAATGCATTCATGTGATGACTTTCAAAGTGTAAAGCAAGCACTGCTGAATAAAGTATGATTTATCTTTTACGAAACGTTTCTTTCATATGGAATGCAGTTGGAGGTCAACCAATCACAGAGCTTGAGGACTGATCTCGGGGTTTGTCAAACTAAGCACATGGTGTAGTCCCAAACGATAGCTGAGGATTCTGGGTAGTTTAGTGTCTTCTGCCATCAAAAAAACCCGAAAAAATATTTGTTTCTCCGAATCGAAGGGGAAATTACAAAAGCATTGTACACAATTTAAACCAATCAATGATGTGTAATTAACAAGGATAATCTGGTGTTTTTGAGTTGATGAGTAGTGCAGATATCACTGTAAAATCAATCGACAGAAAGGAGAATACTTACTTCCGGGTGTAAAATTCTCCGTTATCCAATGGGAATGGATGCTCACATTGCTCTCCGTAATACAATGAAGGGGACATGATCAAATCGGAATATAATGTTCTTTTAAAAAACGTTAACTAAAGGGAACAATCTATGTGACACAGCTGAAGCTCTGGCCTTCCTTAAAAACTAACTAATTTAATAAAAATCACAGTTGTATTACACACAATGCACTGTGTTTTGAGAACAAAAATTCGTAACTAATGCACCATAATACATTCTGACGAAAACATTTTTTTATGGTGAATAGAAATAAAATAAAAGAAGCCTCCCGTGAGTTACTACAAGCTATAAAGTAGATTTTAAAAACGTTTTATAGAATAAAAGCTCACTGCTGGACGTTGTAGAAATGCGTGTGTGCACCACGACAAAGCAGCCTCATTCACTTTACATTGGCGTTTTTTGCGTGATGCCGACACGTGACTCCACCACGCACTGCAGTGTTAAGGAGTCGTGGTGGAGTCACGCATTCTGGCGAGATCAGGTTGGCAATAACCCTACCTGTCACAAACGAGCTGAGGACCAAAATGCAGAACACGGGAAACCAGAGATAGTCGGTAACCAGCTTTATTGGAGGCAATAGGCTGGTAGAAGACAACACGGCAGATAGTAGGCAAAGGGCTGGTCGGGGACAGGCGAGGTTTCCAGGAGACAGCAGGACGGGAGTCGTAGGCACAGAACGGGTCAGGGAGCAGGCGAGGCAGGCTGGTCAGGAACAGGCAGGGTCGAAACCGGGAGAGCAATCTGGAGGGTAATGCGGGAAAGACTGGCATGCTGCGAAGTACGATCTGGCACTGAGGTGAAAGTGAAGTGGGCCTAAATACTAATGGAGCTGATGGGTGTAACAGAGTGAGAGAGAGACAGGGTGTGACTACCAGGTGACTAAGGAATGTTAATGCAGAAAATAGGTGAGTGAGAAAGCAGATTGTGACAGAACCCCCCCCTTAATAGACGGCTCCAGACGTCTAAGAGATCTCTATCAAGAAGAAAAAAAAAAGAAGAATCAAGAAAAAACCCTACAGACACCGGGTGGAAGGTGGAGGTATGGGAAAGGTCAGTACTCATCTGAGAATGCTCTCTCAGCCTCTCCCTCCTGGAAATCCTCGTCCTCCTCGCCTGATGATGCTTCCCCCTCCTCCTCGATGAAGCCTCTGATCCGTCGCGGACGAGTAGCCCCCCGCTTAACGCCTGGTTGAGCGTGGATCCTGGAAGGCTGCTCCGGGTAACGCAGGTGGAAGTCTCGGATGAGTTGAGGGTTGAGGATATGCCGAGCAGGAATCCACTGCCTTTCCTCAGGACCATAGCCCTCCCAGTCCACCAAATATTGAACCCCTCTTCCTCTGCGACGGGAACGGAGTAGACGACGAAGGGTGTAGGTAGGGCCCCCATCGATCATCCTAGGGGGTGGTGGTGGAGGGGCGGCGGAAATCATAGTACTCTCCCGGACAGGCTTAATCCTAGAAACGTGGAAGGTGGGATGGATCTTCATGTTCCGGGGCAAACTCAGTCGAACTGCTGCAGGATTAATGACCTTGACAATCTTGAAGGGTCCAATAAACCTGGGCGCTAACTTCTTAGACTCCATCCGAAGGGGAATGTTCTGAGTGGAAAGCCACACCCTCTGGCCTACCTGGTACACAGGTGCCTTGGTTCGTCGGCGGTTCGCTGATGTGGCGTACCGGTTAGCAGACTGAAGCAGAGTTGTTCGAGCCTGCCTCCAAGTCCTCCGACAACGTCGGATGAAAGCCTGGACAGACGGACAGGTAACCTCCTTCTCCAATGCAGAGAACAATGGGGGTTGAAAACCGTATGCACACTGAAAAGGGGAAAGACCAGTAGCGGAACTGATGAGGGTGTTGTGGGCATACTCCACCCACAGGAGTTGTTTTGACCAGGTCGTGGGATGATCGGAAGCCATGCAGCGGAGAGTGGTCTCCATCTCCTGATTCTTCCGTTCGGTCTGGCCATTGGCCTGTGGGTGGAAACCGGAGGTGAGACTAACCGTCGCCCCGATCAGCTCACAAAACTCCCTCCAAAACACAGAGGTGAATTGGGGCCCCCGGTCGGAAACCACATCAGTCGCCAGTCCGTGAATGCGAAACACGTGGAGAAGAATCAGTTCTGCCGTCTCCTTAGCTGACGGGATCTTAGGCAGGGGTACGAAATGAGCCATCTTACTAAACCGATCTACCACCGTCAAGATGGCAGTATGTCCGTGGGACGGTGGTAGACCAGTCACAAAGTCCAATGAAATATGTGACCAAGGGCGACGTGGGACCGGTAATGGATGAAGGAGGCCAGCTGGCGCTTGGTGAGATGGTTTGTGCCGATTGCAAACAGGACAGGCGTTCACAAACTCCCGGGTGTCAGCCTCCAGCGTGGCCCACCAGAACCGTTGTAGGACCATTCCCTTGGTACGTTGAATTCCAGGGTGGCAGGAAAGTCTGGAGCTATGAGCCCACTGAAGCACCTCAGCCCTCAAAACCTGAGGCACAAACAAGCGGTTAAGAGGACAAGAACTAGGACCGGGTTGGTCCACCAAAGCGGTCTTAACCCTCTCCTCAATCTCCCAAGCGAGGACGCCGATCACTCGAGGAGCAGGAAGAATGGTGTCCGGAATACCCCGGGTGTCTCCCTCCCTCCCGAACTGCCGGGACAAAGCGTCGGCCTTCACGTTGCGGGAGCCCGGGCGGTAGGAGAGAAAAAAATTAAACCGGGTGAAAAATAACGACCACCTGGCTTGCCGAGAATTCAGTCTCTGTGCCGACCTGATGTATTCCAGGTTCTTATGGTCGGTCCATACCTGAAATGGTTGTTCTGTCCCCTCAAGCCAGTGTCGCCACTCCTCCAACGCCAACTTGACTGCTAGAAGCTCTCGATTCCCCACGTCATAGTTTCTCTCTGCCGGACTCAATCTCCTCGAAAAGAAAGCACAGGGGTGGAGCTTCTGGTTCTCACCAGAACGTTGCGACAGGATGGCCCCCACCCCTACGTCAGAAGCATCCACCTCCACCACCAACTGACCAGCGGTGTCTGGTACTTGCAGGATAGGAGCTGACGTAAACCGGCCCTTGAGGTCCTGAAAAGCCTCCTCGGCTGCAGGGGACCATCGGAACGTCACCTTGGATGAGGTCAGGGCGGTGAGCGGGGCGGCCACGGTGCTGTAGCCACGGATGAACCGTCTGTAAAAGTTGGCGAATCCCAGGAAACGCTGCAGCTCCTTCCGGGAATCAGGGACCCGCCACGAGGTAACTGCTGAAACCTTAGAAGGATCCATCTCCACACTTCCTTGACCCACGATGTAGCCAAGAAAGGCGACCGAAGAAGTGTGAAACTCGCACTTCTCCGTCTTGACGAACAGCGAGTTCTCCAGAAGTCTCTGGAGGACTGTCTGGACATGATGGACGTGTTCCTTGAGGTTCTTAGAAAAAATCAAAATGTCGTCCAGATAAACAAAAACATAACGATCCAACATGTCCCGGAGTACGTCGTTCACCAACGCTTGGAAAACTGCAGGGGCGTTGGTAAGTCCAAATGGCATCACCAGGTACTCGTAATGTCCCGAAGAGGTGTTGAAGGCGGTCTTCCATTCGTCCCCCTCCCGGATTCGTACCAGGTGATAAGCGTTTCTTAGATCCAGCTTAGTGAAGATTGTAGCCCCCTGTAATAACTCGAATGCTGACGAGATGAGTGGCAAGGGGTAACGATTCTTCACCGTGACGTCGTTCAGACCTCGATAGTCAATGCAGGGTCTCAGGGTCTTGTCCTTCTTCGCCACAAAAAAAAAACCCTGCTCCTGCGGGTGATGTGGAAGGACGAATAATTCCCGCAGCCAGAGAGTCATTGACGTAAGTCTCCATGGACTTCCTCTCCGGTGCCGAAAGCGAGTACAACCGAGCCTTGGGTGGAACTGCGCCTGGATGTAACTCAATGGCGCAGTCATAGGGCCGATGAGGTGGGAGAGATGTCGCCTTAGCCTTGCTAAACACCTCCTTAAAGTCCAAATACTCCGCCGGAACCCCTGTGACATCCGGAACCAGGTTCATATCCACGGATAGTTGAGGTGCGGCGGCCTGCTTGAGACAAACCTGATGACAGGAGGAACTCCAACCTAGGATGGACCCAGTTGCCCAGTCAATGTTCGGGTTGTGGCGGCGGAGCCACGGATAACCCAAAATCAGAGGGATTTGGGGGGACCGTAGCACATGAAACTGGATTGTCTCATGGTGGTTCCCCGACATGAGCATATGGACCGGTGTCGTCTGGTGTGTCACTGTTCCCAGCAGGTGACCATCCAAAGCATTAGCCGGTACCGGCTGAAGCAGCCGAACCTGTTGGATGCCCAGCTGTAGTGCGAGCTCCTCGTCAATGATGCTAACATCTGATCCGGAGTCGATAAAAACAGCCAGAGCCTGAGATTTGCCTGTCAGGAGGAGTCGAGCATGGCACAAGGGTCTTAGGTTGGGAATCAGCTCAGAGGTTTGGCCCACCAGTATACTCCCCATTACTGATGAGCTCTGTCCTTTTACCGGACAACGGGAAACCATATGTCCAGCCTGACCACAGTAAAGGCAAAGATTACCTCTCCGACGTAACTCCCTCTCCTCAGAGGTAAGACTGGTACGACCCACTTGCATGGGCTCGACCTCGTACCGTGAGTCAGAGTAGGAATGGGAATTCTCCGCCGAAACCGGAAGTTGTTGTCGCGAGCGGCGGGCCGCTGCTCGCGTCTGTTGCTCTCCTCTCCGGGTCTGGATTCGTCTGTCAATCCGAGAGGTGAGCTCTATCAACCCATCCAAGGAAGCAGGGAGATCATAGGAAACCAGCTCATCTCTCATATAATCCGCTAATCCTCTCAGATATGCGTCACACTGCGCCGGCTCATTCCAGCTACTGCGGCGGCTGCTGGTGCGGAAGTCAATAGCGTAATCCACCACCGTGCCGGAACCCTGGCTCAAACTCAGCAGGCCTCCAGCAGCGTCGGGACCCAGACGAACGGGACCGAACACCTTCCGCATCTCCGCGGAAAATGCCACAAAAGAGGCACAGGCTGGTGTCTGCTGCTCCCACTCGGCAGTTCCCCATAAACGTGCTCTCCCCGTCAGATGATTAACGGTGAAAGCTACACGAGCCGCCTCGGAGGCGAAGGTGTGTGGCTGCAGTGAAAACAATATGGAACAGTTTGTGAGAAAAGGCCTGCATCCCTCCGGCTCACCAGCGTAGCGTTCCGGCGTTCCCACACGAGGCTCCGGAGCGTATCCCGTCGACCCAGGGGCTGGAGCGAGCATCGGAGCTGCGGGCGGAGGGACGGTAGCAGCCATGGTAGCGGCTAGCTGTTGTACGGTAGCGGCCATCTGTTGCATCTGGGAGGTAAGGTAAGCCAGCGTTTGTCCCTGGGTTGAGGTTGCCTGGTGGGTCTCGGTAGCTAAGGTAGCTATCGTGACCTCCTGTCTTTGGATGGCATCCTTAACCCTCTCAAAGCGGTCTCTAGGAGACCCGGTGTTTGCTTGGTCCATTTCTGGCCAGATCGTTCTGTCACAAACGAGCTGAGGACCAAAATGCAGAACACGGGAAACCAGATATATTCGGTAACCAGCTTTATTGGAGGCAATAGGCTGGTAGAAGACAACACGGCAGATAGTAGGCAAAGGGCTGGTCGGGGACAGGCGAGGTTTCCAGGAGACAGCAGGACGGGAGTCGTAGGCACAGAACGGGTCAGGGAGCAGGCGAGGCAGGCTGGTCAGGAACAGGCAGGGTCGAAACCGGGAGAGCAATCTGGAGGGTAATGCGGGAAAGACTGGCATGCTGCGAAGTACGATCTGGCACTGAGGTGAAAGTGAAGTGGGCCTAAATACTAATGGAGCTGATGGGTGTAACAGAGTGAGAGAGAGACAGGGTGTGACTACCAGGTGACTAAGGAATGTTAATGCAGAAAATAGGTGAGTGAGAAAGCAGATTGTGACACTACCTCTGCACAACACAACTGATGGCCTCAAACACATTAAGAAGGCAAGTCATTCCACACATTGACTCTTGACAAGTCACACGTGTTAATTCAAAACCATTCCAGGTGACGACCTCATGAAGCCGACTGAGAGAAGCCAAGAGTGTGCAAAGCTGTCATCGAGGCAAAAGGGGGTTACTTTGAAGAATATAAAATAAAATCATATTCTGGATTTTTTAACACTTTTTTGTTAACTAGATAATTCCATATGTGTTCTTTCATAGTTTGTATGTCTTCAGTATTAATCTACAAAGTAGAAAACAATTCAAATAAACAAAAACCATTGAATGAGAAAGTGTGTCCAAACCTTTGACTGGTACTGCACGTTAAATTCACCTATCCTGCTTTCCTTCAGGGGAAAAGTGTTACATTTATCAAACTTCAGCCTAAAAGGATATACAAAAGTTCTCAGGTAATTGAATTATGTACTTCTGTAAGAGAACTTCTGTCACTTTCTCATGCTGTCTTTCATCTGACCTGCTTCTCCGAGGGGACCTATTCTAAAATGTTGAGGTTGATATCAGTATTTGGTGCCTCTCCTGTGACATGTCTCCATGCTTAATGTTCAAAAAGCTCTTTATTGTTCTCATACTGCCTGTGCTGCAGCACCTCTTTTCACCCTCTGTCTGAAACCAGAGCCCAGTCTGCTCTGATTGGTTAGCTGGTCGGCTCTGGTTGTGATTGGTCAACCGTTTAGAGATGTCCTATCACGTACAATGTGCTAAAGCATTAGCCAATAAAGTTTGAGTGTTCCTTCTTGATGTCACTATTCAACAAGTAAACAAAGGAGGCCAATGGAGGCGTTTCAGACCATTTACATGCACACAAATGTGCGAGTGTTTCATAGTGATGTCACTATGTTACTGAAGTAAACAATGGAGTCCAATGGACTCCTTTGTTTGGAGGCGTTTCAGGCGGGGGAGAGGGTACCAGGGAGTGTGGGGGAGAGAAACTCCCTCTGGAGGGAACACAGGGATTTTTGCCTTTGCAGACCATTTACATGCACACAAACCTATACAGTATAGCACACTACAGGAGAGGGAAAACACAAAAAGAATAATAAGGTCCCTTTAAGATTTACATTTTGGATTTGGATAAGTTTATAATTCAATTTGGCTTCATGTTCTGCAATGGGTTGTTTCAATTCAACCACAAGTGGAGAGAGAATGGCCTCGTTGAAGCCAGATCAATACATGTTCTTAATGTATTTATTTCTCTCATATTTCTGCCAGTATGACCACAAAATACAAATGGGTATTGCAATTCATTCAATGTGATTTAAAAGGAAAACATTTAGGAACACTGAAGACATTCATTGAAATGTCCTTTCGCTGTCTGACAATAAAAAGGTCACATAAAATAAAGTCAAACGATTGTGCTATGTATTTTTACATTGCGCCATCGTAATAATCTTTGTATTTATTTATCTGTGTCTCTTTTTGTCCATGTGTTTGCATATTTCGCAAAATGGCTTCGATCTGTGTTTGCCTTTCTGTGGTCTTCTTCTGCGTATGTTACTCTATACCAGCCCCGTTCATCTTTCCTTTTAATTTGCTTACTTTCCGAGTCTCTATCCTCATCCAAATCCCTCACGCTGTAATGTTCTTTCCGATTATCCTCCTGCTTCTCTCCCTCTTTTTCAATTCCTTTCAATTCGACATGCAATCTAAATTGGCTAGACGAATGTAGCATTGCCAAAACAAATGTATGTTTTTACTTTGACACAACTCTATCCTGAGTCTGTTTCCTGGCCCAGGTGTGTGGCAGTCTGTGTCTAATGCCTGGATTCGGGGTAATAGTCGTCAGAGTTTTAGGCGGTGGCCAATCCCGTTGCAGGTGGGATTAAACAGGGATTAAGCATGTTTCTCCGTGAAAGTAGACAGACAGACTAGCACTAATCTGACTTTAGCCCTGCACCAAAAAACGGCAGGCTTGAGCAATCCCACTCTTCCGTGACTGCTTGTTGTGTATGCATGGGTGTGTGTATTCTTGTGTGTATACCTTTATGGGAACCAAATGTCCTCTGAAGTGCAGAACAATTCATTACATCTGAAATACCAAACACAAGTTTTCAATGGCTCTTGCAAACGCATCAGTTTTTTAAACATTCCCTGTGTAAAGCTGCGTATCACCAAATGTCACTTTGGCAAATAAATACTGTGTGTTCACTTTGATGATCTGATTCTCAGCTTCCTAAATGATTGGGATGTCCTGTTGCAAAAAGCCCTTTAAGCTCTGCTATGTGTTTTAAAGTGACATAATCGTGGCACCCATATGCAGCTGCAGCCATTTGCTTTTTTAAACAAGAAATATGTTTATGTCTCTACGTTTCCTTGTTGCTGTGGCAATAATACATGAATAACAGAAGTATCTTAAAAGCCTCATGATGCCGGGTCAGTATTTGGGCGTACAAAATATTTTACATTTTGACCAAAGGGACTGTGATTTGCTTCTAACCCAAGCTGCAGTAAGAAATGTGTTTGTGTTAACCATGGTTGCAAGTGTTACTTACAAAAGTAACTAGTTGAGTGTAAAAATCAGTAACCTAATCTGAGTATCACAATATAAAAGTATTGAAACCTGATTACTTTCCATTAGTTCTGGATTACATCAATATAAAATGTAATGTGAATAAATACGAGATAAAATACATATCAATAAGATGTTTTCTACATAATTGTATTATGTAAGACAACAGAAAAATGTAACCTTAGAAAAGAAGAAACCAAGATATTTAGTCTCGAAAATGTGTCAGGTTATCTGTTAGGATAGAGGAATAGTGGCTTTGGGGGTTTTCTCTTTCCTGTACTGTGTTATAGAGGTTTGTGTGCATGTAAATGGTCTGCAAAGCCGAAAACCCCTGTGTTTTTGCATTTAGGCTTTCAATGATGATGGTGTTAATATGTGTAGGTTATCCTGTTTAAACATTTAAATATCATACGTGCTTGTTTTCTGCAGTACTGTGTTCCAAATATGGGAAATATCCTGGGCTTTTTTGCTGAAGGAACGCTTGCAATACTAACTTCCGGGTCATCCTGCAAAAGTACTCTGTCACTTTACCACTCTATGGTGAGTGACATTATATTAATCACCCCAAAGTAACTATGGCAAGAGCTACTTATATGAAACCTGGTTAGAGTAGAGTTTCTGAGAAAACTCAATCTGATGAAAGCTTGACATTGTCACGGTTGTCATGCCAGGTCACGGGTCTATGTCTAGGTTTGGGTGTTTCCGCTGTCCTCTATGTCATGTTTTCCTTCCGTCGTTAGTTCCCTGGTGTGTCTCGTTAGTTGATTGTGTTCACCTGTGGCCCTTGTGTTTTCTCCTCCCTCCTCACCTGTGTCTAGTTAGTTGATTATGTTCACCTGTGGCCCTTGTGTTTCTCCTCCCCTGCCCAGCTGTTTCTTGTCTGGTAATTATCCCTCCCTGTATTTAGTCTTGTCTCGTCCTGTGTTCAGTGTTGGTGCTTCTTTTGTTTGTGACCTGGTTCACCGTAGAGTGTTTTGTTTGTTAAAGTTTATGTATTAGATAAGAGACCTTGAAATAAAGGTATTATCAAGTGTTATCTGCGTTTGGGTCCTACCTGCTTCACTCTGCGCTATCAGAAAGCACCAACCAGAAAATGGGCCCAGCAGATCCGTTCGAGCTGGAATTATTGAATTTTCCTTTTTTTTGGCTAACTGCTCGGATCGATGGAAGAGAGCACCCGGAGTTCAGCAGCGAGAGGCTGTGTTGTCGGAGGCGCGCCAGATGGCTAGAGAGAAACCAGGTTTGGTGAAGTTCTTACCTGGCTGGATTTCAAAGATCCTCCCGGTGTGTGATTCCCGGCCTGCTAGCCCCAGGCATGCTAGCTCCCTGCCTCCCGATTCCCAACCTGGCACCATACGCCTTGGTGGGTTCCGTCTGGAGTCAGCCCCGGCTTCTTCCCCATTTCCTGCTCCTGTCCAGGATCCGTTCTCGGGTACTCGTCTGGCTTATGGAGGTCCACGGAGTATTCAGGCGGCTGCTAAAAGGAGTCGTCGCAAGGCCAGGTTAGCCCGAGCCCCTAGCAGCCATGGTTCCGGTTACAGTTCCGGCCCAGCAGCCATGGTTCTGGCTCCAGTACCGGCTCCAGTACCCCTGGTCGCGACTCCAGTTTCGGCTCCAGGACTGGCTTACCGGCC
Organism: Harpagifer antarcticus; assembly: GCA_902827135.1. Taxonomy (NCBI): domain Eukaryota; kingdom Metazoa; phylum Chordata; class Actinopteri; order Perciformes; family Harpagiferidae; genus Harpagifer; species Harpagifer antarcticus. Next base: position 2,956 of record CADEHL010001226.1, on the reverse strand, counting down.
AAACGCCAGCTCCCCGAGTCCTGTCGGCATACCGGCCGACTCCAGCACCTCGTCTCTTGTTGGCTCCCCAGCCAACACCAGCTCCCCGTGTCCTGTCGGCGTACCGGCCGACTCCAGCACCTCGTCTCTTGTTGGCTCCCCAGCCAACACCAGCTCCCCGTGTCCTGTCAGCGTACCGGCCGACGCCAGCTCCTCGTGTCCTGTCGGCGTACCGGCCGACTCCAGCACCCCGTGTTCTGTTGGCAAACCAACTCTCTCAAGTTTCCCCTCCAGACACTTCTCAAGTCCCCTCTCAGGTCCCCTCTCGAGTCTTTTCTCGTGTCCCCTCTCAAGTCAACTCTCCAGTGTCCTCTCGAGTCACCTCTCAAGTCAACTCTCCAGTGTTCTCTCGAGTTACCTCTCGAGTCACCTCTCGAGTTCCTTCTCAAGTCAACTCTCCAGTGTCCTCTCGAGTCACCTCTCAAGTCAACTCTCCAGTGTTCTCTCGAGTCACCTCGCAAGTCAACTCTCCAGTGTCCTCTCGAGTCACCTCTCAAGTTTCCCCTCAGGTCTCCTCTCGAGTTCCCTCTCAAGTCCCCTCTCAGGTCCCCTCTCGAGTTACCTCTCGAGTCACCTCTCGAGTTCCTTCTCAAGTCAACTCTCCAGTGTTCTCTCGAGTCACCTCGCAAGTCAACTCTCCAGTGTCCTCTCGAGTCACCTCTCAAGTTTCCCCTCAGGTCTCCTCTCGAGTTCCCTCTCAAGTCCCCTCTCAGGTCCCCTCTCGAGTTACCTCTCGAGTCACCTCTCGAGTTCCTTCTCGAGTCCCCTCTCAGGTCTCCTCTCGAGTTACCTCTCGAGTCTCCTCTCGAGTTCCCTCTCAAGTCCCTTCTCAGGTCCCCTCTCGAGTTATCTCTCGAGTCAACTCTCCAGTGTCCTCTCGAGTCACCTCCCAAGTCAACTCTCCAGTGTCCTCTCGAGTCACCTCTCAAGTTTCCCCTCAGGTCTACTCTCGAGTTCCCTCTCAAGTCCCCTCTCAGGTCCCCTCTCGAGTTACCTCTCGAGTCACCTCTCGAGTTCCTTCTCAAGTCAACTCTCCAGTGTCCTCTCGAGTCACCTCTCAAGTCAACTCTCCCAGTGTTCTCTCGAGTCACCTCTCAAGTCAACTCTCCAGTGTCCTCTCGAGTCACCTCCCAAGTCAACTCTCCAGTGTCCTCTCGAGTCACCTCTCAAGTTTCCCCTCAGGTCTCCTCTCGAGTTACCTCCCGAGTCACCTCTCGAGTTCCTTCTCGAGTCCCCTCTCCAGTTTCCTCTCAAGTTCCCTCTCAAGCCCTCTCTCGAGTCCCCACTCAAGCCCCTACTCATGTCCAGTTGGAGGTCCCGCAGACTAGTCTTCTGCCGGGGGTCCTGCCAACCCCATGTCTTGTCCAGTTGGAGGTCCCGCAGACTAGTCTCCTGCCGGGGGTCCTGCCAACCCCATGTCTTGTCCAGTTGGAGGTCCCGCAGACTAGCCCTCTGCCGGGGGTCCTGCCAACCCCATGTCTGTCCAGTTGGAGGTCCCGCAGACTAGCCCTCTGCCGGGGGTCCTGCCAACCCCATGTCTTGTCCAGTTGGAGGTCCCGCAGACTAGCCCTCTGCCGGGGGTCCTGCCAACCCCATGTCTTGTCCAGTTGGAGGTCCCGCAGACTAGTCTCCTGCCGGGGGTCCTGCCAACCCCATGTCCTGTCCAGTTGGAGGTCCCGCAGACTAGCCCTCTGCCGGGGGTCCTGCAACCCCATGTCTTGTCCAGTTGGAGGTCCCGCAGACTAGCCCTCTGCCGGGGGTCCTGCCAACCCCATGTCTTGTCCAGTTGGAGGTCCCGCAGACTAGTCTCCTGCCGGGGGGTCCTGCCAACCCTTTGTCCTGTCCCGTTGGAGGCCTCGCCGACTAGCCCTCTGCCGGGGGTCCTGCCAACCCCATGTCTTGTCCAGTTGGAGGTCCCGCAGAACTAGTCTCCTGCCGGGGGTCCTGCCAACCCCGTGTCCTGTCCCGTTGGAGGTCCCGCCGACTACGCTCCTGCCGGGGGTCCTGCCAACCCTATGTCCTGTGCCGTTGGAGGTCCCGCCGTCTACTCTCCTGCCGGGGGGTCCTGCCAATCCTATGTCCTGTGCTGTTGGAGGCCCCGCCGACTACTCTCCTGCCGGGGGTCCTGCCAACCCTGTGTCCTGTCCCGTTGGAGGCCCCGCCGACTACTCTCCTGCCGGGGGTCCTGCCAACCCTTTGTCCTGTCTCGTTGGAGGTCCCGTCGTCCACCCTCCTGCTGGGGGGTCCTGCCAACTCCTGGTCCTCTTCCGTGGGGGATCCTGCCGAAGCCTGTCCCGCCGGCTCCGGTTCCTGTCCGGCCGACACCGGGTCCTGCCCGGCCTCCGGAGCTGTCTGGTCTTCGCCCTCATGCTTCGGCCCCCTGAGTTCGCCCGCTGTGGCCTTCGCCCATCCATGGACTCTGCCTTGCCCCCGGGCCGTCCGCCCGAGACCCCCACCTTGGACTCTGCCTTGCCCCCGTGTCGTCCGCCCGAGTTCCCCACCATGGACTCTGCCTTGCCCCCGGGCCGTCCGCCCGAGACCCCCACCTTGGACTCTGCCTTGCCCCCGGGACGCCGCCCGCCCGAGTTCCCCACCTTAGACTCTTGCCTTGCCCCCGGGGTCGTCCGCCCGAGTTCCCCACCATGGACTCTGCCTTGCCCCCGGGCCGTCCGCCCTGAGACCCCCACCTTGGACTCTGCCTTGCCCCCGGGCCGTCCGCCCGAGTTCCCCACCTTGGACTCTGCCTTGCCCCCGGGCCGTCCGCCCGAGATCCCTTCCTGGTCCCCTACTGGGCTCCTGGGCGGTCAGCTTAGTCCCGTCCTCCGGACCCCCTCCACCCACCCTGTTGGACTATGTTGGATTTTTTTGTTTAGGGACGTCTGGAATCCGTCCCTTGAGGGGGGGGTTCTGTCACGGT
>CADEHL010001225.1:108994-512210 GCA_902827135.1 Harpagifer antarcticus | reverse complement strand
CAAAGATTCAAACGGCCATCGCAATAACTGCTGCATCCAGTAGAGCCAACCCCCCCCCCCACCCCACTCTTTAATTCCACCTCGCTAGCTTATATCCTGGCAGGCTTGTTATTATTTTTTTAAGTCATTGTGTTGAAGTATTATTCTTGGGAGAAACCATGCGTGGTAATTTAACTGTCCCCCCCCCTTCCATAAAGTGTCAATAAACAGTGAAACGGAGTTGTGTGAACCGGATGTTTTGTGCCCAAAAAAGAAGTGAATTATGAGGGGCAGCGCTGAGTCGTGTATCATTGTACGATGTTGGATTAATAGTTTATTTTTTCTGCAAACACAGCCCAAAGATTTTTGATTTGGCCAGTGCGTTTACATCGAATGTGCTCAAGTTAATAAAATTGACCAAATGATGTACCCCGTTTAAATTTAAAAGGGTTAAAGACTGACTCGTTAGAGGTTTGCCTTCCTTCAAATCAGACGGTTTCATCCAAATGCCTTACAATGGAAGTGGAGCAAAGGCAAAGGAGGTGGGGTCTTCCCGCCGCTGGCATTGGAAAAGGTCATTTTTCTACTCGGAACAAAAAAAAAAGAAATTGTTGCCTTTGTCTTGTACAGGAAGTCTTACACTCACTTATGCCCTTTCAGTAACTATTTTTTAATATGAAATGCTTAACTGTTGCAATATTTGTCAATTGAAAGTCTAGAGCTTTTCTGTTCTCTATCAAACCTTCTGTTTACTAATTAACTGCCATGTCCAAAATGTGATTTCCATTCTTTTTTAATTTTCTTTTTTGCTTCGAACTGGACTTCCAACGTCTGCGATATTTTGTATGCCTTTTTATTTGATGTCCGTAACTTAAGACTTGGATACTTGATGATTTTATGTATTTGAAAATGTGTACTATTATTATTAGGTTGGCTATTTACTATCAATGGATGTGTGATTTAGTACCGTGAGCGACAAAGTTGTACCTGTTCACCAACTTGTGAGAGTACATTAAATGATACACTGAAAAAAACCAAGAGAAGACTTCATGGTGGTTTTTTCAATACTCGTCCAAGGTCCAGATACAACATGTCGTCAGGGCTTTAATTGTTTTGCATCTCAAATCTAAGTTTATCATTAATGTGTTGTTAACCTATTTGTTATAAAATATCATCAGTGAAGCCGTGGCGCTGTAAAAGCACGACCAATCATCTGAGCCGGCTAAAGTAACTGGATGGCCTACCTGCCTGTCAGCCTTCCATCTGGGCACAAACTTATCTCGTGCCCTCATTGGTCATGTGTGCGTTCGTGTGTGTTGGAGGAGGGGCTCTGTGAGGAAGTGGCAGATTTTTTCCGGTTGTGTATTTTCAAATTCTAGCGCACTCGAGCTGGTTCCTCCAAACTTACCGACCCCACCTTTAGATCTGAACCAAAACAAGCTGTATATCAAAACTGAATCTGACGTTTCGGTTGAGTATTGATAATTCACCTTGGAAGAAAAGAAAAACACGTCAAAGTGAATTTGTTTTGGAGAAAACTGTCCACTTAATATAATCTGCTGCTCACACTCTTCAGGGTTCCTGCACACTTTCAGAAAGGTTCATTCAGAGGAGGAGATTGGGGGATTTTCAGGTCTTAAACGCGTGTTTGTAATTGCTGAAGTTTATTCATGATCAAATATAATTGCTTCTAAAATATAATATATATCTTCTTCTGGAGATATTCTAACACATTGGTGTCGTTCATTCTAATTGCTTGGGTGTTAAAAAAACACCAATGGGGTATACATTTGTTTGTTCAGTCTCGAAAGTAATGCACAATGAAACACATTCAACTGCCCCAGAAAATGGCCATGACATGTATACTTAGTGAGAGGTACTTTATTTGAAGCTCTAACCACCGGAAACTCATTATACTAGTCAATGAAAACTCCTGGTGAATTTTATTCAAATTCCAACAACATGTACCCTCCCTCATCGACCTGGGCTGGCCACACCAGCAGCTTAGGTCGATGAGGGAGGGGTACATGTTGTCAGATTGACACATTGTGTCTTTATTTAATGTCGAAATTATTTGATTATTTATTGCAGCTTAAATATGTTTCTTTCTTTCATATCTTTGTTTCCTTATTAATGAAAATGAGTGACATGAAATTGTGAAAATTGTGCAGGAAATTCAATTGGCTTCGCTGCTGTGTTATGTACAAGATAAACAAATAGGGCTTTGTTTTATAAGACTATATAGGGATTATGTAATGCTTGACTTGTCTAATTAAAATATAAATACAAATCAAAGTGGAACTATCATGCTATATTTGAATAATATAGTGTAGGACCATATAACGCCTATTTATACCAAACCGATCATGCATTTTAGCCATTCCTCATTTCGCTCAATTTAACACCGTCTTTGCATGGGCTGATTCTGTGAGAACAGCACCACCTACAGGCCTGGCATATGTACTACAGCGTCTACAGCGCTTTCGAACGGCAATGTCCGTGGCTGTCTCCTCCTGATTGGTGGAGTTGGCCCAATAACCGTATAGCGCACTTCTGTGACGTCAGAGAAGTGTTCAAATCTGGATCAGTCTGTATCAGATCCGTTGCAGCCCCTTTTTAAGAGATTTTGGGTAATGGAGGAGGAAAATAGAGAGAGTTGTGTTTTCTGACACTTGAGTTCCCTGGAACACCGGGGACACATGTTCATGTATACAAGACGTACAAAAGTGCATTTTGCATGATAGGTCACCTTTAAAGATTCAAAATCTACTTTTCTTGGCATTATCTTCACAGCTGGATCATCAGGTTTTATAGGAATAATTCTCAAAGCTGTTGATCAAAGAATTTATTTTTAATTCGATGTTCTTTCTTACTCTGTCCTGGTTGTTTTTGCCCATACAAGACATGCAAGAGGTTATCAAAATGTGTTTATTTCCTCCTTTGTACAACTCGTAGATGTCACCTTGAATCTTGATATAATAAATAAGAAGTCTTATAAAACTGTCAGAGAGGTTTCCACACATCGCCGCCCTCCATTCACAAAAGCAACAGTCGCCATGACAGAGAAAGGATCAGACATATCCTCCCTTTAGAGGCACAGCGGGGGGTTAAAGTGGAATAACCACACAGATACTCACAAACAAAATGGACGTCATCCAGCTGTATAATTTGCGTATTGACACATTTACATAAAAATACAGATAAACGTTTGTCTCGTTGCTTTCATAGGAATGTTTGAATCAGTGAATTCTTCATTTCGCTAATTGTACAGTACAGAGATGGCAAAGAGTGAGGTAACAAACTGAAACTTTGTTTTAATGTAAAGGAGTTTCCGATGTGTCAGTGTCCACCTCCATGTCAAACTCAAAAAGATGGCTTCAAGAGAACAAAATTACTTTCCAAATTAAAGACCAAAATGGACTTCCGTGGATGTTTTTTCCTCCAGTCTTTCAGTTCCCCCTCCTCACATTTCATTGGGACCCTTCATGCGGGAGTCCTTTGCAGAAAACAGGCGCTGCCACCATGGCAGGACGCACTGAGACGACTCGCACCATCCGGTAACACCGGCAGGACCAGGAGGACCGGGAACGCCAACATACCGGGAACACCGCGGGGTCCTCTCATCCCCTCACGGCCGTCCTTACCGTACGCCGGTCGCCCCGAATTACCTGAGTGAAGAGTAAAGAGACAGAACAAGTTAAAGGTCACCTATTCGTCAGTAACAGGGTCTCTCATTCATACTTTCTGGATATGTCCAAATCTTCATAATTATTGGACGTCTATTTTGATACATTTTCTAAGATCTTTAGAGTCAAATGTACACCTTCTCCTCTTACTGGCAATTTTTGGAGGCGTCCCGGACGACATTGTCCTTTCCAGACATTATTCAAACGCTGTTGCTTGTGCTAGGCGACTTATACTTATGAGGTGGAAGCAGGAGGCGTCTCCCACTCATGTCCAGTGGGTGACAGGACTTATGACGTTTCTACATATGGAGAAAAATAAGGTGTACTTTGGACGGCTTCACGTGCACATTTTATAGGTTGTTCAGTGTATATCAGTATGTAGTGTCTCTACTTTAAAGAGTCCCTCTCCTGCTGATGTTCAGGTGTATATCAGTATGTAGTGTCTCTACTTTAAAGAGTCCTCTCCTGCTGATGTTCAGGTGTATGTCAGTATGTAGTGTCTCTACTTTAAAGAGTCCTCTCCTGCTGATGTTCAGGTGTATATCAGTATGTAGTGTCTCTACTTTAAAGAGTCCCTCTCCTGCTGATGTTCAGGTGTATATCAGTATGTAGTGTCTCTACTTTAAAGAGTCCTCTCCTGCTGATGTTCAGGTGTATATCAGTATGTAGTGTCTCTACTTTAAGAGTCCTCTCCTGCTGATGTCCAGGTGTATATCAGTATGTAGTGTCTATACTTTAAAGAGTCCTCTCCTGCTGATGTTCAGGTGTATATCAGTATGTAGTGTCTCTACTTTAAAGAGTCCTCTCCTGCTGATGTTCAGGTGTATATCAGTATGTAGTGTCTCTACTTTAAAAGAGTCCTCTCCTGCTGATGTTCAGGTGTATATCAGTATGTAGTGTCTCTACTTTAAAGAGTCCTCTCCTGCTGATGTTCAGGTGTATATCAGTATGTAGTGTCTCTACATGTCTCCATGCTTTAATGTTCAAAAAGTTCCTTTATTGTTCTCATACTGCCTGTGCTGCAGCACCTCTTTTCACCCTCTGTCTGAAACCAGAGCCCAGTCTGCTCTGATTGGTTAGCTGGCCGGCTCTGTTGTGATTAGTCAACCGCTTAGAGATATCCCGCTCCTTAGTCTATCACGTACAATGTGTTGGAGCGCTAGCAAGTAGAAGCGTGACTATTACATAGTGATGTCACAATGTAAATTTGGGATTGTAGCCTTTACAGACCATTTACATGCACTCAAACCTATAGAACACACCACAGGAAAGGGAAACACCCTAAAAAGCATAATAAGGCCTCTTTAAACCAAAAGACGAACTACGAACATTAGGCTAAAAACTAATCACTACAAACTGATGACTGTTGAATAAAGCTGGGTGTGTTGATGTGTTGATGCAGCACATTCAGATATTGAGGATATTTCCATTCTATTTTATTTGTATTTACTTTTTTAACTATTGTATCTGTTTTATTGTGTTGCACTGTTGGAGGAGCCTGTTGACATATCTACACTGTAGCTATGAACACATGACAGTAAAAGACTTGAATCTTGAATATTGAGGACATTTCATTCTAAAATCAGATCATGCTATTCTTTTACCTTGTTGACCGGTCGCTCCGGGTGCTCCTTTGGGTCCTCTCAATATGGGTCCTCTGTCCCCTCGGTCTCCCACGTCACCTGAAGACAGGAAACACAACCATCACCACGGGGATACACGTAATTAAAGTTTCCATATTTAGCTGAGTTCAAGCTGAGGCTTCACACCTCATCTGCTGCTTCATTAACATGAGCGTGACCTGATTCTTCCCTGAGGGGGTCAGTCAGAACAGGATATCATACAATTATAGCATCTGAAGCTCCTTCACAAAATACATAATTGTAATTAAGATCATTACTACTATTTTATTAAAAATGTTAGTTGCTACTAATTGTTTTACCTCATATCAACAGTACATTCTCATTGATTAGAGAGGCACAGTAGGGAGGTTTAATCCAACGACCTCACAGTCACATACGGGTGGTTTGCAGAGGTGGGAAGTAGTGGAGTACAAATACTTCGTTACTTAAGTACATCTTTCTGTTATCAGTACTTTACTCCACTACTTATTTTTCTGAAGACTTCTTACTTTGACTTTGACACTGAGCCACAGCCTCCCATGTTATGTTTACTTACATGTTGAACCCAAATACTTGTACTTTCTACTTCTTACATGTTGAACTCAAATACCTGTACTTTCTACTTCTTACATGTTGAACCCAAATACCTGTACTTTCTACTTCTTACATGTTGAACTCAAATACCTGTACTTTCTACTTCTTACATGTTGAACTCAAATACCTGTACTTTCTACTTCTTACATGTTGAACTCAAATACCTGTACTTTCTACTTCTCACATGTTGAACTCAAATACCTGTACTTTTGTCACAGTTCTGTCTTGGTTTGGGTGTTTTCACTGTTCTCTGTCATGTTTTCCTCCTGTCGTTAGTTTCCCTGTGTTTTCTCCTCCCTCCTCACCTGTGTCTCGTCAGCTGATTGTGTTCACCTGTGGCTCTTGTGTTTTCTCCTCCATCCTCACCTGTGTCTCGTTAGCCGATTGTGTTCACCTGTGTCTTGTAATTATCCCTCCCTGTATTTAGTCTTGTCTCGTGCTGTGTTCAGTGTCGGTGCTTCTTTTGTTGGTGACGGAATTCACCGGTGAGTGTTCTGTTTTTGTCTGTCTTCATTCCCTTAGCCTTGAAATAAAGGTTTATCAGAGTTATCTGCGCTTGGGTCCTGCTTCCTTCACTCAACCGTGACAGAAAGCACCGACCAGAGATGGACCCAGCAGATGACCCATTTGAGGTGGAATTACAGCATTTTTCCTTTGCTTTGGCTGGCTGCTATGATTGGTGGAGGGGAGCGTCCAGTGTTCGGCAGAAGGAGGCCGCTCTGGTAGAGGCGCACCGGTTGGCTATGGAGAAACCGGACTTGGTGAAGTTCTTACCTGACTGGATGTTGAACTTCATCTGGGTGTGTGATTTCCAGCCTGCGGACTATAAACGTCTCGGTGTGTTCCGTCTGGAGTCAACCAGTGCTTCCGCCCCAGTTCCTGCTCCTGTCCAAGAGGCGTTTTCTGGAACTCGGCTGGCTTTTGGAGGTCCACGGAGCCTTCAGGCGGCTTCTAGGAGAAGGAGTCGCAAGTCCAGGCTAGCAATCCGAGCCCCAAGAGTCATGGTTCCGGCTACAGAACCGGCCCACACAGCCATAGTTCCGGCCCCAGTACAGGCCCCAGCAGCCATGGTTCCAGCCCCAGTTCTGGCCCCAGCAGCCATCATTCCGGCCCCAGTTCTGGCCCCAGCAGCCATCATTCCGGCCCCAGTTCTGGCCCCAGCAGCCATGGTTCCAGACCTAGTTCTGGCCATAGCAGCCATGGTTCCAGCCTTAGCTCTGGCCCCAGCTGTCCTAGTCCCTTCTCTAGTCCCTTCCCTCATCCCATCTCGAGTTCCTTCTCGAGTCCCCTCTCGAGCCCTCTCTCTCGAGTCCCCGCTCAAGCCCCTACTCATGTGCCGTTGGAGGTCCCGCAGACTAGTCTTCTGCCGGGGGTCCTGCCAACCCCATGTCCCGTCCCGTTGGAGGTCCCGCAGACTAGTCTTCTGCCGGGGGTCCTGCCAACCCCATGTCCTGTACCGTTGGAGGTTCCGCTGGGGGTCCTGCCAACCCTGTGTCCTGTCCCGTTGGAGGTCCCGCAGACTAGTCTTCTGCCGGGGGTCCTGCCAACCCCATGTCCTGTACCGTTGGAGGCCCCGCCGACTACTCTCCTGCCGGGGGTCCTGCCAACCCTGGGTCCTGTCCCGTTGGAGGCCCCGCCGACTACTCTCCTGCCGGGGGTCCTGCCAATCCTATGTCCGGTGCCGTTGGAGGTCCCGCCGACTACTCTCCTGCCGGGGGTCCTGCCAACCCTTTGTCCGGTCTCGTTGGAGGCCCCGCCGACTACTCTCCTGCCGGGGGTCCTGCCAACCCTGTGTCCTGTCCCGTTGGAGGCCCCGCCGACTACTCTCCTGCCGGGGGTCCTGCCAACCCTATGTCCTGTCCCGTTGGAGGCCCCGCCGACTACTCTCCTGCCGGGGGTCCTGCCAACCCCATGTCCTGTCCCGTTGGAGGCCCCGCCGACTACTCTCCTGCCGGGGGTCCTGCCAACCCCATGTCCTGTCCCGTTGGAGGTCCCGCCGACTACTCTTCTGCCGGGGGTCCTGCCAACCCTATGTCCTGTTCCGTTGGAGGCCCCGCCGACTACTCTCCTGCCGGGGGTCCTGCCAACCCCATGTCCTGTCCCGTTGGAGGTCCCGCCGACTACTCTTCTGCCGGGGGTCCTGCCAACCCTATGTCCTGTTCCGTTGGAGGCCCCGCCAACCGCTCTCCTGCTGGGGGTCCTGCCAACTCCTGGTCCTCTTCCGTGGGGGATCCTGCCGAAGCCTGTCCCGCCGGCTCCGGTTCCTGTCCGGCCGACACCGGGTCCTGCCCGGCCTCCGGAGCTGTCTGGTCTTCGCCCTCGATCCCGACCCTCTGTGAGCCGCGGTCTTCGTCCGCGGGCCCGGCCTCCTGACTCTTCCTGCCGCTGCCCTCGTCCTCGGGCCCGGCCCCCTGACTCTCCTGCCGCTGTCTTCGTCCGCGGGCCCGGCCTCCTGACTCTTCCTGCCGCTGCCCTCGTCCTCGGGCCCGGCCCCCTGACTCTTCCTGCCGCTGCCCTCGTCCTCGAGCCCGGCCCCCTGACTCTTCCTGCCGCTGCCCTCGTCCTCGAGCCCGGCCCCCTGACTCTTCCTGCCGCTGCCTTCGCCCTCATGCTCGGCCCCCTGAGTTCGCCCGCTGTGGCCTTCGCCCCACCATGGACTCTGCCTTGCCCCCAGGCCGTCCGCCCGAGTCCCCCTTCTCGGCTTCTGCCGTGCCCCCGGGCCGTCCGCCCGAGATCCCTTCCTGGTCCCCTACTGGGCTCCTGGGCGGTCAGCTTAGTCCCGTCCTCCGGACCCCCTCCACCCACCCCTGCTGACTTTATTGGATTTTTGCTTTGGGGTGTAGGGACGTCTAGAATCCGTCCCTTGAGGGGGGGGTTCTGTCACAGTTCTGTCTAGGTTTGGGTGTTTTCACTGTTCTCTGTCATGTTTTCCTCCTGTCGTTAGTTTCCCTGTGTTTTCTCCTCCCTCCTCACCTGTGTCTCGTCAGCTGATTGTGTTCACCTGTGGCTCTTGTGTTTTCTCCTCCCTCCTCACCTGTGTCTCGTTAGCCGATTGTGTTCACCTGTGTCTTGTAATTATCCCTCCCTGTATTTAGTCTTGTCTCGTGCTGTGTTCAGTGTCGGTGCTTCTTTTGTTGGTGACGGAATTCACCGGTGAGTGTTCTGTTTTTGTCTGTCTTCATTCCCTTAGCCTTGAAATAAAGGTTTATCAGAGTTATCTGCGCTTGGGTCCTGCTTCCTTCACTCAACCGTGACAACTTTCTACTTCTCACATGTTGAACCCAAATACCTGTACTTTCTACTTCTTACATGTTGAACTCAAATACCTGTACTTTCTACTTCTCACATGTTGAACTCAAATACCTGTACTTTCTACTTCTTACATGTTGAACACAAATACCTGTACTTTCTACTTCTTACATGTTGAACACAAATACTTGTACTTTTTACTTCTTACATTTTGAACACAAATACCTGTACTTTCTACTTCTTACATGTTGAACACAAATAACTGTACTTTCTACTTCTTACATGTTGAACACAAATACCTGTACTTTTTACTTCTTACATTTTGAACACAAATACCTGTACTTTCTACTTCTTACATGTTGAACCCAAATACCTGTACTTTCTACTTCTTACATGTTGAACTCAAATACCTGTACTTTCTACTTCTTACATGTTGAACTCAAATACCTGTACTTTCTACTTCTTACATGTTGAACTCAAATACCTGTACTTTCTACTTCTTACATGTTGAACTCAAATACCTGTACTTTCTACTTCTTACATGTTGAACCCAAATACCTGTACTTTCTACTTCTTACATGTTGAACACAAATACCTGTACTTTCTACTTCTTACATGTTGAACACAAATACCTGTACTTTCTACTTCTTACATGTTGAACACAAATACCTGTACTTTCTACTTCTCTCATTTTCCAAACAGCTGGTTCCTTTAGTCTGAATGTGTGTTTGGTGGCGTAATCATTATTCTTTAGAGTCACTGCGTGCCTATTGATTTGAACACGATCCGTGTATCCATCATTTCCTGGTCTTCTCTAAAGAAGAGGGACCAATGGAAACGTTGTCATGTTGCCGTTGTTCAGCATGGAAACATTCATTAGCTAACAATGACATTATTGTTCTATTAATATAAAGGGAGGTCAGGTACTCCTTAAAGCAGCTGCTAGCTATGGGTACTTTTTACTGAAGTACATTTCAAAGCCTCTTTACTTTTACTTGAGTAAAGAAGTTTAGTCAGTACTTCTACTTTCACCAGAGTATTTTTAAACACGAGTATCTGTACTTCTACTTGAGTAAAGGATGTGTGTACTTTTGCCATCTCTGGTGGTTTGACGCTGATCTCACCTTTGGGTCCTTTTAGACCCAGTAGTCCAGCTGGACCCTTCAGACCGGGCAGTCCTCGGGACCCGCTGTGTCCGGGGAAACCGTTCTCTCCGCTGACTCCTTGAGGTCCAGGGGGGCCAGGGGGGCCGGGCAGACCTGAGACTCCGGACTCAGGTCTGCTCAGACTGGCTGCTAGCTGGGCCAGCTGATCTGTGGGAGAGGAGGACAGGGTGGACGTTTTAATAGGAAGAAGATGACATTCTTGATTTTAAAAAGGTGTCCATTATCATCTGGCAACAGCTTGAAATGAGCAATGTTGGCTGAAGCTGCCCCATTTACTGTTCTTTGTGACAGTTGATCAATGGGGACTGTCCACGACACTATAAACAAATAAACTCAACGTAACTAAATTCTTCCAGGACAGCTTTAAAAGTTAGCTTTTTAGCGCTTCTGGGTTCCTTTTTACTAAGTCAATGGTTTTCTGAATGTGTTTTTTGTTGTTTGCCTGTGGTTAGCTCAAGCTGCTCTGTGACACAGGAGGACAGGACGGACGTTTATATTCAGCAGAGGTTGAATATAAACGTTCTAACAGCAGCAGGTAGACTTGGTTAGCTGAATCAAGAACACAGTGACAGGTGGAGAAATTCCCATGTTTGTCAATTTGCAGGTGATTTTCTGCTTTTGGTAGATTTGTTTATACACTGAACAAAAATATAAATGCAACACTTTTGTTTTTGCTCCCATTTCTCATGAGATGAACTCAAAGATCTAAAACATTTTCTATATACACAACATAACCATTTCTCTCAAATATTGTTCACAAATCTGAAAGAATGTGTGATAGTGAGCACTTCTCCTTTGCCGAGATAATCCATCCCACCTCACAGGTGATATCAAGATGCTGATTAGACAGCATGATTATTGCACAGGTGTGCCTTAGGCTGGCCACAATAAAAGGCCACTCTGAAACGTGCAGTTTTGCTTTATTGGGGGGGTCTGGGGGGGTCCGAAAACCAGGCAGTATCTGGTGTGACGGGTAGGGTTAGGGTAATGTTGTGAATCGAGTGGCCTGTGTTCGTCGTCCATAACATACGCCTGCCCATACCATAACCCCACCACCACCATGGCCGTAATGTTAGCTATTCACTTCTGGAGATTGTTTTTATGCTTAAACTATTTGGTGGGGATTATCCTGCTGGACTAAACCTGTCAGCAACATAAACGTTTGTTTGACACAGATCTTATTTACTACAATATTCCAAAATTCAATGGGAAAATCCCTTTGGCTTTTTGTCGAGGGACCCCCTGCCACGCTATCTTACATTTTGATTGTGATTTAAACTCTTGATGAGTATGGCACAATGGGGGAAAAAATCAAATAGAAAGTTTAACAGAAAATGAGGCAAGAAGATGAAAAACACTTACCTTGCATTACCCTCATGCAGACTTGTCTGATGTGAGTATCTGTTGGAGTCTTTCCCTGAAAAAACACAAATATTGAAAGTGATCAGCTGAAACATGGAAACATGGCCGTGAGGTGCTGTCTTTAGCAAACCAAATATATATAATTCCATAAAAGTTATACTTAATACAAAACATCTCTAAATATTCTGTAATTTATGTTGAATATTGAAACAAACCTTCCTGTTTAATACTATTTTCTTCAACATATTGTACAATAAGCAGCAGAATATTGATTGTTGTGCTTTTATGTATGTCTTAATGTGTGCATATGTATACATGTGTCTATTGATATAGGTATATACATATTTGTATACATATTTTTATATATATTTGTATTTTTGTATTCAGGATTGTGGAAACATTATTTCGATCTCTCTGTCTGTACACACAAACTGAAAGATTGACAATAAAGTTGACTTTGAGAAAGCTGTTGCTGAATAGTTTAAAGGTCCCCTATCATACTGTTTCTCATCAATATATCACAGGTCTCAGATATATCCAGAGCCTGTCTCTGATTGGCTGAAACACCAAACAGATCATTGCAGCATTACCCATAATCCCCTCTGTTTCAGCCCTGTTTCCAAAGTGCTGATTCTCTGTCTGTTACTTCAGATGAAAATAAGGAGCCCCTCCCCCACGCCCCTCTGAGAGACATTTGGTTACAAAGAACTCATGAGGCGCATTCACACCGCAGTACTTTTCCCACAAAGGTTCATGCGAACTTAGTTCATGCAAACTCTTTAGTTCGCATGAACTAAGTACAGATCGCGTTCACACCGGAAAAAGTCTCTGGGGGTGGATTAGGCAAATGAAGCCGCTGACTTCACTTCTTCTTCTTCTGCTTTGGGTTTACTGGCAGGCTACAAACAACTTCACGGCGGATACTGCCGCCCAAAGTCCCTGGCCGGAAGTCCCCGGAGTTGTAAGAGGACTTCAGTAGAAGTTGCTGGGACTCGCAGCAGCTTCGACTGAAGCCTTCCGAGTAAATCGCCAGAACGCCGACACCTCCTCATCTCCACCGCTCCCATGTTTTATTTTGTGTTGCCATAAGTTAGTCTCTCTGCGTTTCTGCGCTGGGCTAATGCTAATGCTAATAATGCTAATGCGAGGATAATAAATGGCGGCTTCACAAAACTTTTTGGAAGTTTTACGGGGCGTGGGTTTGCAATCCGCCCAGCCAATCAGAAATATAGCTCTTTTCTCACAAAAGAGCTGCTCGAAAGTCCCTGCTCTCTAGCAGGGACTTTCGAGCGGCTCTTTTGTGAGAAAAGAGCTATATTTAGTACCGGCTCTTTTTGGTGTGAACGCGATAAAAGAGTTCACTGAACTAAGTTCGCATGAACCTTTGTGGGAAAAGTACCGCAGTGTGAATGCGCCTATTGGAGCTCTAGGAGGAGATTCAGGTGATATGGGGGGGGGGGGGGGGGGGGGGGGGGGGGGGGGGGTTACCTTGGTGGTGATTGGCTAATGGTTACACAAGACAAAACATCGTTATGACATCATCAAGTGGCCAAAATCTGATCAGCTCATTTTCTATAGTTCAGGTTTTTATAGAAATGGATCAAAAAGAGAGAAAATCTTTGTTCCTGACATTTTCAGAGTCTCTTTCCACAGAGGGGACACATGTTGATGTAGAAGAGACATGAAGAAGAGGGGACACATGTGATGTAGAAGAGACATGAAGAAGAGGGGACACATGTTTGATGTAGAAGAGACATGAAGAAGAGGGGACACATGTGGATGTAGAAGAGAGACATGAAGAAGAGGGGACACATGTTGATGTAGAAGAGAGACATGAAGAAGAGGGGACACATGTTGATGTAGAAGAGACATGAAGAAGAGGGGACACATGTTGATGTAGAAGAGACACGAAGAAGAGGGGACACATGTTGATGAAGAAGAGACACGAAGAAGAGGGGACACATGTTGATGTAGAAGAGACATGAAGAAGAGGGGACACATGTTGATGTAGAAGAGACATGAAGACGAGGGGACACATGTTGATGTAAGAAGAGACATGAAGAAGAGGGGACACATGTTGATGTAGAAGAGACATGAAGAAGAGGGGACACATGTTGATGTAGAAGAGACATGAAGAAGAGGGGACACATGTTGATGTAGAAGAGACATGAAGAAGAGGGGACACATGTTGATGTAGAAGAGGACATGAGAAGAGGGGGACACATGTTGATGTAGAAGAGACATGAAGAATGAGGGGACACATGTTGATGTAGAAGAGACACTGAAGAAGAGGGGACACATGTTGATGTAGAAGAGACATGAAGAAGAGGGGACACATGTTGATTGTAGAAGAGACATGAAGAAGAGGGGACACATGTTGATGTAGAAGAGACATGAAGAAGAGGGGACACATGTTGATGTAGAAGAGACATGAAGAAGAGGGGAACATGTTGATGTAAGAAGAGACATGAATGTAAGAATGAAGAGGGGACACATGTTGATGTAGAAGAGACATGAAGAAGAGGGGAACATGTTGATGTAGAAGAGACATGAAGAAGAGGGGACACATGTTGATGTAGAAGAGACATGAAGAAGAGGGGACACATGTTGATCGTAGAAGAGACATGAAGAAGAGGGGACACATGTGGACGTAGAAGAGACATGAAGAAGAGGGGGACACATGTTGATGTAGAAGAGAATCATGAAGAAGAGGGGACACATGTTGATGTAGAAGAGACGTGAAGAAGAGGGGGACACATGTGATTTGTAGAAGAGACATGAAGAAGAGGGGGACACATGTTGATGTAGAAGAGACTATGAAGAAGAGGGGACACATGTTGATGTAGATTGTAGAAGAGCCATGAAGAGAAGAGGGGACACATGTTTGATGTAGAAGAGACATTGAAGAAGAGGGGACACATGTGATGTAGAAGAGACATGAAGAAGAGGGGACACATGTTGATGTAGAAGAGACATGAAGAAGAGGGGACACATGTTGATGTAGAAGAGACATGAAGAAGCGGGGACACATGTTGATGTAGACGCGACATGACGAAGAGGGGACACATGTTGATGTAGAAGAGACATGAAGAAGAGGGGACACATGTTGATGTAGAAGAGACATGAAGAAGAGGGGCACACATGTTGATGTAGAAGAGACATGAGAAGAGGGGAACATGTGGATGTAAAGGACATGAGAGAGGGACACATGTGATGTAGAAGAGACATGAGAAGAGGGGACACATGTTGATGTAGAAGAGACGTGAAGGAAGAGGGGACACATGTGGATGTAGAAGAGACATGAAAGAAGAGGGGACACATGTTGATGTAGAAGAGGACATGAAGAGAGGGGACACATGTTGATGTAGAAGAGACATGAAGAAGAGGGGACAACATGTTGATGTAGAAGAGACATGAAGAAGAGGGGACACATGTGGATGTAGAAGAGACATGAAGAAGAGGGGACACATGTTGATGTAGAAGAGACATGAAGAAGAGGGGACACATGTTGATGTAGAAGAGACATGAAGAAGAGGGGACACATGTTGATGTAGAAGAGACATGAAGAAGAGGGGACACATGTTGATGTAGAAGAGACATGAAGAAGAGGGGACACATGTTGATGTAGAAGAGACATGAAGAAGAGGGGACACATGTTGATGTAGAAGAGACATGAAGAAGAGGGGACACATGCTGATGTAGAAGAGACATGAAGAAGAGGGACACATGTTGATGTAGACGAGACATGAAGAAGAGGGGACACATGTTGATGTAGAAGAGACATGAAGAAGAGGGGACACATGTTGATGTAGAAGAGACATGAAGAAGAGGGGACACATGTTGATGTAGAAGAGACATGAAGAAGAGGGGACACATGTTGATGTAGAAGAGACATGAAGAAGAGGGGACACATGTTGATGTAGAAGAGACATGAAGAAGAGGGGACACATGTTGATGTAGAAGAGACATGAACAAGTGGATTTTGCATAATAAGTGACCTTTAAGAAAACCGTCCTACCGCTGGTCCCTGAGTCCCCGTTAGTCCCGGTACTCCCATGTCTCCCTGCATGCCTCGTGGTCCGGATTGACCCTCTTTTCCATCTTTTCCCTGCTGTCCTCGGCCGCCCTCTGGTCCTTTGTTTCCTGTTTCTCCTGGTGGGCCTGTCTGTTATCAACAGCAGCAGGAAGACACGCAGGATTATTATAGGGTTATTGCAACACTGGGTTAGCTGAAGTGAGCGGTGGAGAAACAGATTATGTGTATTCTTAATTCATTCTTTTGTTCAAATATAATGGGATCAGGGCAACAAAAGTCAATATTTTATTCATTTTAATGTAATTTTATATCTATATGTTTGGTTTGTCTTTGTAATTGATTTCTGTCTCTTTGCAGTTGATTTTCTGCTTTTGATAGATTTGTTATTACATTACATGTCATTGGTTAGACTAAGATTTGCTTACATACATTCAATACTGTGGAAAATCCCCACATGTCGTTGTGTCTCAGGGACACAATGACATGCTGACTGCAGTGGGACTCGAACTTGCTACCCCCTGATTCTAAGTCCAGCACTCTATCCACTGAGCCACAGCCTCCCATGTTATGTTTACTTGTGGTCATTGAATCTGTTGGTACTCTCTTTGTGAGACATGTTGGGCCTGTGTCCATATTCTCAAATAACAAACGAAAGGCAAGATCAATAAATAAGAAGGGAAGGCTTTTCTTCAGGAGTTGCTGTTGTTTAGAAATACCTAATCCAAACAATAGATTTATCAAGAAGCATCAGCTGTTCATGTAAAATCCAAAATGTCCTGCAGCTGCTTCACAGGTCCATCTCCCTTAGCTCCAATCTGCAGCAACGAGGTTATGCTCCCAAAAAATCACATGACGTATCCAGTGACTGAATTATATCTGAAGAGTCGTGATTTGGATGTTTTGATTATGTGAACTTACCGATCCTTTCTCTCCTGCTTCTCCTTGTTCTCCCTGAAAGGAAAAAGATACATTGATAAGCACTTTTGTCTGCAGAGAGTTTGTAGAAGTGTTGCTGCAGAGTGAAAGATACATCGTATGTTTATACACTTTTTTCATCCTAATTATGTCACTTTTTAACATGAGTTTTATTCCTCACAACAATGCATTGAGACTTCATGAAAACCAAAGCAGAAAAAGTCCGTCAGTTCTCATTTGTTGATTCCTCACCAGTTCCCCAACAGTTCCTGGAGTTCCTTCAGCACCTGCAGCTCCCTGAAATAAAAAGTACATGACATGATTCATTTTGGCTCTTAATGTTTAAACACTTAAACACGCTTTAGCCCCGAATGTTTTTTCTGTAGCCCCGGACAATTCTCCCTCCAATAAAATAATACATTAACCGTGCTTTACGTGAACCTCATCATGACACGAGAGAGGATGGCAGGACTGTAATTTCCCGCGTTCAGTGAATGCAACAGAGGCAACACTAGACCAGCAACACTAGACCAATCAGAGAGTTGCATGGAAATAAACGTGTGCTTGTGTCATTCAAGCTCGGCTCTGTGTGTGTGGAAATAGCGCATTTAGTGAGAGAGAGAGAGAGAGAGAGAGAGAGGAGACGCGAGAGAGAGAGAGAACGCAGAGAGATCCGAGAGCCCTGAGGAAGAGAGGCATGAGAGTACCGATGAGAAGAGACGAGAGAATGAGAGAGAGCGAGAGAGAGAGACAGAGGAGAGAGAGAGAGAAGAAGAGCGGAGAGAGAATGAGAGAGAGAGAGAGAGGAAGGAGACGAGAGGACGATATGAGAAGGACGAGATGAGGGAGAGGAGAGAGAGAGACCGGTGCCAGCAGGGACCGTGTTGTTAGCATCTGGTTAGCTAGCTGCACTAACGGACACAAGGAGCTGTTTGTTCGACAACAAGCTGGAGGAGAGCTCTCCTCTCAGACTGAGAGGCTCAGGTGAGCTAAAGGACTCTCTGAGTGTTAGATGGTTAACTTTAGTTATCTCAGTGAGTCTCTAACGGTTTGGTCACAAATTATTCAAAAGATTATTTCCGCGGCACACCTTCATATCATATGATCACTATAGTTATAAAAAAAAAAAAGAGAATAAAGGAAAAACAGTTATGAAATATTATATGGCAGTAAAACAAGAATAGAGTTTGAAAGGGGAGTGATTTGTAAAATATCCATGAAGAAAAAGAAAATCTGTTTACAGTTGTGTTTCATCTGGGTGTTGAGAGATATATCCATAGGTCTCTTAATGTTGCTCTCAAAGTGCACCAGATTGATGCTTCTAACTTCAATATTTAAAAAATATCTTCCCGGGGGAGCATCCCCCCGGACCCCCCTAGAGGAGGTGAGGTCCGCCCCCCACTCAACAAAAAAAACTTTACCCCTGCCTATATGCCGTGAGCTGATTATCACCCTTCATTCGGGTGTACTTTGTTTGCGTGTGGGGAGTGTTGCAGTAGAAAATTCCACTGTAGCGCCGCAGCCGCCGCCACTGTGGGATAAGCCCCGAATGTTTTCAGGTCCAGGCGACCCCTGTTTTAATTAGAGGTGTTAAAACGTATGAAACATACCTGATCTCCCTGTGGACCATCAACACCAACTGCACCCTGAGGGAGGAGAACATAACATGTTGACATCAACAGAATTCTCAACAACATCAGCAAAAACAACAATATAACATCAACATGTGGGGTATGAAATACACCTTTATATATATATGTACGCTTTTCAGTTATTGAAAATGGCTCATGGCTTCACCTGTAAACGGACAGTTCACCTCAAAATAAAAGAAACCTCCTTTTTTTAACCTGTTATTCTATTTAAGTCTAGAAGTTGTTGATGTGTGTCGATGAGTGTTGGAGTTATCTACCTCAGAGATGTCTTCTTTTTCTCAGCATTTTACAGAAATCATACCGAGTTACTGAAGATAATCTACGTACGTTGTTGTGGAACTATTTTCTTTCTACCGAGCTCCCCCCATCGACTGTATCAGTGTGCAGCAGAAAGCATGTATGGACAGGAAGCTTGTGATATTGGGAGATTGATAACATTGAGGAGTCCTCTTTGTCTAAGCTGTAATATTAGGTGAGCTCTGTGTAGATTCGTAGAGGCACGCATCCTAAAAAGAAAATCCATACTTCTCACAACATGTCTGTAGATTATCTTGAGTAACCGGGTCATGATTTCTTTGAAAGATACTTTGCTGCTGAGGTTTCCAATAGCATTTGTTTGCTTTTTTAGCACCACAAGCAGAGTGTAATGTCGTTTTATTATATTTCAGACTACAGACATCTCTTCGGCCGATATATTCAACACTCGTCAACTCACACTGATAAAAAGCATTACAGGTAGGTACAGTAATGGATGTCACAATAACAGAAATGTAGTTGTGAATTTCCGTACTTAATTAGATTTTGGAATAAAAACAAATCAAATCAAGTTTTATTTATATAGCACATTTTTAAACGATTTTTGGTCGAGCCAAAGTGCTGTACATATAATAAAAATAGCCTACAGTAGGGACACTTTACAACAAATACAACAGCACAGTTTGTGCAGAATATCAGTATGAGAAAAACGACACGACCCTCACATCGTACAAGGAAAAACCTCCGGAGAAAAACGATACATAATAAATCCCACATACTTCGAAATATACACCCTTTGAAAGCATTTGCTTACTGATGTTTGTTAGGAAGTTACACAGGTTTAAATTCCCTCTCTAATGTCTATTTTCTTTTGCCGTGAAAACGTCTCCTTCAAACATCTGTCTTCATTTAAGTTACAAGTATCGGTCCTTGTGAAATTCTACAGGTGAAAGGAAAACGTGTTTTGGTTTTGGTGTTGAACTGTCCCTTTAAAGTTAATCTTTGCTTTTTCGAGTATCATTTTTGTGTCTCTTACCCTCTCGCCCTTCTGCCCAAGATACCCAGCAGGACCAGGAAGTCCGGGCAGGCCGGGGTCACCTTTACCTCCCTGTAAAAACACACAGAAATAAACAGTTGAATACACACTCAGAATCAAAACACAAGGTCTGACTGTCTTAGAAAAGTCGCCTCCCTCCCCCACTTTAACCTGACCACATGCACAGAAAAAACAATTTCCAGCTTCACATCATCTGAAGGACCCCCCCTCCCAATTATCCACATATTTTTGGGTGGGTGTGGGCACTGATTGTGGCGTACGGGTTTTCAGACGGGTTTTAGGCATTCCTGGGGAACAGAGAGCTCTTTCAGGGCTTCTTTTCCTGCCCCGAATCCCCCCCTGAGCTGCAGGAAAAACCCCTTTGGGCCCTCAGATTTCTGCAACAAGAAGCCATTCATGCACGCTGCCCGACGGATTAGAGACTTAACTGCAGGGACAGAAGTTCATAAAGACCTGCTGCTGTTTAATAAAAGCATGGCAAGAGGATTCATTTCCCTGATACAAGGTTTATCTTGGTGAATGATCCTTGTGTTGAATAATACGTGCAGGATAGGAGATAGTGTTTATGGACACTGATTGCTAGCTTTGTATTTCAGGGCCTTGCTCTCTTAGTTTGAAGTATTCAGCAGCTGAACAGAGATGAAGGAGATTATAGTGTTTTGAATTCAGGTTAATCAAAATATATCTTTTTCAGATTCTCGATCCAGTCATCTTCTTATCTTTTACTACATTAGCATAATCCTATTGTTTTCCTCAAAGGTTTTATTAGTTTTCCCAAAGAAAGGAAAGTTTTAAACACTTTTTTTTATTGTGAGAACTTTAAAACTTAGTGGACAGATAGGATTTGACAAAGTGATAAAAATTGCACCTTAATCAAGAACTTCCTCGTAGTTATGATCCAGTTTGTTTGCCATGTGACAGTTCTCTTTTATTACATTTATATAGAGACGTTGGACTTTATCAGAGACGTTTTATACTATGATCTGTGCGGATTGATGTCTGCAAGTGTAACAAATAGTTTGAGTGCTGAATGTAAAATTAATTTGTGTGATGAGCCGTTTATATATTTATTACCAATTTGGTATTTACTAAATGGTATTGCCATAACCTTGTATTGTTTTAAAATAATATGTACATCTTACAGTGTTTCCCACAAATCTGAAATATACTTGTGGTGGTAGCCGAGAACGGGGGGGGGTGGGTGCTAGTGGAGCACGCTCATGAACTGTTCGCCAGAGCCTCGCAGCGGAGTTACTGCGGAGCGCATAAAGCAGACCCTCCGCACGATAGCAGAGCGAACCGGTACAGGAGGGGTAGTTAATGGATCGCAGATGGCGTCGTGCTCGCGGACGGATCAAAAAAGATGAAACCTAAATGGGTCACAAAATATACTTTGGTGGACGTTAAAGTCTATGTTTGGGAAACCCTGTCTTATACAGTAACTAATGTTTGGAGTACCACAGGGCTCTTTACTGGGACCACACCCTTTTTTGAGAAGTTTTTTGATGTGCACCATATTTGGATCAAATTAAGCATTGTTTATTTTTAGTATATTTAAACCAAAAGGATGTAATTAAATACAAATATAAAAGCATGCATGGTTGACTTTTTATGACACTATTTACTTTACACCGACCACTAACATGTGGCTTTTATCTATTACAGATTCACTATTAATATTTTCTAGTAGATGAAAGGACAAGGTAATTACTTTTTCCTTGTTTCTCCATCTGTCACACGCAACATGTAAAATATATATGCCTCGAAATATATATTTAGTGTCCTGGTTCTGGTAAATGGATTAAGGAGATGCTTTGTGTTCTGGCATAAGAAAAACGGACTTAAAGATTAATTCTTTGTATCTATTAGCTTATTTATATTGAAAATAATGCTTTTTGACTTACTTCTTTTTACAGAGGAAGTTGTATTATTGGAGAGGAGATTTGGGGGTTTTAATAAATGGTTGTTCTGTTCATAAAAAATAGGTAAAAAGCCAAAAATCTTGAAATGTAAAAGATGTTGGTTTTTAATAACATTAACCCGGTTTAAAATGCATTTGAAATTAGGGCTTTCTTTCATGTAGAGCCCTTCCTCTTATCGTTTTGTAATTGCCTCATGCTCACCATCCACCATAACTATTGCTTATATTATTATGTGTTTATAACACGTGGACGAAAGGCACACAGATATTCAGGAATAAAACTGGCCTTCGTTTGAATTGAACTTTGACCTCTCAAATACAAACCCAACAATGCCCTGCACATCTATCTGTTCCATTGTGGTCAGACCTCTATCTAATCCTGTTCACAGCTAAATAAACACTACAGATAATTTAGATAATCAAAATGTTTCCAGATATTCTTGGAGGTGTGTCTTTGTCCCACTGTTAATGGAACGGTGCTGTCTCTTTTACCCATAAAGCTGTATTTTCTAGGTGATTACATTCTCTGACACTGCGTCAACCATTTCGAGATGTGGTGTGGTGTTATTGTTACAGTTGACTTCCACCCTGATATTAAACCTTTTTTATTGGGTCTTACCCTGGCTCCTGCTGCTCCTAGAGGCCCTTCATGCCCTCTCACTCCACGTGCACCCTGGAAGAGAAAAAACAAGGTAAAATTAGATAGAAAACTAAAACATTTTTAACAATGTGCCTGTAGTTTAATTAAGGGGATTTGGGGCTTGTGTAATGTCCTGTTAGTGTGTGATGGTTGGCCCAATAAACAAAGAACAGGACTTTAGGGTTAGAAACACTATGGATGATCAGATCTGCCTTGGCAAGGTGGAATAGTCATTTCCTAACTTTTAGCCTGGAGTGGCCATTAAAGGAACTTCAGTTTATGGCACATCCGTGTTGGCTTCATTTTTTAGCACCAGAGTTTGTCGCCTGGATTCAAGACTATAAATATGGATGGTCAGGAGCGTGAGAATTCTTAATGTGACAGCTATTTCATTTCACTTTTGTTGCTGTTAGAATATATTCCTTATTTAGTTTTAACGTTAGTGATATTGGAAGTTATAATCTTCACGTTTATAAAGCCTGCATGAAAAAACTTGGTAAAACCCACAGGGAGAAGTATGAAGGTCTCCATCTTCTCAACATCGATGTTTCACCATAGCAGAACAACTTCAATGTCATTCGCCATTGCATAATTACATAGCCATGTGTAAGTGCAGTTAGAGTCTCTTCCGAATTCTCCATCCCATCTTTCCTTGACTTTGTGATCTATTCCATCGAGCTCAAGGAAAAGTGTTAATGAAAAGATATAGGACTTCATTTATTTGATCATTTGACCCCAGCCCAGAATGAGAAGCTAGTGTTGGGGAAGGAAGTTAAGGGGAAGAAGGATGATGCGCTAACAATCTATTTTCTATCTCATGGAGACACAAAACAGATGTAAGTGAAATGTGGATGCTTTCGACTCACTGGTCCTCCTCTGGGTCCGACTGGTCCAACTCCTCCCTGGTCTCCACGCTCCCCCTGGAAACAAATCAAATAATTATCAGCACTGAGAAGAATTAAACACATAACAGTTTTTCAGGATACCTTTATTTTGATAGACTTTATTAATCCCCGTGGGGAAATTGTTTCTCTGCATTTGACCCATCCTAGTGTTAGGAGCAGTGTGCTGCCATTTTGAACGGCGCCCGGGGAGCAGTGTAGGGAACGGTGCCTTGCTCAGGGACACCTCGGTGGCACTTGGTCTTGCCGGGACTTGAACTTGTGACCTTCCAGTTACCAAGACCTTCCAGTTACCAAGCCAAGTCCCTATCGACTTCGCCACCATTCCTCCAAAGGTGGGGAAATGTACGGTGTTACAACAGCAAATAGACAATATGTCATGGCTATTATATTGTATAATAGAGCAGATACTTCAAAACTGTTGGTTGTTTTTTGTGGTTTGAAATTACCTCAATTTTATAAATGCCTCAAACCAATAAAATCCAAAGACAATTCGCTGTTTTTCGGGTAATTTAAAATGATTTGACATACTTACTTCAATAATCTTGCTTTAAAATAAAAATAAAATGTTTTTACTCACTTGTTTCCCTGGAGACCCCATAATTCCTAAAACACCTGGATCACCTGCGGTACCCTGGTGGCAAAGAAAAGACATTTCATAAAAAAAAGACATACAATTTAAATGTGGCCATCAGT
Organism: Harpagifer antarcticus; assembly: GCA_902827135.1. NCBI lineage: Eukaryota > Metazoa > Chordata > Actinopteri > Perciformes > Harpagiferidae > Harpagifer > Harpagifer antarcticus. The sequence goes on along the minus strand of CADEHL010001225.1, from coordinate 488,478 downwards.
TATATAGGCTTAGAATATAAATATAAAAATATGATCATACCACTACACCACTGACTCCTTTTTGGCCATAAGTGCCTGGCAAACCCTACATGGAGAAAACAGTATGAAACATCAAAGAAATCTCACACTTTCAATAAGGAATCAGAAGCTTTGGGTCAAAAGTTACTTACAGGAAGTCCTTGTAGGCCGGCATCACCTGGACCCCCATTTTTCCCTGGAATACCCTAAAAACAACACAAACAATTAGTGTTGTTAAAATGCACAAGTTCTCTTTAAGGTCTTAAGATTGAGACTTTAGGCTTTATCTGAAAACACACTTCTTTAACGATTGTTTTGCAGTAAAACCTCTGAAAGATATATACAAATAAATAGTATTTACCTTGATTGCTGGAAGACCAGGAATCCCCTCTCGGCCATCTGGACCAGCAAGGCCCTGTTGACAGTACACATAAAAGGTTTTACAAAGTTAATTGCACAAATGTGTCTCTTTAAATAACAGATATTTTTAGAATAGATGTGTTAGATGTATTGGATGCACAGTTGAATTGGCAACCAGCATCTTAATGCCTTAGAGAACAGCTTAAAATATAGAACATTGTGCATAAATTGCATTCATTTTATTGCATTACATGAAGAAAGAAACATCAAAAAGTAAAGTAATAACAAAGGGAACGTTGGTTGTTGGGTAGTTGCGTTTGATAGAACGAGTTTGTAATATGAATAGGAAAGCAGCAAGAAAGGAAGATGGATACATTTAGAAATGCATTTATTTTATGATAGATCAAATGAAGCGCTGCTCACAGCCTCTCCTTTCAGCCCGGGCACTCCTCTGATTCCAGATGGACCACGTTCACCCTGTAAGAAACACAAAGAGACATGAAAAAAAACAGTGGTATTGAAAAGAGTATTTCAATTAAGTTTTATGAAGTTTGTTGATAAAATTTAAGAAGAAACAGGATTTTAAAGAGTCATCTCCTGCTGATGTTCAGGTGTATATCAGTATGTAGTGTCTCTACTTTAAAGAGTCCTCTCCTGCTGATGTTCAGGTGTATATCAGTATGTAGTGTCTCTAATTTAAAGAGTCCTCTCCTGCTGACGTTCAAGTGTATATCAGTATGTAGTGTCTCTACTTTAAAGAGTCCTCTCCTGCTAATGTTCAGGTGTGTATCAGTATGTGGTGTCTCTACTTTAAAGAGTCCTCTCCTGCTGATGTTCAGGTGTATATCAGTATGTAGTGTCTCTACTTTAAAGAGTCCTCTCCTGCTGATGTTCAGGTGTATATCAGTATGTAGTGTCTCTACTTTAAAGAGTCCTCTCCTGCTGATGTTCAGGTGTATATCAGTATGTAGTGTCTCTACTTTAAAGAGTCCTCCCCTGCTGATGTTCAGGTGTGTATCAGTATGTAGTGTCTCTACTTTAAACAGTCCTCTCCTGCTGATGTTCAGGTGTATATCAGTATGTAGTGTCTCTACTTTAAAGAGTCCTCCCCTGCTGATGTTCAGGTGTGTATCAGTATGTAGTGTTTCTGCTTTAAAGAGTCCTCTCCTGCTGATGTTCAGGTGTATATCAGTATGTAGTGTCTCTACTTTAAAGAGTCCTCTCCTGCTGATGTTCAGGTGTATATCAGTATGTAGTGTCTCTACTTTAAAGAGTCCTCTCCTGCTGATGTTCAGGTGTATATCAGTATGTAGTGTCTCTACTTTAAAGAGTCCTCTCCTGCTGATGTTCAGGTGTATATCAGTATGTAGTGTCTCTACTTTAAAGAGTCCTCTCCTGCTGATGTTCAGGTGTGTATCAGTATGTGGTGTCTCTACTTTAAAGAGTCCTCTCCTGCTGATGTTCAGGTGTATATCAGTATGTAGTGTCTCTACTTTAAAGAGTCCTCTCCTGCTGATGTTCAGGTGTATATCAGTATGTAGTGTCTCTACTTTAAAGAGTCCTCTCCTGCTGATGTTCAGGTGTATATCAGTATGTAGTGTCTCTACTTTAAAGAGTCCTCTCCTGCTGATGTTCAGGTGTATATCAGTATGTAGTGTCTCTACTTTAAAGAGTCCTCTCCTGCTGATGTTCAGGTGTATATCAGTATGTAGTGTCTCTACTTTAAAGAGTCCTCTCCTGCTGATGTTCAGGTGTATATCAGTATGTAGTGTCTCTACTTTAAAGGGTCCTCTCCTGCTGATGTTCAGGTGTATATCAGTATGTAGTGTCTCTACTTTAAAGGGTCCTCTCCTGCTGATGTTCAGGTGTATATCAGTATGTAGTGTCTCTACTTTAAAGAGTCCTCTCCTGCTGATGTTCAGGTGTATATCAGTATGTAGTGTCTCTACTTTAAAAAGTCCTCTCCTGCTGATGTTCAGGTGTATATCAGTATGTAGTGTCTCTACTTTAAAGAGTCCTCTCCTGCTGATGTTCAGGTGTGTATCAGTATGTAGTGTCTCTACTTTAAACAGTCCTCTCCTGCTGATGTTCAGGTGTATATCAGTATGTAGTGTCTCTACTTTAAAGAGTCCTCTCCTGCTGATGTTCAGGTGTATATCAGTATGTAGTGTCTCTACTTTAAAGAGTCCTCTCCTGCTGATGTTCAGGTGTGTATCAGTATGTAGTGTCTCTACTTTAAAGAGTCCTCTCCTGCTGATGTTCAGGTGTATATCAGTATGTAGTGTCTCTACTTTAAAGAGTCCTCTCCTGCTGATGTTCAGGTGTATATCAGTATGTAGTGTCTCTACTTTAAAGAGTCCTCTCCTGCTGATGTTCAGGTGTATATCAGTATGTAGTGTCTCTACTTTAAAGAGTCCTCTCCTGCTGATGTTCAGGTGTGTATCAGTATGTAGTGTCTCTACTTTAAACAGTCCTCTCCTGCTGATGTTCAGGTGTATATCAGTATGTAGTGTCTCTACTTTAAAGAGTCCTCTCCTGCTGATGTTCAGGTGTATATCAGTATGTAGTGTCTCTACTTTAAAGAGTCCTCTCCTGCTGATGTTCAGGTGTATATCAGTATGTAGTGTCTCTACTTTAAAGAGTCCTCTCCTGCTGATGTTCAGGTGTATATCAGTATGTAGTGTCTCTACTTTAAAGAGTCCTCTCCTGCTGATGTTCAGGTGTATATCAGTATGTAGTGTCTCTACTTTAAAGAGTCCTCTCCTGCTGATGTTCAGGTGTATATCAGTGTGTAGTGTCTCTACTTTAAAGAGTCCTCTCCTGCTGATGTTCAGGTGTATATCAGTATGTAATTCAAATTGACCCGCGAACGGTAACAGCTTTCGAACACAACCCAAGGGTAAGACAGTAAACCATATGTACAGACATCAGAATAAGTTTGCAACTGCTAAATTGTGTCTCTGTTGTTGTTTTTGTTCTGATTGGATCTTACCTGAACTCCTGCTGGCCCGCTCTCACCGATGACTCCTCTTTGACCCACATCGCCCTGAAAAATTACATCAGTGTTTTTTTCTAAATAACAATGAGGGGGTCAACATTTGTGAAACGGATATGGGGACTCACCGGGGCTCCCTGGATTCCCTGAGGACCACCATCTCCTGATTTTCCACGAAGACCCTGTTTGTCGAGATGGGAATGTTGTAGTCAGTGAAGGTTTAAATAGGAGAGACATCAAGTGAGTCAATGCACGTCAACACAAACATCCAATGCATCTGGTGACATAAGGTTTGCACGCTAAACCTGTCAACACTACATGCACATGGTTCTTATTCCAGATTGCAGAAAGTGACATGATAAAAAGATAATGTAAGATAATAATGACCGTTAATGTCTTTTTTATATATTTTTCCATCATTCTGTTATTGCATGTATTTATTTAAAAAGTATAATCAGTATTCTCACATGTGTTATTCTTCTTGCTATAATCAAACATGTTTACTATAAAGAAAGCAAAAAAATAGAAATTCCAAAAATATATATAGATAAAAAAACAGTGATGATTATCATAGTAAATAGAAATAAATTGAGCTGCCTGCTTTATAAGTTCTTATTTTATAATGTCTTTGAAGGAAAAGGTTGGTCCACAGGTGCTTTCTCCTGATTGGACGATTGATAGTCAGCCATTTTGTGGTGTGTGTATATAAACTCTGGGTGTTTCTCAATGTCGAGGAAGGCTCCTCCAGAGCCACTATTTCAAGGATGGTACGAGTCCCGCCGAAGGACTGTTCCAATATCCAGGCTCCTTGGAATTCTACCGAGGCCGGCGTACTTCGTAGCGAGACATTTCGAGGCTGCACATGTGTATCCTCCGCGGTCTTAAAATCCCCACAATGCTTTGCGCACGGACCAATTTCCAAATCATTGGCGGAAATCGCGCTCCATTTAAGGCGGGGCCTCTCATATGACGCACACCTGTTAGCCTGTTCCACCATTCTTCGTTTTCCGAGGCTAGGAAGGATTCTTGCCTGGCTTCTGAAGGAAGTGACTCGGAAGACATGTCCTACCAAGGAAGCGTCCTCGACATTGAGAAACACCCTGTGCCTTTATTTCCTCTGTAAAAGCAGAACCTGATGGAGGCTGTGTGCTAAAACAAGACGATTTTTTAAACGTTCTGTCTCTTGGATCCAACATGATGGACTTTACTTTCCTTATTTGTTTAATTCTCCATGAAATGTTTGCATCTTGTGTGTTTGACGTCTTACCCTGTCGCCTTTGGAGCCAAATATTCCTTGGAGGCCTCTTGCTCCACCGGGACCCTAAAATTACTCAGCGGAAAGAGGAGAGGAGATGGAAATGTCCCATGTTAATATGTTTGACTGTGAGGTGGTATCTTATTTTGAAGCATGTGGAGAGAGGATGGTGAAATATTTTACTGGTAGTCCTTGAGATCCGACTTCTCCCAACGTTCCTTGTTCGCTCTCCTCCCCCTGAAAGAGAACGTGAGTAATGTCATGCTGTGATATCAAGAAATGCATTACGTATTTCATCTTTTATTTACTTTAACATTATTGCAAAAGCTGCAAATAAAGACAAGAAACTGTCTCATTATTCCTCAACATATATCAGGCCAAAGATCCCTTAAGGACAGAGACCCGACTAACAACATGTATAAACGCTTCACATTGGTTTAGCTAGCTCATGTGATGCACAAGTATACATATGTAAAAGTATGATTATCATAGAAGTTGTGTATTCTAAGTAGGTTGTGTTTCATTCATCCTGCCGCATTTATAAATGGTATTAAACATAATTATATTCAACGGGAAAAAAACCAACAGTTCACTTTTGGTAGGCTAACACTTTATCTCGGCTGAAAACATTTTTGTTACAAATGTTATCAGACATATTTTAACTTAAAAAAATAAATGCAACTTTTATAACATTATCAAACGGCACCTCTGCAGGAATTCTAGACGCTGCACATAATAAGGTCTCTGCAGAATCTCACTCTTTGTATGTTTTAAATTGCAGGAATAGATCAGATGCTGTTCAGTGTGCAAGGACAGTATGTTACCTTGTGTCCTTGTCTCCCGGGCTCTCCAGATTCACCTTTAATTCCTTTGTGGCCCTAAAGACAGACAGGTGAGTTATTCAACTCATCCATAACATGTAGCTAGTAAAACAGTACAAAATTTAAATAAATGAATGAGCATCTAAAGAAGGAAATATCAGCATCAGGGAAATTTCACTCACTTTCATGCCGGGTAGTCCAGAGTGTCCATGGAGTCCAGAAGGGCAGGCGTTGGGACACTGAAAAACACAAGAGCCTATTTGAGGTCATGGAAGAGCCCCGCCACCAGGGGGCTCCACTGTCTCGAGGCCCCAGGGACCAAACTGAGCTCACTGTGACCTTACTGAGCTAACTGTGACCTTACTGAGCTAACTGTGGCCTAACTGTGAACGTATTGAGCTAACTGTGACCTTACTGAGCTAACTGCTAACTGTGACCTTACTGAGCTAACTGCTAACTGTGACCTTACTGAGCTAACTGTGACCTTACTGAGCTAACTGTGACCTTACTGAGCTAACTGTGAACGTATTGAGCTAACTGTGACCTTAATGAGCTAACTGTGGCCTAACTGTGAACGTATTGAGCTAACTGTGACCTTAATGAGCTAACTGTGACCTTACTGAGCTAACCGTGACCTTACTGAGCTAACTGCTAACTGTGACCTTACTGAGCTAACTGTGACCTTACTGAGCTAACTGTGACTTTACTGAGCTAACTGTGAACGTATTGAGCTAACTGTGACCTTAATGAGCTAACTGTGGCCTAACTGTGAACGTATTGAGCTAATTGTGACCTTACTGAGCTAACCGTGACCTTACTGAGCTAACTGCTAACTGTGACCTTACTAAGCTAATAGTGACCTTACTGAGCTAACTGCTAACTGTGACCTTACTACGCTAATAGTGACCTTACTAAGCTAACTGTGACCTTACTAAGCTAATAGTGACCTTTCTGAGCTATCTATGACCTAACTGTGACCTTACTAAGCTAACTGTGACCTAACTGTGACCTTACTGAGCTAACTGCTAACTGGTACCTTACTGAGCTAACAGTGACTTTACTGAGCTAACTGTGACCTTACTGAGCTAACTGTGACCTTACTGAGCAAACTGTGATCTTACTGAGCAAACTGTGATCTTACTGAGCAAACTGTGCCCTTACTGAGCTAACTGTGACCTTACTGAGCTAACTGTGACCTTACTGAGCTAACTAACTGTAATCTTACTGAGTTAACTGTGACCTTACTGAGCTAACTGTGACTTTACTGAGCTAACTGTGACCTTATTGAGCTAACTGAGACCTTGCTGAGCTAACAATGACCTTACTGAGCTAACTGTGACTTTACTGAGCTAACAGTGACCTTACTGAGCTAACTGTGACTTTACTGAGCTAACTGTGACTTTACTGAGCTAACTGTGACTTTACTGAGCTAACAGTGACCTTACTGAGCTAACTGACTTTACTGAGCTAACTGTGTCTTTACTGAGCTAACAACGACCTTACTGAGCTAACTGGGAACGAATGTTTCTAAAGATGCATCTTTACCACATATTGCTTTTACTTTATTGTTGTTTTAATCATGGAAAAGGTAGTCAGTTCAGCTATGAAATCAGCTATGAAATGTATGTTTTTGTCGACTTGAAGTTAGTCAAAGTTCAGTCAATATTGCAATGTTCTTGATTTAAGTTAGTTGCTGGTTGAGTTTCAGATGTCTGAGCTTTCCATGAGCACTTGAACACATCAGTCTGGCTTTGAGTTGGATAACAACCCAGCAATAATGGAATATTGGCCAAATAAAAGCTCCCTTAAAGCATATATGGTGTTGTATTCAAAATGGAAGATGCTTTCACCTTGCACCCTTTGTAAAATAGTGTGTCTTTATAGTCTGTGTTTTATACCAACATTTTTGTGAGTCCAGTCATCATTCAAGTCAAGTAATTGTATCTTCTTAAGGCAGAGAGCAGGGTTTTAGAAATGATGATAAATGGATCTGTTTTGGGATCAAACTTACCAGCTCCTCTCCATTATACACGCCTGGAAGACCCTAGAACAAACAGAATGTGTCGTGAGCTCAAAGAGACTTCATATCACTAATGTAGTTTCCTTTTGTTCCTTTATCCAAAAAAAAACACTACCCTAAAAATGTGTTGCCCACCCTTCTCCCCAACCATCTAACAAACCACAGTGGTGCACCCTCTCATTAGGAGATGCCCAGCCATTTTAAAATGGAATATAACCCACCACCCTTAACTATATCAGCCACACAGATAGTAAAAAACAGAAATAGAGACAGAAGCTGTGATATTTACCCGTGGCCCAGCAGCACCAGAAAGACCAACTTGACCTCTCTTGCCTCTCGCTCCCTGTGAAATATGGTAAAAGGTCTTTATAAATACAGCATTAGGACAATAATCTTAATGCAGCATCAGCAGCAGCTACCCTTAAATATACATATTATTTATATATTCTGTTCTTCTCCAACATCCTGAGGACATTTAGAAATAGATGTATTGCTAATGCTTGTAATTTCTTATTTGTAAACATGACAAATATTAGCGATAATACGATTTAAAACTTTATACACTAACGTAATAAGTGTACTTACGCCTGGTCCAGCTTTGCCCAATTCACCTGGTAGCCCATCTGTACCTGGAATACCCTGTAAACAAAACAGAAGAACGTGAAGCCTCTGAAACTCTTCAACAAAAGCATCTAATTACAAATATTAATCTACTCTTAACATGGTGGAAGACATTTTTAGATATTTGACTTAAGTGAAAATACACAGTGTGAAAATGCTTAAAAGTTCATACAAAAGTAAATACTTACCTTAACTATAAATATGTTTACCATACTGTATATTACAGTTGTGTGTAGAGTGTGATATTTTGTATTGTGTGTGTACTCACATCCAGCCCATCAGGTCCTACACCCTGTGAGAGAGGAATCAGTGATTGTTAGACTTAGACTTTTGTACAGAAATAAATAAACAGTAGTCTTGATGGCAAATTGTCGTTGGTCCTCGAAAAAAAGATTTAAATGCAGCCAATTTTTATATTTATTAACATTCATAGCTAAGCAAACATCTGCAACTAACAACATATGCTGTCTTTAAATATCAGAAAATCACTTTCAGTTATTATTTTAGTGATCATATACTGTTTAAAATTAGACTAAGAGGTCATCAGAATAACAATAATACACAGAAATATGAAACAAAGACTGATGACATTTCTCTCCAAATCATGGCAGTTCTTCATTAAGTAGTAAGTTATAGAGTTAAGCACAAATCATATGTTTTAACATGTTATCCGGACTTTGTATCCTAACATCTAAGCAGCTAATATTCACTCTCTCACAGTTTCGTACATAATCTGATGTGTATATCATTCAAACATAAATGTACTTCATGTGTACTTACCAGCTCTCCAGGAGGCCCTTGAGCTCCAGCATCTCCCTGAAAACAAATATGAAAAGAAATGTCAAATGTAATACCAGAACTATTTCAAAAAGAAGAGAAATATGTTCTTCTATAAACACAGAGGTGTGGCCATACACACGGATGTGCATCTCTGCAGACAGGGTGTAGATGTTGTGCTTACATTTGAACAGAAAAGATCAAACAATTAATTAAAATATGTTGATAATGAACGTACATTTGGTCCGTTTGGCCCGACTGCTCCCGGATCTCCAGAAGGTCCAACAAGTCCCTGCAGAGGAGACACAACGCATTTAAAGAGGACATCTTCAGGTTCACACCTTAATGTTGGGTTTCTGGTAGAACATTGCATGCTTCAATTTTCCTCCTTATTCCTGTCTAAATAAATCTTTATTAACCATCCGTCAGAAACGCTCTGTCCAAACGCAAGACCTCCTGATGAAAGAGTTCTGATTGGACCGTCAGACAAATATGGAGCATCTTTGTGGTGATGGTTTACAAGCTGTGTGTGAAGTATCATTGTAATGACATGTGACATAGTATGGACGTTTCTAAGCAACCCACAAAAAGCCCACCAAAACTGACAATATAACACTCAATTAATCGTATTTTAATCGCAATTACGATTTTGGCTTGCAACGATTATGAAAACAAAATAATCATAATTAAAAAATATATATTATTTATTTAAAAAAAAAAAAAACATTATTTGTTTTAGTGGTTTTTCAGTTGAATTATATTTAAAGTTCAGGGTAATCAACTGTTAAAAACATACTACACCTATTTTTTCAATAAATGGATGTTTTCAAAAATAAATGGATAATATCAATTATTGACCCAAATAATCAAGATTATGATTTTTGCCATAATCGAGCAGCCCTACTTTGTGGGTTGGTTAGCACTCTTGGTCCCTAAATGTATATTCAAAAGCACTAGAATGTGATTTTTCTAAATAATAATGAACACAAAATCCTTAAAACGAATCAGAAATGCTAAAGGCTTAACACTCCTGGCTCAGACGTGTATGTAGCTTTAATAGAGGCTGTCTCTGTGTGTTTGTCACATTAGTTTTTCTTGGCTAACATTCACCTGAAAAGACACTTAGCCGGTGTATTACTGAAGTTGTTTAAAAGAGCGTTTTCTGAGAAAGTTGCAACCAGTTATTTTATGCAATGGGCTACTGGTCTTGAGATGACTTGAAATATGTTAATGACAAACTTACAGTATTCTTAATACTCTCTATTTGACTGATATAAGATCAGTTTGTTTAAAGCAGTGGTTCTCAACTGGTGGGTCGCGACCCAAAAGTGGATCGCGGACCCGTTTCGAGTGGGTCGCGGATGTGTGAGTGAAGAAAAAAAATTGGAAAAAAAGATTTAAAAAAATGTGTTGGGGGGGAAAAAGTCAAACTTTTATTTTGAAGGCACGATTTTCTAACGCTGTGCATGCAGTCGGCGTTGGACTGGAAGTACCGGAGACCATGAACGGTTTTGAAAATTCTGTCACATAGGGATCATCTTCTCAATAAAATATCTTTGCTGATGTTTTTTCGAGTCTTCTGGCCAATCAGAATCAAGATTGTTTCCGGAATATTTATTTTCTTCTCAGAGTACCAGAATGCGTATTTTATGTTAGTATTTCTAAAAATCTCCTGGGGGAGAATCCCCCCAGACCCCCTGCTGGGGTTGGGTTTTCAGCATGTGCCTTTTTATATAGTTCAGCTTTGATTCCATCATCTCATTAAACCTTTTTTAAAAGCATACTTTAGTTCTGTGAAGGGATATAAGGGATATATGCACTGTACTTCCCTTTTATTAATATTGTCTGCTGAAAAGCGTATATATATTACAGCACCATTTTTTGTTGAATAGATTTGAGTGCTTCAAAATGTTGGGTCGCGATGTATTGACCAAGTAAAAAGTGGGTCCCGAGGCCTGACCAGTTGAGAACCACTGGTTTAAAGAACCAAATGTAAAAATGCTAATGTTGACAATGCTGATCTTGGTGCAAATAAATGCAGACCCTGACATCTGACATTCAAGTTTAGTGTCTAATAACTTCACATACTGTTAATGTTTACTGTATAAGAGAGAGATGAACTGTATTTGCAGAAGTTGAATACATAACTACATTTGCGTTGAAAGGGTTAACATCAAACATCACGGACAGGTTTAACTGAACTAGCATGTAAACAACTTCTTGAAAACGTGTATTTATCAAATTTAGTCTTATTTTTGTACTTGGGTCCTTTACTAAGTTAAGGGATTTATCGGACCATTGCAAAAATGCAGTCTACAAAGTTTCTACGTTCTGCTGCTTTGAGTGTTTTTTTAGACCAATACATTCAAGAGAAGGCAGTCATCTCTCATCTCCAAAACTCAGCAACTCACAGCTAAACAATGTAGGCCATTCAATAGCACTGCAAGCTAGAGGAGACAGTTCTTATAAACCAAATGAATGATTAGAATAACTCTTCTATGACATGTGTAAAAGTGTCTTCTGCTTCCCCTGATTCTCCAGAGACGGACAGGTGTGGTGTTCCTACTATTCTTTAGCTCCTCCCTTCACCAGAGGTGGGAAGTAACTAAGTACTCTTAAATCAGACTTTAGTTCCACCTGGAGTAAATCCACCAGCTACCCTGCAGTCTACAAAGTACTTCAGACTAGCTGCACCTTCACCAGCTTTGAGAACACTTTCATGATCAATCATTATAAAACATATCATATATATTATTCTGAAATGGACCAATCTGCACAACGAATACTTTCACTGTCTTTCACTTGAGGAACATTTTGAATGCAGTACTTTTACTGTAACAGAGTATTCCTACACTCTGGTACTTCTACTTTTACTCAAGTGCAACATCTGAGTACTTCTACTTTCACTCAAGTACAAGATCTGAGTACTTCTACTTTCACTACAAGATCTGAGTACTTCTACTTTCACTCAAGTACAAGATCTGAGTACTTCTACTTTTACTTAAGTACAAGGTCTGAGTACTTCTATTTTTACTCAAGTACAAGATCTGAGTACTTCCACTTTTACTCAAGTAGAATATCTGAGTACTTCTACTTGTACTCAAGTACAAGACCTGAGTACTTCCACTTTTGCTCTGAGTACTTCTACTTTTACTCAAGTAGAAGATCTGAGTACTTCTACTTTTACTCAAGTACAAGACCTGAGTACTTCCACTTTTACTCTTAGTACTTCTACTTTTACTCAAATACAAGATCTGAGCACTTCCACTTTTACTCAAGTACAAGATCTGAGTACTTTTACTCAAGTACAAGATCTGAGTACTTCCACTTTTACTCAAGTACAAGATCTGAGTACTTTTACTCAAGTACAAGATCTGAGTACTTCCACTTTTACTCAAGTACAAGGTCTGAGTACTTCTACTTTTACTCAAGTACAATATCTGAGTACTTTTACTCAAGTACAAGATCTGAGTACTTCTACTTTTACTCAAGTACAAGATCTGAGTACTTCCACTTTACTCAAGTACAAGGTCTGAGTACTTCTACTTTTACTCAAGTACAAGATCTGAGTACTTCTAATTGTACTCTAGTACAAGATCTGAGTACTTCTACTTTTACTCAAGTTCAAGATCTGAGTACTTCTACTTTTACTCTAGTACAAGGTCTGAGTACTTCTACTTTTACTCAAGTACAAATCTGAGTACTTCTACTTTTACTCTAGTACAAGGTCTGAGTACTTCTCCCATCTGGAGACCAGAGTTAAAACATTTGTTTCCTGATTCCTTTTTAAGTTGATTGTCTGGCATCAGATAACTAAACATTTGTTATTTTTGTAAATGCAATATTGTGTCAGCATGACCAGAACGTCTCTCTTAAGTTTGGTAACTTCTAATCGAGAGGTTTCCCTTTTTTTTGTATTTATAAACTATTTTAAAAGTATTCCTTCACTCAAGATCTGAGTACTTGTACTTGTACTAGAAGATCTGAGTACTTCTCCCACCTCTGCCTCTCACCTAACTGCCGCATAATAACTCTCCAAACTCTCTAGACCTGGACGAAGGAACCAGAAGACGCCTAAAACTTTACATCAGCCAATGATGGCAACAAAGTAGACCCTCCTCAGATGAGAGTAGATGCCAAGTTCCTTTCATACCAAACCCCTGCATACAGGTCTCTCTTATGCCTCTGGAGGTGCAGACACTCTCTCCCACTCTTCCCTCAAAGTGTGATTGTGCATCTTGGTCCACATGTTGGTTCCTTTTCTCAGCTCTGAATCTGCAGTCTGTCCTCCGCAGCATCTCAGACACACTGAGCCCTTTCTGCTCCACACACCCAGCATACGCTCTCTCTCTCTGGGCAGCCGATCCCCCTCCGTCTCACACAAAAAGACCCCTGTTTCTGTCAGGAAGCAACTGGAGACTACCCTTAAATAGCCCAGATTGATTTATTCAACGTGTTTTCTTTTCACTCAGTTTGAAGCCAAGACAAACTGCTCCCACAGCGGCAGATCGGACCGGCTCAGATCTTACAGAGATTCAATACATCCTCTTGTTGGAGAGTTCAACCCGCAGCGCGGAGGGAAACTCATGCAGGAGGGGAAGAAGTACTACTACTACTATTTAGGTAGAAGTAGATAGACTACGGGCTTTAAGTACAAATCCTGAATTGGAAATGTTAATTAATGTGTGCAAAATGAACAAAAGTATTTCATTTAAAAATACCCAGTATGCAAAATGGCTCTTTTCATAGTATTATATTAAAGAATAGTATATCATCTGCTTGTATCACTAAGAAATACATGCAAGCATTTCAATGTTGTATTTTTGCAATGTGGGGCCAATTTACTAAAGGTTTACTTTGTAACATATTGGCGTGTTATAATTTTGTAAGCGTTTTTACAAGTAAATAGAGGAGTACAAACTACAATATTTGCCAACAAAATGGAGTGAAATTAGAAGTTTATGCATCATAAAATGGATACTCAAGTACAAGTATGACACAATAGTACTTAAGGACAGTACTTGAGTAAATGGACATTGCTCGCATGCATTGTTTTCCTCATCACTGGGAAAAAGCAACTAGTGGATTACAGAGCCACTAGTGGATTACAGAGCCATCGTGGATTGCAGAGCCACTAGTGGATTGCAGAGTGGCTGTGAAATGAGTGTGGTGCGTGAATACTAAACCAGCCACAACCCAAATAAACCCTTCTGTGTTTAACGTGATGTCTGACTCACGTCTGCGCCTGGGAGTCCTGCAGCTCCTGTAGCTCCGTCTTTTCCGTTATCTCCGTCTGGGCCCTGCAAGCAGAAGTTAGAAGTTCACCTCTCTAACTCTGAGGGTTTCTGATCCATCACACATCTCTGCATGAGGAAAGAGGAAAGAGGAAAGAGGAAAGAGGAAAGAGGAAAGAGGAAAGAGGAAAGAGGAAAGAGGAAAGAGGAAAGAGGAATCAAAAGTCCACTCACTGGTCCGCCGGTCACTGTGTTGTCTTCTCCTCTTTCGCCCTGAAGACACAGGAAGAACATATCATTTACATGTAAAGAAGTTATTTAAATAGTGGATTGTGTGGGCATCGGACAGGGCATTGCTACCATTGAGGACACTGGAGTCATGTCCTTTTTGTGTATTACTATTACCTTTTTTTATTGATTGATTTTTTTTATTTATAAAGGCCAAACAGTGGCACCTTGACAGTCTGTTGCAGAAGCAGTGTCCCATACTGTACACATAATGCTAAAGCTAATATCCAATGTCTGTAAGAAGTAATGTTACAATTTAAAATCTTAGAATCCTTGCATATATTGAACAATGTATGGGGGGTCGTCGAACCCGGTACATGTATGTGTACAATTCTAGAATTTAAAGAAAATCATACATAATAAAGTTATTTTATAAACTGATTCCAACATGTTTGACTCAACATATCTTGATTTTGAAAAGGACTCAGGATGTTAGGTGAAGAGGGCTTTGAATCAGCATTAAGACCATCGAAGAATGTCTTGGTGCATTATGGGGGAGCTTGAACCCATTACATTTGGCTATGGTCCTTTTTTCTGTAATGATAATATATTTGAGGTTTTTTAATTGGATAACAAAAATCATTTTGCTGTAACAACAGCTGCTCCGTTTGAGCTACATTTGGCTACATTTTGAGATTAGAATTGGGGTTGAAAGTGTAACACAGTCAGGATGAAGTCATGTGACGGCCTCATTGTTAACACAAGCTGCTGCTTTTTCAGTTTTTTGTGCAAAACAATGTAAAAACCTGTTGTTCTCTGAGCTGATTGAGCAATAACAGCTTAATCCCACATCATGAAAGCTTCCCCGTTGACTCACATCAATGGCGTCCATTCCAGGTACGCCTGCTTCTCCGGGCGGCCCCAGGGAGCCTCGGGGACCGACCGGGCCCCTCTGGAAAACAAACACAGACAGACAAAAATCAGTTTTCACTTTTTCTGACTGAAATCCATCTTTTAATATCATCCATGTTTCTGCTGCTGAGGTTTGAAGGGCGGCCGAACAGAGCCTCATTGTTCGGGTGATGCGAGGGGAAAGGTCACCAAACTGAACCTGCGCTCACATTATTCTCACATTACACGTAAGTATCTGCATGTGTTCGGATTACTGCTGATCGGAGCACTGGGATGAATGTTCCATCGTATGGACCATTTTTAGAAAAACAATCAGAAAATAATTGAAGTCTGTTATATATTTCAAGATTGTGCTCAAAAAACACCTTAAGTTTACTCACTTTCAACATTACTAACAAATAAAGTGGAATATATCATGAGAAATAAAGAGTGATATTGTCCTGGCATGGATTCAGGATATGTATTTTAAAAAGAGAGTAACATGATAAAGGGGAGGGGGTTGTATACATGTCTCACACAATAGCATTACACACTGTCAAAGAAAATCCAATACCAAACAATAAAGTATTTACAGAACTCTTGAGTCCCTGAGCAGTGTGAAAGGGATTCAAAAATATTTGATAAAAATGCAAGTATAAGTGTGTCTCTTCAGAGGAACACACAGTACGTTTTCATGGATCAATATAATAAAAGATATCAAAAATATGTTAAAAACTAATGAAAATATGAGTTAACATTATTACGATAAAGTCTAGTCATTACAGAGCCAAGCAGAAAGTGCCAGAAGAATATAAAATATGAGATCAAAACAATATCAGTAACAGTTCAAATATACGTTTTAAGGGTCATTACAACTCCTTTTTTCTTCATACAATTATCTTTAAAACACAATAAAGTACAATTGGCTCCGCTGAGCACCACAGACTTGCTTCAAGCCCCTTTAGGAGTATTTCAGGAATATAGAGAGCAGCTGTTTCTCACCTGAGCCGAGCAGATCAGCACGATTTGCAGTAAAATCACCAGCAGAGACTCTCGGTAGGTCCTGGAGAGAGACATGGTCTTCCCAGGCCGGAGGGAGAGGAGAAAATTCCCTTTTTCCCAGATTAGAAAAGGGCTCACGGTTCACCTGAAAGACTGAAAACACCCACCGTCTGCTGGGAGGAGAGCTAGGAATACTGATTATTCATGAGAAGCTGAGGAGGAGGAGGAGGAGGAGGAGGAGGAGGAGGAGGAGGAGGAGGAGGAGGAGGAGGAGGAAGAGGAAGAGGAAGAGGAAGAGGAGGAAGAGGAGATTAAAACATCTTCTCGGTATTTGACACACTGAACTTTTATCCTTATTTTGTTAATGTCTTATTTTGTTTTATATATTGTTTATCAGACCCAAGGAAGAGTAGGCAAGCTGATCTATCATCAACAACTCATATTTTTACTTAAGGTACATTTTAAATGAAAGACTTTCAATGAAAATTGAGCATATTTACATTTGTGGTACTGATACTTTCCTCACCTGATTAAAGGGCAAAACGGCTCCTGCTGCACTACACTCTATTGCCGCTAAGTGGCGCCAGAACGTATCCAACCACTAATAAGCACACCGAAGAAGAGAGATACCGGAAGTGGTGCGCAGCAGGCGTCGTTTTTAAAGTTAACGGCTGTTGTTGTCTTGGAGCTGCGGTCCGACCTGTAAACAATAGCACGAAACTAACCACTAATACACTTTCCAGGGATGTTATCGTGATGGATGGACCATAGCAGCAAACCGACTCCAGTGCAGGTGAGAAACATACCTTTAAAACGTGTTTTACTTCTTAAAATGTGTTAATATTTACTGTATTAATGAATGCTAACGGTTAGCTTAGCTAGCTACCGGTCCGGAATAAATACAAACAAATCCTCTTTAGAAACGCTGTCACTTAAGGGTTGTCTTCATTATTAACAACACAATTACAGCTATAAAACACACATGTACGGTTACGTAAAATGCTTTCTTCTACTGGGAAATTCGGCTTTCAGAATAGTCACTATGTTATTGTTTTGAAATAGCAGCTGATAAAGTGCAGAGTATCGGACGCGATGCATCGCTCTAAAACACGTCAGCTGTGTTTACTCGCATCATTCAAACAAGACGAGATGGCTACAACTACAACACAATGAACATATTTAACTGTGATTTAATTGTAATAAACGTTTCAAAATGATGCCGAAGTAACAACATACTGATACCGGTTAGTGAACACCATGAATTAATGCTTTCACAAACAAGACGACAGGCGAACAACCTTTTAAAATGCGTGTTATTTCCCCTTTTAGATGTAGTGGAGTAGAAGTATAAAGTAGCATAACATGGAAATAAGTACAGTAATAGTATCTCAAAATGGACCTTAAGTACATGTCCTTCCCATCTCTGCAACTTACTGTATTAACTTGAGATAGCAGCTGATAAAGTGTTAAACACACTATATTATTATTAGTTACTATTTGGATTAGAGAGAAATACAATTTAGTGACGGTACTATTCATTTACCTCGTGATTGATTGAGCTCTTGAAGAATGGCAAAGCACGTTCATTCTTCTTTCAATTCTTCAAATCTCATTTACATTGTTTGAATATTGTTTTTTTACCTTTTTAGCTTCGGTGCTTCCTCCTTGGCTCGAAACGGATCACACCATGGACCACCTGGATTTCTCAGAAGAAGAAATCCAACAACAGCTGGCGGCCCTGGGATACAAAAACATACCGAAACACAGACTGCGTGAATTCAAGCAAGGTTAGACTCTGAAACATACACGAAGCGTATTTAATAATGTTGTATCGAATGTTTTGAATGTAGAATATTGGTCAATAAACCGTTGTCTGATTAACATGAACACTTTGACATTGATGATGTCCATGTTTGAACTGGTTTTAAGGTTTACATTCTTCTTTGTGTCATGCCAGATCTTGATGAACTAGTCCGACATGGAGAATGGAAGACTCTGGCCCCCTCCCCTCAGATGAACCCCTCCACTTCACAGCCGAGTCCTCCTGCCTTCACCAAAGAGAAAGGTCCGAGCTCTTATCTCCTAAAGGTCTTCTGCTTCCCTCCACCTCACTGCACCCCCCTTCTGTTTAACCACCATGGGGTGCCTTCAGCCGCTCTGCACCCCGCCCCTGGAACCCCCTCCCACCTGACATCCGCAACACTGCCTCTCTCCCCATTTTCAAATCACGTCTCAAAACACATCTCTTCACACTCGCATATCCACCCTGATCACTATCCATCACACATCCTCTGTTTGATTTGTTATTTACTGCATTGTCTTGTTTATGTCTCTTATGCTGGTGTTGTGTATCTTATTTATTATGTGCTTGTATGGCGACCTTGAGAGCCTTGAAAGCTCTATAAAATAAATGAATTATTATTATTGTCTCACTGTGGGATTATAATAATCACAACATCTGTACTTTTACAAACCTGCTCTCTAAACAGACAAAAAGCAATCAAGTATACAATCTTAAGGTTTGCCACAGAGAAATGAATGTTAATTGGTGAATGATTGGATTGTCTTCACAGTCAGTAATTGCCACTTTAAAGACTCCAGGGAAGGATTTTTCTTACATCCTGGACAAGCAGGACATGAGAGACACGTGAGTGTTTTCAATACTCTTATTCTGTAATATTCCCACAGTGTGTAAATGTGGGTAATATGTATTTGCTTATATAAGTGGGTGTACAGGTTTGTATGTATAAATATCTACATATATGTATCCTGTATATTGTTATACTTCGGGAAGGTGAGAAACAGCAACCCTGTCTGTTTCTCACCGTCTGTATGATTTTTAAAATAAGAACACAGTATATCCTAACGTGATGTGAGTACTATGAATACTATGATAGTATATATCACGGGAAGGTTTTTTTTTTTTTCTGACAAAATCAAAATGGAGACAAGTGTAACATTTAGATGGGTCTGTCTATATATCTGTCTGTCCGTCTGTCTGTCTATATGTCTGTCTGTCCGTCTGTCTGTCTATATGTCTGTCTGTCTGTCTATATATATCTGTCTATATATCTGTCTGTCTGTCCGTCTGTCTGTCTATATATCTGTCTGTCTGTCTATATATCTGTCCGTCTGTCTGTCTGTCTATATGTCTGTCTGTCTGTCTATATATCTGTCTGTCTGTCTGTCCGTCTGTCTGTCTATATATCTGTCTGTCTGTCTATATATCTGTCTGTCCGTCTGTCTGTCTGTCTATATGTCTGTCCGTCCGTCTGTCCGTCTATATATCTGTCTGTCTGTCTATATATCTGTCTGTCCGTCCGTCTGTCCGTCTATATATCCGTCCGTCTGTCTGTCTATATATTTGTCTGTCTGTCTAAAGTAGAGGCAATCACATGTGATAAATACATTTCTGTGTATATCCCCCCAGGTTCTGACCACCTGTGAGAACAGAGACCCCCGACAGGGCTGCAGTGATTCTTACGCTCAGCACTCGGTGTCTCTGAACCCCCGGCGGCCCGCAGGAGCTCCGGGTCGGCTGCAGGAGGAGGAGGATCCTGACGAGACCCTCCACCCCCCCCTCACTGACAGCCTCTCCTCCACCCCCGACTCCCACCGGGGACACTTCATCAAGAGAAAAGTCCTCAGGTAATTTGGGTTAATATGTGTTTGTTTATTTAACCGTTTTCAGACATTATTTAGTTATTTCCAAATTCATTATGTCATTACATCTATAAGAAAAATAGAGATCAATGAAATATATAATTTTGTAAGGAATGGAAAGAAGCACCAACAACATGTCATAAAAGTCTAAGCAACATCTGTTCAAATATAAATAGCACATGGCGACTTTTTGCCTTATTTTAATACTTTTTAATGACTTGCTGTACTATGACATGTATTTACTTTTTACATTTTTTATAATTATATACCATGACTTTTTACTTGTATATTTTAATATATAATGAGATTTTAGTGACATATTTTATGAATTCTAATCATACGTTTAATGTATTATTTTTCCACCCCTAGGAAACATAAAGGACAATCGCTCGTCTGCGATGAATCGATCTACAGTGAAGACTCGGGTAAAATAGACTTCAATCAAAATGTTATTTCATTTCTATTTTGATTCAATTCTAAAGTTTATTTAATTTCTATTTAATCTAAAGGTTATTTAATTTCTATTTAATCTAAAGGTTATTTAAACATGTTTGAATCACAAAGTAAGATATTTCAGCAGGTAACATGAAAACATAAAATAAAACAATCCGAAATACTTTGTCTTCCTCCCTAACTAGTGAAATACACCGTATACATTTACAACTGAGGGAAGGGGCCGATAAAAGATAAAGTAAGTAGGCTAACATATTAAGAATAAGGTGTAAACGCGTGTATTAAATGCAAAAAAGGACAACCATGATAAATACATTTATAAAAGCATATGAGAAGTACGTGAACAAACCACAACAGCAAGTAGTTAAAGTACAAACTGCAACACAAACTATTTAAGGTGTCGTGAGTAAATCCTACTTCCTGGGTCATCTTCAATCCAATGGACTCGAATAAAAGGAATAAACCCAAAAGACGCAGGGTGTAATCCCTTCAGCCACCAGCGGTTGGAGCTGTTGAGGGAGAAGAAGCTTAATCCTCTTAGCTCCTCTGCTAAGCCTCCACACACCACCTCACCAGGAGGGAAACATGTACAAAGTGTGCGGCACTCAGTGGGAAGAAGAGAGCAGCGACGACAAGAGCTCTCTCAACTCCTCGTTTTGGTCCGATGGAGAGCGAGAGGAAGACGAGGAGGAGAAAGTGGAACGAGTGATCGGCAAGGAAGACTTCCAACCTGCTGGAAAACACTCCCACCAAGAGGAAGAGATTGAGAGAGTGAAGAACGAGGAAGACTTCCGACCTATTTGTGATGCAGAGGAAACGTATCGAGAGGAAAAGGACACGATTAAGAGAGTGACAAGAGGCAAGGAAGTGTCCAAATCTGTCAGGCATGCAGAGGACTCTTACCAGGATTCCTCAGAGAAACATGAGGAAGTGCAAAAGCGTGAGGAAGACTCTGATTGTGTTGGGATTAAGCAAGGAGGTGTCACGAAGGAGTCCAAACTTGTTGGTGATTCAGAGGAGGAGGAGGAGGAGGAGGAGGAGGAGGAGATGAGTGAGGAAGACTACGAAAGTGTTGGCGACGCTGAGGACTCTTATCAAGGTTCCTCAGAGGAGGATGAGGAAGTCCAAAAGGAACAGTGTGAGGAAGACTCTGATTGTGTGGGAATTAAGCAAGGAGGTGTCGAGAAGGAGTCCAAACTTGTTGGTGATTCAGAGGAGGAGGAGGAGGAGGAGATGAGTGAGGAAGACTACGAAAGTGTTGGCGACGCTGAGGACTCTTATCAAGGTTCCTCAGAGGAGGATGAGGAAGTCCAAAAGGAACAGTGTGAGGAAGACTCTGATTGTGTGGGAATTAAGCAAGGAGGTGTCGAGAAGGAGTCCAAACTTGTTGGCGATACAGATGATTCTCTCCAGGAGAATTCAGAGGAGGAGGAGATAAGCGAGGAAGACTACGAAAGTGTTGGCGACGCAGAGGACTCTTATCAAGAATCCTCAGAGGAGCAAGAGGAGGTAAAGATAGAGCGGGTGATTGACAAGCAAGAGTCTAAATCTGTCAGGCACGCGGAGGAGTCCTACCGGGATTCCTCCGAGTGGGAAGATGAAGACTCTGAAGTCGTTGCCACTGCGGAGGACTCTCACCAGGAGGAAGAGTATACTAAGCGTATATTTAAGCGAGTGATCGTAAGGGAAGAGTCCGAACGTGTTGGCGATGCGGAGGAATCGTTCCACGATTTTTTTGAGAAGGAAGAAAAGTTAGACATAAGTGAGGAAGACTCTGAAACCTGTGGCGATGCAGTCGAGTCTTACCGGGAGAAAGAAGGGAAGATTAAGCCACCGATTTGCAAGAAAGTGTCCAAAGCTGCCTTGGATGCAGAGGACTCTTTCCATGAGACTTCAGAAGAGGAAGACTCTGACACCTTTAGCGGTGTCGATGACTCCTACCATGAGACTTCAGAGGAGGAAGAAGACCAGATAAACCAAAGGATCGGCAAGAAGGACTCCAGACCTGTTGACGATACAGAAGACTCTCACCATGAAGCGTCGGAGGATAATAAGGTAGAGATTGCCGATGCTAAGGACTCGCTTCACGTGGCTTCGGAGGGGGAAAAGCCAGAACTGAACAATCAAGCCCATCGGGAGAGTTTTTATGGTGGAAGTGAAGAGGAGGATGAAGAAAGTTGTTCCTCTGATAGTCCAGCTCCAAGTCTCATGACCTCTGATTACGGCACCTACAGACCGGAGGATCAGGAGGGAGGAGAGTTCAGAGACGACCAAACGATCGCAGAGTTCGATCAGGACAGTCGGGGAGATCTGTCCGAGGTGAGAGGCGAGGAAGAGGACGGAGGGATTGACATCGAACCCACCAACGAAGAAGACATCGAGACTCATCCACCGAGTGCGTTAGCGGACACCGAGACAGAAGCTAACGTTGGGAATAATGGCGATTTACAAAAAGAAGTAGACGTGAAACTAGACGGAGATGAAGCCCAGAAATATGAAGATTATCGACATGCGGCGATTGACAATGACGTGACAAAATCAGAGGAACAACGTTGCAACCCTGTAGATGGAGACCGATTGGATGGGAATACAATGAGAAATGGAAGTGATGATGATGCAGAGAAACAAAGTGAAAGGCTAGAAGAGGAAGGGCAGGATGTTAAGGAAGAGTCGGATGATCTGGACGAGTCTTCTAGCAACAAAGACATCAAGTTTATCGACTCTAAAGTGGATTTCAGCCGGATGACGTATGACGAGATGTGTGCGGAGTGGGGGGGAAACCTCAGACACACGAGGGGTAAAGGGACACCTGTTAATGCACATCAATGCAATCTGGCTGCTTATCTGAAACAAAATCATCTCGTTCAAATTGAAGTCTGAACAACAATCAATGGGGAGGGGATTATTGTCAAAGTACAATTCATAATTTTATTTTGTCTTGCTACAGTGCGTATTTTACAGATTTAGGAAAACATCATATTTTTGGTTGAAAATGCAATTAATATTTTAAAATGATACTTTTTTTAATATCACATAATATACCAATTGCATTATTAGTCCAAATAATTGCTATGATAGAATTTCCTATAAAACATACTATACTGAGACGTACTTTAATGCTGTTTATTTATTGAAATGCCAATCATTTCTTTACAAATACAATACAATGACTTTTTTAATAGATTTGTTTTATATCAAGTGATGAAATAGGAAACTCTGGGATTATAAATACACCTTGACTTCAAGGGATAAGAATCGACTAACATTTTCACATCCCTTTTAACTTAAAATAACAATGTCTACAAAGATGTGTCCGTCAAATGATATTATCTTTCTTCAAACTAATGATTCAGGTCTGTTTGATTCAGAAAATGTTACGAGAAAGTTAACAGGCGAGTAACCAGCGCAGGATCAAAAGTTGACCTCCTGACTAAAATCAAGACGAGTTTAATTATTAAGCTCATTATAAGCTAATTTCCCTTTAGGATAAGTCATAGAAAAGTCATTTAGCTAATGTCGAAGGTACAGTTTCTGTCTCAATATTCTGACTCAAGAAAACTAAATGTTTCCGTCCCCTTGGAGATGTAATGGTTAAAGGACATGCAAAACAAAGCCAGTGAATCCCGCTGACGATATTAAAATGTTCCGTTTGTTTTCAGACGCAGCGAGCTTCCTGGAGGAGCGTCTGGCCGATCTGCGTTTATCACCGTCGGCTCAGAGAGACTTTGAGACGGAGAACGAAGACGTCAGCGGTCAGAGCGAAACTCAGAGCTCAGACATAGAGGAAGGCTCTCTGAGTGCCTTCGAATCCTACATCAGAGGCATGGTGGGTAATGTAGTCTCCCAGAATGACCTGGCAAACATGGCCCGGTAAAAACGTCTTAATTTGTCCCTAAATGTGACTTTATTGTGGTTTGTTTTTGCACAGACTCGGGCTAAAAGTGACGGTGACCTCAGACCCAAACCCAAATCCTGTAAGCCGACAGAAACACAACGTACCAATTCATATTTATGTTTTAATGACTGTTTTATAATTGATCGTATGTTGGGATGTTTCAGTCATCAGACCAGTGATGAGTCAGCAAACTATAAAGAAGACGGACCCGGTAGCCAAGTGAGTTTTACACATGATAAAATACACATGTATCCATTTGGAAATAGCAATATCGGTCAGAATGTTCTCAATTTACTTTGTTTATGGATTACACAAGATACTAAAGGGATTACACAAGATACTAAACACATCCACAAGATACTAAAGGGATTTCACAAGATACTAAAGGGATTTCACAAAATACTAAAGGGATTACACAAGATACTAAAGGGATTACACCAGATACTAAAGGGATTACACAAGATACTAAAGGGATTACACCAGATACTAAAGGGATTACACAAGATACTAAAGGGATTACACAAGATACTAAAGGGATTTCACCAGATACTAAAGGGATTTCACAAGATACTAAAGGGATTTCACAAGATACTTAACACATCCACGAGATACTAAGACATGTTCTATGTTGGTCTCATAGTTGGTCTCATAGTTGACTCACTGACTCTCTCCTCTGCAGGTACTTCCAGTATAAGCAGCTCTGGGAAATGTTCAAGCTTCCAGGAGAGAGCGACAGGAGAGCTATCCGCATGGAGATAAAGGTATGAAGAATATCTCAGAAAGTTACCAAATACTTACTTTCAGTGTCCTTTAACAAATACATACTTTTCCAAACTCAAATATTTACTTTTTGCTTTTCTTGGTCAAGTTTTGACATGTTGTTTTATTTGTTAGAACTGTTGGCTGTCTAGTAATTGTTACACAAGGAGCCACAGTGAAGTTTATTAATAATATCTTTATAGTACTAATTCCACTTGTACTTGATTATTTCCATTGTATGTAACTTAATCCTTGTTCTACTCCACTTCATATATTGTATACATATTGTACTTGATACTCTGCGACGGAGTATTAGGGCCACACTTAGAAGAAAAGAGAATAAAGTCGTAACATTACGAGATTAAAGTCGTAGTTTCACAAGTGACTTGAGAAGCGGACTTGGAGGAGATGGCTGGTTCTGGCCGACTACATTACATTGCATTTAGCTGACGCTTTTATCCAAAGCGACTTCCAATAAGTGCGTTCGACCAACAAAATACAAACTTGAAGAAAACAGAATCATAAAGTACATCAGGTATCATAGAGCCAAACATTTCAAGTGCTACTCAACTGGCTTTAGGTAAGCCAGCCCTTTATTAGTATATAAGTGCCTTGTTAGTAATTCTATCGCTCGAAGTGGAGTCGAATGAGATGAGTTTTCAGTCTGCGCCGGAAGATGTGAAAGCTTTCTGCTGTCCTGATGTCAATGGGGAGCTCATTCCGATTCCACTACCGACTCCTTCTGGATCCAAAGCCTTGATTACAAGTCTCATCGTTTCTTGTGAAACAACAAATCCCCTTTGAACAGCTCGTAGATGAAACCAACGATCGCCTTGTAGTCGGCCAGAACCAGGAGAGGAGACAATCTCCTCCAAGTCCGTTTGGTTCTTTCTTCGAAATAATAGACATAGTTTCTTGCTCAACCTTTTTAAAGTTCTAATACTTATGATAATCTGATGCTGATGTGCCAAAAGATTAACTATTTCGTTATTTGAGAAACCTAAACTAAAGTACGGCTTCACAAGATGCTCCACATTCCTCATTGTATTGCAGGACGCTGCTGTTGTTCCTTCTCAAGTCACTTGTGAAACTATGACTTTATTCTCGTAACTACGACTTTATTCTCGTAATTATGACTTTATTCTCGTAACTACGACTTTATTCTCGTAACATTACGACTTTATTCTCGTAACATTCCGACTTTAATCTCGTAATTATGACTTTATTCTCGTAACTACGACTTTATTCTCGTAACATTACGACTTTATTCTCGTAACATTCCGACTTTAATCTCGTAATTATGACTTTATTCTCGTAACTACGACTTTATTCTCGTAACATTACGACTTTATTCTCGTAACATTCCGACTTTAATCTCGTAACTACGACTTTAATCTCGTAATTATGACTTTCTTCTCGTAACTACGACTTTATTCTCGTATTATTACGACTTTATTATAGAAATCTGTTTTTTTTTTTACGTGTGCCCTAATACTCCGTCGTAATAATCCACTACATGTATCTGACAGATGAAATTACTTTTCAGGTATATCCCTCTCCAGTGTAGGCTGATTTACTGAAGGGCAACGTGTTCCCACACTTTAACTAAACCCCTCTCTAGATGGAGATCGCATTGCTGCCTTTGTAGACATAAGAGGTTCTCACAGGACAAAGCTACACACATATGCTGTAGATTGAAATACCCAGACACTGAACACTCGTCCTACAAATCACTTGTTTATTCACGAAGCTTTCCCATGTTCTGCTTTCAGGAGCAACTTGCGTACCAACCTCCAGCGGTGAGTATTTCCTCAAACATTCTCTATAAAGCTGCTCGAGGAAAACAAAGTTGAGCCAAAATGAGTTGTCAAAGGCTGGCCTGTAGTCTTTGACTGCTGTATGGTGTAGGTCAGAGGTCAAACTCAAACACACAGTCGACCAAAAAAATAAATAAATAGGGTACTAGTGGAGGGCCGGACTGGTTCAATGTGTATTGCAGAACTTATTGAAATGAACTTATTGCACATATTAAACCTGGAACTAACAAAGCTTAAATTATTGCCTATAAAAACAACATTAAATAATCAGTTGCATTAATTTCTTACGGCTCTATCTGCAGCTTCTCCAGAGTCATTTCTTATGAGTACATTTCCCCACAGGCCGACAACAGCTTCAACAAACTATTCCCCTCAAAGAGAAACCAACATGCCCTGTTGCCGTGAGAGAGAAAGTGCAGAAGGAAGCATCCTTTGAACTCAGTGTGCTGCTCTGTGATGCTAGCTCAGATACTTGGCATCTCATCTTGGGGGCAAGGTCATCAATGTTTGGGCTCAGGCTCTGAGCGGAGGAGACCCTCAGGATGGAGTGAAGGTGTGCGAGCAATATACCGGCGGGCCAGATCTAATAGTGATTAGAAATTATCCGGCGGGCCAACATTAAGTCCACCACAGGCCTGATTTGTTGTTGAATGTTGCAATGAAAACATTTCAAATGTAGCCTACTGTATGTAACTACAGCAATACGTGTCATATTTGCCCAAAAACCTATTGTGTGATCAGCTGTATCGAACCTCAAATCAAATACACTAGATATAAATATCAGTTTAGCTCAATTGTCTTCCCTGGAACATTTCAGAATGGATCCCTATGAATGTAAAACTTAGTGTTGTTGTTGTTGTTGTGTTGCAGCCTAAACCTCGGAGGGTTTTTGTTCCGAACTCCTACGTGGTGCCGACGGAGAAGAAGCGCTCGGCTCTGCGATGGGAGATCAGAAACGATTTAGCCAACGGGCTTCTTCCTCACAGATTCAGCTACAGATGAAACGCCTGATGCTTTTTAAATACAACTTTTTTTTATTACAATTGGCATTATTTATTGTTTTTGTGTGACATAATAAACACTTGAAGAAAACATGTATCTGTTGATGTGGGGTCTCATGGGAGGTCCGAGTACGGCAGGGCGAACGGGAACAGGGACGTGAAGCGCTCGTCGTGCCAGAGCAGCTTCTCCTCCAGGAACCTGACGGTGTTCAGAGTCAGGACGAGGGCTTCGTGTTTCAGCATGCTGTGCACGTTCAGACCTGAGGAACACAAAGCACCTGCTGGTTTAGTTCGGTTTATTGGGGTGTCCAAACTACGGCCCGGGGACCAAATGCGGCCGACGGACCATTTTGAATCGGCCCTTAGCAAATTCTAAAAGTATAATGGAATATGGAAATTAAACACGTGCTTGTATTGTACTTCTTAAATATAAACGTAGAAATATATTACACAGTAGTATTCATGTGTTAATAAGAGCCCACTTTTCAAATAAATTCAAGTTGGAAACATTTGTTATCTTAGTTGATAAGAAAAAAGCCAATGACTTATTTACAAGCTTGAAATAAAACCTCCTTATTATAATCTGAGGCTTCTGTTTTAAGGGATGAGCTGCCAACACTCACAAGCATCGACTACTAGTAGATACTTTTACATATGAATACATCCAAAGCCACAAAGAGGTACTGGATGTAGGAAAGCTTATTATAATGACCGTTTACTTTTTAAGTGGAACTTCTTTCAAATCAAATGTTTCCTTGTTGAAGTCTTGTTTTCAAAGCCAACAGTCGGTGGGCATCACACAGACATCCATATGCTTTCTGGCATCTATTGGTTATGTCTTCAGATCAAACGTCCAGCAACTGCTCTCAGACTTCAGCTCCTTGCAAGACAGCTATAAAAGTGAGTTGTATCTCCTTTTTAATAATGCTGCGGATAACTTACCCAGAGCAGGAATGATGTTCACGGTCTTCAGGTTAGCCGTCGCCTGGAGGATGTTCTCAGAGAACTCTTCACCTCTGAAAGAGAGCCGGAGGGTCAGCGATGCGCACCCACTCAAATAACTGTTTTAAAGATGGAGTCGCTGCTGATACTCACACGTCTACGATCAACACGGACTCCCCCCAGTGTTTGTGTTTGATGAGGTCCAGCAGGTACTGAGGGTCGGGGGAGGGGAGGTCCAGAGAGTCCACCACGTACAGGTAGTCCTGCAGACGTATAGATACACAAGTTCAACATGAGGGCAACGCTGCAAGGACAAGAGCTGAAGAATAATCAGCTGTTTTTTGTCATCTCTTGCAAACAATACTTTAAGAATCTGCAGGTTGATGGATACAATTATTATTATAAAAAGTAGTTTTTAAAAACATATCTATGGAAATCACATGTTTTTATTGACATACTATACTATTTTATCATCACTCATTATTTGTGTTTATTCAATCTAAAAAACAGTGCTTAAAATAACATCAGCATGTAATTACTGTGCTTTCAGTTCATCTGTAATTTGGATTATATTGGGAATGCACAGAACTCAAAATGATGTCTAGACAAAAAGTAAAAAACCAATCATTCAGAAAACATCTTCAGAACGTGTTGTGATGGTATAGAACATTTCACAGTATAGTATGTAGTGGTGGTGGTGGTCTAATGGATAGTGAGGTGGGCTGAAGATCGGAAGGTTGTGAGTTCAAATCCCGCCAGGAACACCACCACTAGTGTGCCCTTGAGTAAGGCCTTAGTCCTTAGTTACTCCAGGGAGAATGTCCCTGTAATCGGTCATTGTAAGTCGCTTTGGATAAAAGCGTCAGCTAAATGAAATGAAATGTAATGTAAAAGTATGCCATTATAATTCAATAATAAATGTCACAATACTGTTTTGTTGAACACATTTTCCTCACCTGAGCCATCTTGGAGCTCAGAGCCACTTTGAGTCCCTGCACTCGGACCTTCATGGGCAGCATGTAGTAATAACTGGTGGGGCCTCGGGGTCCGTTAGCCACGCCGCCTGAAGAGAAACACACAACCATCAGACTCAGGTGTTCATCTCTAATGGGGCGACACAGAAAAGGCAACGGATCAGACTGTTGTTTCTCTGAGGTAAAGTTCTTCAGGACAGCACTGTTTGAAAACACCAGATAATTAATAAGATAAGATGAAAGCCGTATATTTATTTTAAAGGGCCCTATTATGTTCATTTTCAGGTGTATCTCAGTATGTAGTGTCTCTACTTTAAAGAGTCCTCTCCTGCTGATGTTCAGGTGTATATCAGTATGTAGTGTCTCTACTTTAAAGAGTCCTCTCCTGCTGATGTTCAGGTGTATATCAGTATGTAGTGTCTCTGCTTTAAAGAGTCCTCTCCTGCTGATGTTCAGGTGTATATCAGTATGTAGTGTCTCTACTTTAAAGAGTCCTCTCCTGCTGATGTTCAGGTGTATATCAGTATGTAGTGTCTCTGCTTTAAAGAGTCCTCTCCTGCTGATGTTCTGGTGTATATCAGTATGTAGTGTCTCTACTTTAAAGAGTCCTCTCCTGCTGATGTTCAGGTGTATATCAGTATGTAGTGTCTCTACTTTAAAGAGTCCTCTCCTGCTGATGTTCAGGTGTATATCAGTATGCAGTGTCTCTACTTTAAAGAGTCCTCTCCTGCTGATGTTCAGGTGTATATCAGTATGTAGTGTCTCTGCTTTAAAGAGTCCTCTCCTGCTGATGTTCTGGTGTATATCAGTATGTAGTGTCTCTACTTTAAAGAGTCCTCTCCTGCTGATGTTCAGGTGTATATCAGTATGTAGTGTCTCTACTTTAAAGAGTCCTCTCCTGCTGATGTTCAGGTGTATATCAGTATGTAGTGTCTCTACTTTAAAGAGTCCTCTCCTGCTGATGTTCTGGTGTATATCAGTATGTAGTGTCTCTACTTTAAAGAGTCCTCTCCTGCTGATGTTCAGGTGTATATCAGTATGCAGTGTCTCTACTTTAAAGAGTCCTCTCCTGCTGATGTTCAGGTGTATATCAGTATGTAGTGTCTCTGCTTTAAAGAGTCCTCTCCTGCTGATGTTCAGGTGTATATCAGTATGTAGTGTCTCTACCTTAAAGAGTCCTCTCCTGCTGATGTTCTGGTGTATATCAGTATGTAGTGTCTCTGCTTTAAAGAGTCCTCTCCTGCTGATGTTCTGGTGTATATCAGTATGTAGTGTCTCTACTTTAAAGAGTCCTCTCCTGCTGATGTTCAGGTGTATATCAGTATGTAGTGTCTCTACTTTAAAGAGTCCTCTCCTGCTGATGTTCAGGTGTATATCAGTA
The DNA here is from genome assembly GCA_902827135.1 of Harpagifer antarcticus. Classification (NCBI taxonomy): domain Eukaryota; kingdom Metazoa; phylum Chordata; class Actinopteri; order Perciformes; family Harpagiferidae; genus Harpagifer; species Harpagifer antarcticus. The sequence continues at coordinate 457,371 of CADEHL010001225.1, read as the reverse complement.
TGCAGTGTCTCTACTTTAAAGAGTCCTCTCCTGCTGATGTTCAGGTGTATATCAGTATGTAGTGTCTCTGCTTTAAAGAGTCCTCTCCTGCTGATGTTCTGGTGTATATCAGTATGTAGTGTCTCTACTTTAAAGAGTCCTCTCCTGCTGATGTTCAGGTGTATATCAGTATGTAGTGTCTCTACTTTAAAGAGTCCTCTCCTGCTGATGTTCAGGTGTATATCAGTATGTAGTGTCTCTACTTTAAAGAGTCCTCTCCTGCTGATGTTCAGGTGTATATCAGTATGTAGTGTCTCTACTTTAAAGAGTCCTCTCCTGCTGATGTTCTGGTGTATATCAGTATGTAGTGTCTCTACTTTAAAGAGTCCTCTCCTGCTGATGTTCAGGTGTATATCAGTATGTAGTGTCTCTACTTTAAAGAGTCCTCTCCTGCTGATGTTCAGGTGTATATCAGTATGTAGTGTCTCTACTTTAAAGAGTCCTCTCCTGCTGATGTTCTGGTGTATATCAGTATGTAGTGTCTCTACTTTAAAGAGTCCTCTCCTGCTGATGTTCAGGTGTATATCAGTATGTAGTGTCTCTACTTTAAAGAGTCCTCTCCTGCTGATGTTCTGGTGTATATCAGTATGTAGTGTCTCTACTTTAAAGAGTCCTCTCCTGCTGATGTTCAGGTGTATATCAGTATGTAGTGTCTCTACTTTAAAGAGTCCTCTCCTGCTGATGTTCAGGTGTATATCAGTATGCAGTGTCTCTACTTTAAAGAGTCCTCTCCTGCTGATGTTCAGGTGTATATCAGTATGTAGTGTCTCTGCTTTAAAGAGTCCTCTCCTGCTGATGTTCTGGTGTATATCAGTATGTAGTGTCTCTACTTTAAAGAGTCCTCTCCTGCTGATGTTCAGGTGTATATCAGTATGTAGTGTCTCTACTTTAAAGAGTCCTCTCCTGCTGATGTTCAGGTGTATATCAGTATGTAGTGTCTCTACCTTAAAGAGTCCTCTCCTGCTGATGTTCAGGTGTATATCAGTATGTAGTGTCTCTACTTTAAAGAGTCCTCTCCTGCTGATGTTCAGGTGTATATCAGTATGTAGTGTCTCTACTTTAAAGAGTCCTCTCCTGCTGATGTTCTGGTGTATATCAGTATGTAGTGTCTCTACTTTAAAGAGTCCTCTCCTGCTGATGTTCAGGTGTATATCAGTATGTAGTGTCTCTACTTTAAAGAGTCCTCTCCTGCTGATGTTCAGGTGTATATCAGTATGCAGTGTCTCTACTTTAAAGAGTCCTCTCCTGCTGATGTTCAGGTGTATATCAGTATGTAGTGTCTCTGCTTTAAAGAGTCCTCTCCTGCTGATGTTCTGGTGTATATCAGTATGTAGTGTCTCTACTTTAAAGAGTCCTCTCCTGCTGATGTTCAGGTGTATATCAGTATGTAGTGTCTCTACTTTAAAGAGTCCTCTCCTGCTGATGTTCAGGTGTATATCAGTATGTAGTGTCTCTACCTTAAAGAGTCCTCTCCTGCTGATGTTCAGGTGTATATCAGTATGTAGTGTCTCTACTTTAAAGAGTCCTCTCCTGCTGATGTTCAGGTGTATATCAGTATGTAGTGTCTCTACCTTAAAGAGTCCTCTCCTGCTGATGTTCAGGTGTATATCAGTATGTAGTGTCTCTACTTTAAAGAGTCCTCTCCTGCTGATGTTCAGGTGTATATCAGTATGTAGTGTCTCTACATGTCTCCTTGCTCTAATGTTCAAAAAGCTCTTTATTTTCTCATACTGCCTGTGCTGCAGCACCTCTTTTCACCCTCTGTCTGAAACCAGAGCCCAGTCTGCTCTGATTGGTTAGCTGGCCGGCTCTGTTGTGATTGGTCAACCGCTTATAGATGTCCCGCCCCCTTAGCCTATCATGTACAATGTGTTGGAGCGCTAGCCAATAGGAGCACGAGTGTTACATAGTGATGTCACCTAAACATGATAGGAAGAAAACATGACATATTAGAGCAGATGAATAAATCCAAGACGGTCACCTCCTCTCCATAATGGCGACCGGATGCTTCCATGTCGAGCTCTTCCACTTCCCTTCTGGTTCCACGGCTTCTTTCCTCCCCCTCTGACCTCCCCCCTCACCTTAGTGTGTGCGTGGCTCTGAGGGGACAGAACAGCTGTTAGTGAGAGGCTCTGTGGGAGGTCTGTTCTGCTATGAATGACATTCAAACAAGTGAATCTGTGACTTACGACTCTTTTGAAGTTTCTCTGCCATGTTTCAACCTGATGGAGAATATCGAGCCTGAGGAGAGAAAAACAAACTCAACGTCTGTATAATAATGAATACCTGTGGAGGACAGATGCACAGTAATAACTGTATTTGTGAAATGATAAATGACTGTGATAATATGCCGTTTAATTACAATAAAGCGTACAGAGGTTTTTTTACTTGACGCAATAACAGGAAACTAATGATGACACATTCTGACAGGGAACTAAGGGAAGGAGCTGAACATTCCCTCCTGAGGAAACGTTGGATTTCAAAGCCTTTGAAGCAAGTGAGACCTGGGATGCACGGCGAAGACGTCGGGGTGGAGCTCAGCGAGACCCAGCGGCTCGGCGTCTGGACGCTCCAGGGTCTCCACCCACGTCTGCAGGGGCCTCAGGTGAGCAGGGACCACAGCATCACACCTGCTGAGGAGAGGGAGGGGCGAGTCTGAGGGAGGGGGGCCGCGCCCTGCAGGAGGAAACAACACCGTCAGAGAAACACATCTTCACCAGAAAGTAGAAAGAAAGTGAGGTCAAAGAAAACTATTTCTGCTCAAAAGTGAGCAGTGATTGAGAGTCAGAGCTCAACATGTCAGATGTGTGGATCTCACACTGCTCTGTCACTTTAACTCATGTACCTTTGCTTTTAAATTAGTGTTTTTAAATACCATTTCATAATATGTTCCTTAATGTCTTTCATTTCTGTAAAGCACTTTGAATTGCCTTGTGTTGAAGAAGGTGCTGGATAAATAAACTTGCCTTCACGCAGACAGTCAATAATAATAAAATGAGATTTAGGAGCAGAGACATGAGGGTGGTGTCAAGGAGTCTTTCAAGTGTGTGAGTCCTGCAGTCTGTTTGTGCACAAGATGAAGCAGAGACATCAGTGTGCTGTGAAGGAGTTCAACTTAAGTGTGTGAGTCCTGCAGTTTGTTTGTGGCTTAAAGATGAGAGGGAAACGTGTGTGTATTTCCTTGTTGTTGTTGTCCTATATGTTCTGTTGTTTATACTGTTATTCTAGTGATAGACCACATCTCTCCAGTCTTTAAGTCTTTATCATAGACTGTATATACATGTCTTTACACTGGTTTCCTGTTTGTCAACGAATTGACTTTAAAATACTGCCGCTGGTTTATAAAGCACTGAATGGTTCAGGACCAAAATACATGTCTGGTCTTCTGCTACATTATGAACCATCAGATCTCTCAGGTCGTCTGTGACGGCTCTGCTGAGTCAGATCTTAACATGGAAAGCATGTCACATACTTTCTTTACATGCATGTCGTTGTGTAATGTGTTCCTTCTGCACGATGTGTGATCTGAATCTTCTCAGTCCTGGCTTATGTGTGCAAATGAGCCATATAAATGCCATGTCCTTGCTTTAGAGAGGAATGGATATTGTGCGTATGGGCTGTCCCTGACTATACATATTCTTCGTAGTTCGTTGTATTCTCAGAAGTCTGACTTACTCAACCTGGCCGGATCCACCAGGTTGGTGGGCAGCAGCAGGTTGGGAGGCAGAGCGCTCTCACTGGAGAACGACGAGGCGAACTGAGGAGCAGAAAACTCAGAGTTAGTGACTTTAAAAAACACACATACGTAAAAGGCTGTTAACATTTAGCAGGTAATGTAACCTTCCTATGTTACACAACAAAGCTAAGACCTCGTGTCAGGCAGCACTTCCATCTGAATAAGTATTTAAGACACCAATATATTTGATAAAGTTTGACATAATATTTAATTAACGATAAAATGGAACATTTAATAAGCTGATGCCATATTTAATAAATGCCTTTATAAATAACCTGAATATAAATAATCAAGTGGGTAGTTTGCAAAGAATCAGAATCAAGTGTTTGTCCAGGTAGTTTACACAAACAAGGAATGTGTTGTTTATGGTGGTGCACAAATAAACATACTAAGAACATAACTTGTAAGAGAAGGTAAAAAAAAACCGATATAATATATAATTTTTTTTTAACAAACTTAGGACAATGATGACAATATATTACAAAATACAGCAGAAGGGTAAAGTAACTTAGTACACATACAAGTACTGTACTTCATTTCTATTTCTTGCTACTGTGTATTTCTACTCCACTACAATTCAGAGGCAAATGGTGTACCTTTCCTCCACTGCATTCATAGATGTGAAAAATATAATACACTGTGCCAGAGAAGTACTCAAGTACAAGATCTGAGTACTTCTCTGGTAGCCTACAGTGTACTCAGTGAAGGGCTGTGCAGATGACATCAATAGTAGTTATTCTGTTGTTTAGCTCGGTTCAAATAACTCTTTTCTGAAGGACAGAATAAAAGCAGTAATATAAAGCTGCTTGGAAGGCAGTGTCGGTGCATCAGATGTACACAGACTGGATAAAGCTGCTTGGAAGGCAGTGTCGGTGCATCAGATGTACACAGACTGGATAAAGCTGCTTGGAAGGCAGTGTCGGTGCATCAGATGTACACAGACTGGATAAAGCTGCTTGGAAGGCAGTGTCGGTGCATCAGATGTACACAGACTGGATAAAGCCGTCTCAGTGTTGCAGGTTAAATGTTAAGCTCACCCTCTTAGCGGCTCCTCTTCCACAAAACACCACCGAGCACCGAAACATGTCCGCTCTGTTGTTCACTGTCACACAAACACACCTTCGTTACTCTTAAAGCATTTTAATTACACATTAGATAAACAGAATCCGGCTTTTAGCAGCATGAAAGGTCGTGGTGCTTTCCGTGAGTGTGTTGGCGCTCATTGATGACGTAGATCCAGGTAGCTCAGGCACAGATGCGACACCTAGCGGCTGGAGGGGGAAGTTGTATTTTGTATTTATTCAAGAATGTTTGAACATCATTTATTTTGCTGAGTCGGGAGAAGTACTCACATCTTGTACTCGAGTAAAAGTAGAAATACTCAGGTCTTGTACTTGAGTAAAAGTAGAAGTACTCACATCTTGTACTTGAGTAAAAGTAGAAGTACTCAGATCTTGTACTCGAGTAAAAGTAGAAGTACTCAGATCCTGTACTTGAGTAAAAGTAGAAGTACTCAGATCTTGTACTAGAGTAAAAGTAGAAGTACTCCGATCTTGTACTTGAGTAAAAGTAGAAGTACTCCGATCTTGTACTTGAGTAAAAGTAGAAGTACTCAGATCTTGTACTTGAGTAAAAGTAGAAGTACTCAGATCTTGTACTTGAGTAAAAGTAGAAGTACTCAGATCCTGTACTTGAGTAAAAGTAGAAGTACTCCGATCTTGTACTTGAGTAAAAGTAGAAGTACTCCGATCTTGTACTTGAGTAAAAGTAGAAGTACTCCGATCTTGTACTTGAGTAAAAGTAGAAGTACTCCGATCTTGTACTTGAGTAAAAGTAGAAGTACTCAGATCTTGTACTTGAGTAAAAGTAGAAGTACTCAGATCTTGTACTTGAGTAAAAGTAGAAGTACTCAGATCCTGTACTTGAGTAAAAGTAAAAGTACTCAGATCTTGTACTTGAGTAAAAGTAGAAGTACTCCGATCTTGTACTTGAGTAAAAGTAGAAGTACTCCGATCTTGTACTTGAGTAAAAGTAGAAGTACTCAGATCTTGTACTTGAGTAAAAGTAGAAGTACTCAGATCTTGTACTTGAGTAAAAGTAGAAGTACTCAGATCCTGTACTTGAGTAAAAGTAAAAGTACTCAGATCTTGTACTTGAGTAAAAGTAGAAGTACTCCGATCTTGTACTTGAGTAAAAGTAGAAGTACTCAGATCTTGTACTTGAGTAAAAGTAGAAGTACTCAGATCTTGTACTTGAGTAAAAGTAGAAGTACTCAGATCCTGTACTTGAGTAAAAGTAAAAGTACTCAGATCTTGTACTTGAGTAAAAGTAGAAGTACTCCGATCTTGTACTTAAGTAAAAGTAGAAGTACTCAGATCTTGTACTTGAGTAAAAGTAGAAGTACTCACATCTTGTACTCGAGTAAAAGTAGAAATACTCAGGTCTTGTACTTGAGTAAAAGTAGAAGTACTCCGATATTGCACTTGAGTAAAAGTAGAAGTACTCCGATCTTGTACTTGAGTAAAAGTAGAAGTACTCCGATCTTGTACTTGAGTAAAAGTAGAAGTACTCAGATCTTGTACTTGAGTAAAAGTAGAAGTACTCAGATCTTGTACTTGAGTAAAAGTAGAAGTACTCAGATCCTGTACTTGAGTAAAAGTAAAAGTACTCAGATCTTGTACTTGAGTAAAAGTAGAAGTACTCCGATCTTGTACTTGAGTAAAAGTAGAAGTACTCAGATCTTGTACTTGAGTAAAAGTAGAAGTACTCAGATCTTGTACTTGAGTAAAAGTAGAAGTACTCAGATCCTGTACTTGAGTAAAAGTAAAAGTACTCAGATCTTGTACTTGAGTAAAAGTAGAAGTACTCCGATCTTGTACTTAAGTAAAAGTAGAAGTACTCAGATCTTGTACTTGAGTAAAAGTAGAAGTACTCACATCTTGTACTCGAGTAAAAGTAGAAATACTCAGGTCTTGTACTTGAGTAAAAGTAGAAGTACTCCGATATTGCACTTGAGTAAAAGTAGAAGTACTCACATCTTGTACTTGAGTAAAAGTAGAAATACTCACATCTTGTACATGAGTCAAAGTAGAAGTACTCAGATCTTGTACTTGGGTAAAAGTAGAAGTACTCAGGTCTTGTACTTGACTAAAAGTAGAAGTACCAGAGTGTAGGAATACTCTGTTTCAGTGAAAGTACTGCATTCAAAATGTTCCTCAAGTGAAAGTATGAAAGTATTCTCATCAAAATATAGTGAAAGACAGTGAAAGTATTCGTTGTGCAGATTGGTCCATTTCAGAATAATATATCTGATATGTTTTATAATGATTGATCATGAAAGTGTTCTCAAAGCTGGTGAAGGAGCAGCTAGTCTGAAGTACTTTGTAGACTGCAGGGTAGCTGGTGGATTTACTCCAGGTGGAACTAAAGTCTGATTTAACACTTGGTTAGATTTCACATCATTCATCCAGATCTGTGAAGTAACTAAAGGACTTCCAGATTGAAATAAAAAATATTACCAGGTTTAAGATTTTTTGATAATACATTTTCTCAAAACACATGTTATTCGAGCTCAAAGACAATATTTAAATGTTATTATGAGGCCTTCAACAGGCTCACCATTTTGCTTCTGTTTTGGTTTATCTTCCTGCACATGATAAACTCAAATATATGAATTTCACTGTAAATTGAGTTTGTCCTTTGCAGAGTCTCTTCTTCAATCTTCTCAAACAGTTTATATAAAGCTTTGTAAGGCAAGGCAAGTTTATTAATATATAGCACCTTTCAACACAAGGCCATTCAATGTACTTTACAACAAAGAAAAGACATCAAGAATTAGTGCAGCGGAAACACATGGCAAAAATGGCATTTAAAAAGCAAAGATAATAAAATAACAGGTATAAAATACATGAATAAAAGCTCCAGTGCAGTGTGAGATATGAATAATTATATAAAAGTGAGTGAGACCTGTAAAGACACCATTATCCAGTCGACTGAACATACAAGCATGGACAAGTTTTTCCAAATCCTGCTGTGACATTAGTCCTTTAATCCTAATTATATTCTTCAGGCGATAGTAGGCGGACTTAGTAAGTGTTCAAATGTGACTCCTCTCGTTTTCCCCTAACCACGATTCCTGGACTTCTGTGTGAAACATCAAGGGGTTAAGGAATAGTGGATAGGAGAATTCAAAAGGACTTAGGAAAAGACGACGGGGCTTCAAGAGAATCCGACTGCATTTACAGTATCCAACGTGTTAGAGAATATTTCTTCTTTCTTCCTAAGTGTCAAAGAATAATTCTTCCTTACTCCTAAGATATTTAACATGTACTGTGTGTTTACATTTACGATGTTGATACTATAAGTTTTATGGCTTGATAGCGGACATAGGGGTTTTTACGCTAAGCTCCACAGATGACATCTCCTGTGTCTCCAGATGTTAACGCCCCATCTCCTCAAATATGTTGTTTACTCTCTCTGAACTAGTTAAAAGGTCTATCGAGAGATATGCTGGGCAGAATTGACATGACAACCCACCCGTGCAGACAGAACTTTTGCTGCTGTGACTTGTGATATGAATTCTCCGGCCGTATCTGTAACATCCCGTCATGTCTGCTAAATTGTTTATGTCATGTTAATCAGGTTCATGTTATTGTTTCACGTTTAGTTCATAGCCCAGGTTAGATTTATGTTTAGTCAAGTCTTTTTGTTCACCTGTCTAGTCCTGTCATCGCACTTCCTGTTTTATTTTGTACTTACCTCTTGTCTCTCATTTCAGGTCCCCTTACTTCCTCCCTTTGTGTGTTTTCCCGCCATCGTCAGCGTCTGCCCCGCCCCTGATTGTTTCCACCTGTTCCCCCTTACCTCATGTATAAATAGTCCTGTCTCCCTTTGTCCTGTGCCAGTTCGTCTTGTGCCATTTAGAGAGTCAGCTTGTCTCGCCAAGAGATGAATGTACTTTGTGACCATCGTCAAGTTTATTTAGTTTGTAATTTGTTTTACTACGTTTTGCCTCTCAGGAGTGATTTTTAGTTTGAACTTTATACTTTTACAAAGTACTCTCTTTTGAGTCGTGCGTTTGAGTCCAAGTGTCTGTAAAGTTCCCAACAGTATCCTTGTAATAAACTATCATTGTTTGACATCAAAGCTCCAACTCTCCTCGTGTCTCTCTGAGTCCTGACTCTCCATAGCTGCAGAAGTTTCCCTTACAAATTGGCGTTTTCAGCAGGATACCAACACATCTTCAGAACTGGTAAGTGTAATTTCAAATCTACATTTGGACATTGCCTTACCAGAATCTGTGATTGACGGTATCCTAAAATTACCTGTGAAACTGAGCGGTTGTGTTTCATTTTGGTTAATGACCATTTGGCTGATTGCCTCTGTGCATGCTGCTTGTGATGGAAGTACCATACAAGTACTTTTAAATTCGACAAGCAGGTCAGCAGCGTAGTCAAATCCTGCTTTTTTAAAATAAGACTATAGGCCAAAACCAAGTCGTATTTATCTTTTAAAGACCTGGAAAGGGTTATTAACGCCTTTGTGACCTCGAGACTGGACTATTGCAACGCTCTGTATATGGGTATGGACCAGGCCTCAATTAAACGCCTGCAGCTAGTCCAGAACGCAGCTGCACGTTTGCTGACTGGCCACAAAAAGCGTGACCACATCACCCCAATTCTGGCCTCACTGCACTGGCTTCCGGTTCGGTTCAGAATTGATTTTAAAATCCTTTTATTTGTTTTTAAAGCACTAAATGGGCTGGCTCCGGCCTATATAGCTGAACTCCTCCAGCGTTACACCCCAGCCAGAGCTTTAAGGTCTGCTGACCACCTGCTGCTGGTAGTGCCCAAGACCAGGCTCAAAACCCGAGGTGACCGAGCCTTCGCAGCAGCTGGCCCTAGGCTCTGGAACACTCTGCCCCTCCATGTGAGGTCGGCCCAGACCCTAGGGGTTTTTAAATCCACACTTAAGACTCACTTCTTCTCTCAGGCCTTCTAGTTAGAGCGGAGCACGACTCCTGACTTTTCCGTTTCGGTTTGGTTTGTTTCGGTTTGTTTATTTATTTAAAGGACAGTGCACATTAATTGACATTACTGTAAATGAGCCAGTATTAGCCAGCAGGCTAATTTTCAACTGTTGTCCTTGGCAAGATGTTAAATGACCACAACAAGACTAGAAAATAAAAACATAATTAAATAGAGTACAGCAGACAGCATCAGTACAACATAAATAAATAGCAGTAAAACAATAAATAGGAACAGCAGTACAACAATGGAGAGGAACAAACAAACATGCAAACAGATAAAATATCATCATACCGTGATACAGTTAAAAGTGTTCACATTTTTGATTGTTTAAAAGCCAGTTCTTATGATTGTGGTTAAATGTATGATAGGAGGTGTTATTCCTTATCTGTATTGGTATTGTGTTCCAGAGTGTTGGTGCCCTCACAGAGAAACAGTGTTTGCCAAAGGTACTGGACCTAAGAGGGACTACACAGTCCCCTCTTAGGGCAGACCTTGTGGTTCTGCTGTTTGAATTTTTCTGCTGTATAAAAGTGCAGAGTGGTGGGGGTGCCTTGCCGTTTAGAATTTTAAAAATGAGACATGCATCAGTGTGTTTTAATATATTTTCCCAGCTGAGCAGGTTATGTTTGTCCAGGATTTTGCAATGGTGGTATAGCTTTGGTTTTCTGTCTAAAACTTTGAGAGCTTGTTTGTAAAGTGACAGGATAGGCCTTAATGTTGTGCTATTCGCCTGGGTCCAGCTGGTCATACAGTATGTTAGGTGGGGAAGGATCATGGCAGTCATGTAGAGTTTTGCTACAGGTGTTGTCAAACAATTCCTTATATATCTAAAGTTTGATAGATTGTATTTAGTTATTTGCATTACCTTTCTCACTTGTTTTTTGAAGGATAAAGTAGTGTCAAGGATAATGCCTAGATATTTAAAATGTGTAACTGTTTGAATGACCTCCCCAGACACATAGACCTTGGGTTCACAGCGTGATACAGTGTTGGTCTTGTTAAAAAACATACAGACTGTCTTCTTAACATTCAGATATAGCTGTGAATCAGTAAGCCATTGATTTACATGAACCATTGCATCATTTAATTTGGCCGCAGCTTCGGCCTTGGTTTTTGCATGGACATAAATGACAGTGTCATCAGCATACATTTGCACCTCACATCCAGTGCACACTGATGGCAAGTCATTTATATAAAGGCTGAATAGAATTGGGCCCAGGATAGATCCCTGGGGTACACCCAGTTCATTCCTCAGGGGTGGTGATGTCTTGCCACTTACCCTCACACACTGAACTCTGTCTGACAGATAGGAGCTCATCCAGTCTATTGCACTTGGTGAGAAATTAAAATAAGACATTTTGTGAATGAGTACTTGATGATTGACTGTATCAAAAGCTTTCTTAAGATCTAAGAAGATTGCTCCAACAATGCCTCCTTTGTCCATTTTTGATTTCATATTTTCCACAAGGTAACAATTTGCGGTCTCAGTGGAATGATTGGCTCGGAAGCCGAATTGCATGGGGTGTAGTGTGAAAGGACTACTGTTAAGATGTCCAATCAATTGCTCAGCTACACATTTCTCAGAGATCTTAGACATGACAGGTAAAACACTAATGGGCCTATAGTTGTTTGCATCAGTTTTGTCCCCGGATTTGTGGACTGGCACAACAATGGCTGACTTCCAGTCTTTTGGGAATTTTCTCTCCCTAAAAGAGGTGTTAATTATTTTGGTAATTGTCCCTGTGAGGGTAGTAGCATGTTTCTTTAGAAACAGAGAATCCAGTCCAAAGGTGTCTTTTGATTTGGAATTGTTTAAAGAAGAAATTATATAATTAACTTTGGATTCAGAAGTCTCTGTCAGGGAGAAGACTGGCTGTGTATAATCAATAGGTGATGAATGTATTTGACCAATTTGGGAACTGTTTATAGTCAGCCTCACAGAATTAATAAAATGGTTATTAAAAATAGCCGCTATTTCTGCTGGCCCCTTACATAAGGTTCCATTTTTACTGATCTCCAGCTGCTTTGCTATTTTATGCCCTTTCCCTGTTAGGTTCTGCAGACAGTCCCAGATTTGTTTATGATTTCCCTTAGATTCATGAATGAGATTAACAAAGAAGTTGGATTTAGCTGCCCTGATTTCCTTTGTAACTCTGTTTCGTAAGGACACAAATATATGTCTGTCAGTCACTAAATTTGACTTAAGAGAGTGCTTTAGAGCATTATCTCTCTCCTTCATTGATTTCCTGATGTCACTATTAATCCAGGGGAGGGTGTGTTTATTTTTGGCCTTAGATTCACTTATCCTGAGGAATCGTTTTGATATATTTTGGATTGTTGACATAAGGGCATGTGTGTTGGTATCCACATCTGTACCTGATAACATTTGGCTCCAGTTAATGTTTTTAATTTCCCTGTCAAATTCATCAATATCACTCTTGGGTATTCTTAATTGATAAGATTTTGTACTGGGTTTCAAATGGAAGCGGGATTTAGTGAGCTTTCTGGCTATGAGAGTTAGGTTGTGGTCAGACAGACCAGTGATAATATTGTAGGTTTTTGTCACCCTTTCAGGTTTGTTGCTGAAAATCAGGTCAATCTGGGTTTTTGAGGAAGTGGTTATTCTAGTAGGCCCCTTAATTAATTGTGTGAGATCAAATTGATTAGATACCCGTTCTAGTGCCTTATTACTTGCTTTGTCCTCCCAGTTAACATTGAAGTCACCCATTAATATTATTTCCTTGGCAGAACTGCATTCTCTAAGCATTTTTTGTAATTTGTCAAAAAAAATAGCTTTTGCAGATGGTGGTCTATACACTCCAATGAGAATGAAAGACATCTGTGGTGACAGGCTAACATTAAGACAGATATGCTCAAACTCATTCTCAGCAGAGCATTGAACCTCATTACATGATATGTGGTCTTTGATATAAAACAGTAACCCCCCACCCCTGCCCACAGCTCTATCTTTCCTAAAAACATTGTAGCCAGGAATATGTATGGCTGAGGATGGGGAGTTTTTATTCAACCAAGTGTGTTTTGTTTTTATATTTGCTGTTGCAATGACTGTCTTTTGTTGTTATTGTACTGTAGTAAAGTGTTTTTATTACATGTACAGCACTTTGGCTCGACCAAACATCGTTTTTAAATGTGCTATATAAATAAAACTTGATTTGATTGATTTGAAGCAAGCACAGCTCATGGACTTGTAGTTTTTAAAATGTAAACTGATTTTCTTTGAATATAAGAATGTAAATACTGAGTTGAAAGAATAGTCGGGGGTTTTGGGTGATGGGAGACACATCTATGGAATCACAATTTCAATAGGTTACCATTAAATGACATATACCTTTCTGTCTGTTTTACAAATCAGATATTAATGTGTAGAAGTAAAACATGTGAAATAGTATAGCAATATGCTGTAAAATTATGTGAAAACATAAATAAAACTACACATCTTCAGATGTTATACATACATAAGTGTCCTACACTAATAATAACAAGTTATTATGGCCTAGAGGTTAAAGCACGTTATTGAATTATTGTTTTAATGTGTTATATTCAATGAAAAATATATTAAGAGTACTTACTTGCATAGGGGGAAAGTAGAAGGTCAATGATGGAAATATAGAATATAAAAAATCAAGAAGATATTGCAAGTGATCTCTACAATAAAACAGTTTAGTGCCGGATGTACAAAGATATTAATATGAGGATGTGCAAAACAGACAAACTAATTAACCTTTATTTAAACTGTAGGAGCCAATTAACACTGGGTATAAAGGTAGGAACCTATGTTTGGTGAGAGGTTCCGCCGGAAGGCCATACAGTTTTTGAACACACACGGACCACACACAGACGACACACGGAGAACACACACGGAGCACACACACACAAACACGGGATTACAAACAAACAGAAAAGGTATTGTGTAAACCGTAATATCGTGTGGTGAATGATGGAAATAAACCAGTAAAAAGGGAAATAAATGGACTGTTTCGAACTGGAAACTTTGTTTCTGACTTTTCGGCAGCAAACAAGGTGTGCGTCAATTACACCCACAAAGCGGATCCTCAGAGGCTTAAAGCGTTGGCTTAGCCTCTACATAAACATTAAATAATACTTTAGATTAAGGTCTTCTTTTACATTACATTGCATTTAGCTGACGCTTTTATCCAAAGCGACTTACAATAAGTACATTCGACCAGGAAGACACAACCTTGAAGAAAACAGAATCATAAAGTACATCAGGTTTCATAGAGCCAAACATTTCAAGTGCTACTCAGCTGGCTTTAGATAAGCCAGTCCTATATTTGTATATAAGTGCTTTGTTAGTAATTCTATCGCTCAAAGTGGAGTCGAAAGAGATGAGTTTTCAGTCTGCGCCAGAAGGTGTGTAAGCTTTCTGCTGTCCTGATGTCAATGGGGAGCTCATTCCACCATTTTGGAGCCAGGATAGCAAACCCACGTGTTTTTGCTGATGGGAACTTGGGTCCCCCTCGCAGCGAGGGTGCAGCGAGTCGTTTGGCTGATGCAGAGCGGAGTGCACGCGCTGGGGTGTACAGTTTAACCATGTCCTGGATGTAGGAAGGTCCAGATCCATTCGCAGCATGGTATGCAAGTACCAGTGGTAAGTACCAGTGTCTTGAAGTGGATTCTAGCAGTTACCGGGAGCCAGTGAAGGGAGCGGAGGAGCAGCGTGGTGTGGGAAAATGTTTATATTATTATTATATATTATATTATTATTATAGTCTATTATCAATTCAGGTTAAGAAACTAGCGTTGCTTGCATCCTATTTTAAAGGCATTTATTTTTATACTCTACTAAAATGCAACAAAAAAAAGGTTTGATTCTATTAATTTTGGCTTTTTTATTGCACTTTGGCAGCAGATTCCTGTGTCGCTTCAGATCTGAGTTGTCTTATTAGTAAGCCTAATTTATACTTTTGTAGCAACACTATTTGTATATAATGGCAAAGAAAGGGTTCAGAGTCTTTTCTTTTTTCCTGCGTCATATGTGGCAGCACTGCTCAATGTTTCTTGAAAACATTACCCACTGTAGTGACGTGTGAATAAACTCCAACTCTGTATCAACAACACTGTTGTGTAACTTCAGTTAGATACTTGTATGTGTGTAGATTAGAAAGAGGTAAGATAAAGGATCTGCAGTATTTTATGAAGTATTCATCGTACAAAGGTCAGTTCTATACAAGTAGAAGTGTGTATTTATCTGGTAGTAGGCTGCCAGTAATGGCTACGCCTCTCTATTTGGACTGGTAGATCTCGGCAGACTGGCAACTTTAGAAGTAGCTCTCGGTTCAAAAAAGGTT
The DNA here is from genome assembly GCA_902827135.1 of Harpagifer antarcticus. Taxonomy (NCBI): domain Eukaryota; kingdom Metazoa; phylum Chordata; class Actinopteri; order Perciformes; family Harpagiferidae; genus Harpagifer; species Harpagifer antarcticus. The sequence goes on along the minus strand of CADEHL010001225.1, from coordinate 442,237 downwards.
GGGCAGCCCTGCTCTATTGGGTGTGTTACAAGCGAGCGAGTGTGATATCACCGGATGTTATGAGATTAGACCAGGGGTCGGCAACCTTTTTCATATGAAGTGCCATTTTCAAAAAAAATTGTTATCAGCGTGCCAACGATCGAGAATGATCAAGTGGGGGGGGGGGGGGGAGGAGCTTGACGCTTGTCAACTATCAGCAGGAGGGCGGGGGAGCCTCTCTGCGGGGAAGCAGTGTGTGGACCTGTCAGTGCAACTTACATGATGTCGAATTTAACAAACACATTTAAATAATTGGTTTAAACAGCATAATAATAAGGACGATCGTCCGTTCTGTGATTCTCCAGAACACACATGTTATGATATTAAGGTCACGCAGAGTGAGATGAGATCGCTGTCCCTTTAAGAGAGAGAGAGAGAGAGGTGTGGCTTGTGCATACGTGTTTGTGGATGGTAGAGCGACAGTGAGAGAACGTGTGTATGTTTCTGGAAGTGAAACGAGGAAGCAGAAAAACAGAGGTCTGCCCTCCTCGACTACGGTCTGGGAGCCGACAGGAAAGTTCAACACACAGATGGCCAGTCCGCCCCTTTGTAGCATATTATTTCAATGAGAGATGAGCAGATCGCCACTGGGCTTTCAACTAAATACACAGCCACGCAGAAACTGCGGCATTTGTACAGCTCCTTATGGGAACTGCAGTTAGTGAGGTGCTTTCCTCTGTGGTGAAACGATCAGCACCACGGAGGAAAGCGGCAGAAAGTCACCTGGAGTTAAAGAGAGCGGGGCTGCGCTGCGTGCATGGCTTCCTTCTGCGGGTAACGGGGAGACGCGCTCTGGCGGCGGCCTCGTTCAGGATCCCAAAATACAATTTAAATATTTTTGCACACTTATTCCACTTATTCCTAGCGTGCCACTGGTTACGGTGCCGCGTGCCAATGCTGGCACGCGTGCCAGGGGTTGCCGACCCCTGGATTAGACAAAGCACCTGTCATTGCGCACAGATGAAATGGGTCTCCGAGCTCCTCAAGGTTGCAATGTTTGTGTGTTGGACACCAGGGGGTGGACACGTGGTATACGGGGATGAACACAAGAACAGCTCTTTGTACACTATCATAGTAGAACACAAGGGTAACGTGAGATTGTATTACCTGTTATCTCCCTATTCGGGGAGCTCGTACACGTACCACCTTTCACGGATACTACCTGAAGTGAAGACACCCAACACGTGTTTCGTGCACAAACCACACGGCGCGTGTCCAGGTCCCGAGGTTCGAGGCTTTTGAACACGTAGTGTAGATGCTATCGAAACAGGTCACATCGTATTACATTGTGGCCGATGATGAATAAATGCAGCACGTGAGACGGAGTTGATTTTTGTGATTTTATTTTGTTGTTCAGTTCTCAGGGTGAATTGTACAGTGAATGCTGTTGTAACACAATAACATACCTTTATGCTTCGAAATGCGTCTCCCTGACCATTTGTGGCCCTGAGGAAAATACCCTTTTAAGGTTAATGATTGACCCGTCACAGACAGCGCATCTAGTACTGTTGCATTTACGACATGTTAGATGTCCGCAATCCGCCAGCCATCCCTTGAACACTTTGCAGGATTGGCATTCCACGTTGAAGGTCCCGGGTGTGTGGATTTTGGTCTGGGACGTTGATACGCATCTGCACAACCCGCAGTTTACGGCACCGTCCTTTGTCATTCTGGGTAGACAGGTTTCGCAACAAACGTGTCCACAGCTAAGGCGCGTGTCAGCTTTTTCATTGCAGCAGATACAGGCAAGGGGGTTGTTAAGGCAGGTTTCCTCATCGGAGGAGGAGTCCTCCGAGTCCCGGTCAGCTCCAGCACCTAGAGAAAGAGACACATCAGCCGGTAGACAAAACCGTTGCACATAAACATCAATTACATGAAGGTACGATATGTGTATGTAATGAGGTTCTTACGGATGATCATCTGGCATACGGGTCCCCACTCCTCCAACCGATACGGAATCCGTTCACGACCGGGGGTGTCACAGTTAGCGTCATCCAGGAATCGCCCATCGTCCTTGATAACCTTGATCGAGTCGCTCATACGTGGAGAGTAGTACAGGGCGACCGGTACATTTGTGTCCGTAGCCCCATCGGAACCGCAGCCGGCACCGGTCCACCAGGAAGGGTAGGGTTTGTGTCTCATCGCACGGGCCGTGCGCGTATCTGCACGTGTTTCATGTTGTGGTAGAAGTTTGACAGATCGGGCTCGTCGCAAAAGGGGTCGTCCGATGATATGATGGTTACGTGTACCACCGTCATCTTGTAGTCACTCAGCGCGGTACAAGGAGACCTGGCTGACACGCATACCGTGGAATCGAAAACACCGGAGCACGTCAGGCCGTACTTCTTCATCAGCTCGTGTATTCTCTGCGGCTCGCTACATCGCACCGTTATCATCATGTCCCTAGACCCCGGCAGTAACACCAGCACGCTGTGAGGTTGCTAAGGGCAAAAGGTGAAGAAGGTTATTAGGAGGAGCGTAAATGCGCTTTAGGTATAAACCAGGTGTGGTGTAGAGACTTACGTGTTTGCATTGTATCTTAAAGCTTGTACTCGGGTCTTAAACACAAAGAGACTTCAGCTGTTCCCAACCTCGCACACTCAGTGCTTTCCCGGTCTCCGCTAGATGATCGAAGAAGCTGAGTCCTGGTTGTATGTCCGAGTGTGTGACACTGTACAGGTTCCCGTAGGGGAACACATTTGACACTCTCAGCATTTTACTGAGCACTTCCTTTCGCATAACATTAGAATCCACATCCACCCATAAATGTTTCAGTGTGTCTAGCATGCGGGCGCTACATTCAGCAACATTTACAGAGGCAACCTGTGCACAGAGTACTGTGATATCTGGACGTGTCTGGTGCTTCAGCTTCCATTTGCCCAGGTGCCAGTGTGTCAAGGACTCTGAGGGGAAGTTTATGTGCTCCAGCGGAGGATTGGTCCATCTCACAACCATCGTCAAGTACTCCATTGTTCTGAGAGAGAGAGATAGAGAGAGAGGGACAGATATTATAACACAATGTAAAGACAACTATTTACAACATTGGAAAGAAGAAACTAAAAGCCAAAGTGGATTATTATTATTAATATTAGTAATATCATTACCTAATAACTAATTTCAGGGGTGCAATAACTAATCGACTTAATCGATTAAAATCGATCACCAAAGTAGTTGCCAATTCATTAAGTCTTGGATCGGTCTATGTCTCGGCACAGGACACATTTAAAAACATATATGTCCTATGTATTATTGCTACATAAACATTATATCCAGCATACCCAGTATCGATAAAAACACATACATAATACTAATAGCACTGATACTAGCCTACTAATATTAATACTAATCAATTATATAACTTGTCAATATCTGTGTGTTTACAATATCGCATGCACCCAGAAATATGTGTAAACATGATTTACAAAGATTGATTATAACGAACGCTCCTGCTGTATTACATATTAAGAGATCTTAGTTCTTTATGTATCCTCTTCTTGCTCTGTGTCTTACTGGTTTCTTAACCATGGTGTCTTACCAGTTTCCATGTGATCTGTGCTACTTGTGCCAGTCTTCAAGGATAAAGCTGGGAAGATTAATGACATTGATAATTACAGACCCATTGCTTTAGCTATCATTGTCTCCAAAGTGTTGGAGAAAATCATGTTGGGTAGGTTGGAAAGGTATATTACCACAGCTGACAACCAGTTTGGTTTTAAAAGAAACCACGGCACAGATATGTGTATTTTTGCTTTAAAAGACATTATAGCAACATATAGAATCCATAATTCCTCCATGTTTCTGTGTTTTATTGATGCTTCCAGGGCATTTGATCATAGGCTGAATCATTTCAAATGATTTGACAAAATGTGCCAGAGAGGGGAACCCGAGTACATAAGGATCTTATCCTTCTGGTATGCACATCAGACTATGCAGGGGAAGTGGGGCAATACTGTGTCTGAACATTTTTATGTTGGTAATGGGGTCAAGCAAGGTGGGATTTGATCTCTTTGTTGTTTAATCTGTACATGGATGATCTGTCTAGGAAACTGAACTTGTGTAAAACTGGCTGTGTCATCGGAGCTACTGTTGTCAACCACCTTGTGTACGCAGATGATTTTAATCGTCTTCTCCCCATGCAGTGCTGGCTTACAACAGCTTCTGAGGACTTGCTCCCAGTATGGCACTGATTGTAATATTAAGTAAAACGCCAAGAAGAGTAGCATCAGGATTGTGCGAAGTAAAGAGGATAAAAAGGCTGTATTTCCTAATTGTATTCTCAGTAGCAGCATTCTTCTTGTGTGCAGTGAGAGTAAGTACCCTGGTCATTATATTTCTGATGATCTCACAGATGACAAATACATCCATAGACAGTGCTGCAAACTGTATGCCCAGGCAAACATATTAATGCGGAAGTTTCACAAGTGCTCTGTAGATGCCAAGGTATCACCTTTTAAAGCTTTCTGTACACCATTGTACACGGCTCACCTGTGGAGTAACTACAAGGCTCACCTGCGGAGTAACTACAAGGCTCACCTGCGGAGTAACTACACGGCTCACCTGCGGAGTAACTACACGGCTCACCTGCGGAGTAACTACACGGCTCACCTGTGGAGTAACTACAAGGCTCACCTGCGGAGTAACTACACGGCTCACCTGCGGAGTAACTACAAGGCTCACCTGCGGAGTAACTACACGGCTCACCTGCGGAGTAACTACAAGGCTCACCTGCGGAGTAACTACAAGGCTCACCGGCGGAGTAACTACAAGGCTCACCTGCGGAGTAACTACACGGCTCACCTGCGGAGTAACTACAAGGCTCACCTGCGGAGTAACTACAAGGCTCACCTGCGGAGTAACTACAAGGCTCACCGGCGGAGTAACTACAAGGCTCACCTGCGGAGTAACTACAAGGCTCACCTGCGGAGTAACTACAAGGCTCACCTGTGGAGTAACTACAAGGCTCACCTGTGGAGTAACTACAAGGCTCACCTGCGGAGTAACTACAAGGCTCACCTGTAGAGTAACTACAAGGCTCACCTGCGGAGTAACTACACGGTTCACCTGCGGAGTAACTACAAGGCTCACCTGCGGAGTAACTACACGGTTCACCTGCGGAGTAACTACAAGGCTCACCTGCGGAGTAACTACAAGGCTCACCTGCGGAGTAACTACACGGTTCACCTGCGGAGTAACTACACGGTTCACCTGCGGAGTAACTACACGGTTCACCTGCGGAGTAACTACACGGCTCACCTGCGGAGTAACTACACGGCTAGAAGCATGCACAAACTAAAAGTTGCATACAATGATGCTTTACGGTTGCTGGTGAGGGTACCAAGATGGCACAGTGCCAGCCTGCTGTTTGTTAACTTGGGGGTACCTGCCTGTCAAGCCCTTTTAAGACATGTAATGTACAAATTCATGTGTCGCCTAGAAGACTCTGACAATCATGTTTCTTGATTTTAATTAACCCTGTGAAGAGATCTACTCGGTTCTCTTCCATGATTTGGAGACATTGGTGCAATAGCCTCCACAGACAGTGAGCATGTGTGGATAGCTGGAGACTGATTTGATGTTTTTTATCGTTTTTTGTTGTTGTTTTGTGTTTAGCTTTTTAGTCTTATTTATTGATGTGTATCTTGTCATTCTGTATGTGATATGGACCTTGAGTCTGAAATAAAGATTGAATATCTAGAGAGAATAGACACGTGAACTGCATTTAATTTGACCATTTGTCTTTAATTACACAATAGAGTTAATATTAATAATATCATTACAGACGCCATGCCATCTCCAACATACCGGTAATCGTAACCAGCCAATAGCATGTTAAAAGCTATGCACCATCTATTGTGTGTGTGTGTGTGTGTGTGTGTGTGTGTGTGTGTGTGTGTGTGTGTGTGTGTGTGTGTGTGTGTGTGTGTGTGTGTGTGTGTGTGTGTGTGTGTGTGTGTGTGTGTGTGTGTGTGTGTGTGTGTGTGTGTGTGTGTGTGTGTGTGTGTGTGTGTGTGTGTGTGTGTGTGTGTGTGTGTGTGTGTGTGTGTGTGTGTGTGTGTGTGTGTGTGTGTGTGTGTGTGTGTGTGTGTGTGTGTGTGTGTGTGTGTGTGTGTGTGTGTGTGTGTGTGTGTGTGTGTGTGTACATTACCAGATTCAGCGGACTTTGGGGGAGGGGGTCCCAGCTTCTCAGCACTCCTGTAACAGTCTGGATCCTGTCTCACAGACACATTGGTACACGTGGGCACGGCAAGTCGATTCCTGATAAATGGACACACGTTCTGTTTACAAAGCATAATGCATACAGCTGTTCTTTCTTTCCATGCTCTTCTACCTGCTGATAACGCTCCCTGTTAATGGACAAGATGTGTACATTTGGGTGGTCTTAGGTTAGTAATTTGTTCAACACACGCATGGTAAGTGCATTCTCGTTTACCTCTGTTCCTCATAACTCAATAAGATATCCAACAACTGCTAACAAAGAACATAAATCCCACGGTAACCTGTGGGGACGTACTCTTTCTTTCCTTTTATTTTTTGTGCGGGGGTAATATACTCGAGATACATAAATACTGCTCTAGGATACCTTTCAACCAAGCTATCAGCCGAAACCCAGAAGCCTCGTAGCTACTAGCTAAAGGGAAGTGTTTACAATTATTAATATGTGAACGTGTAGTCTCGCACTACGCTACAAGGCTTATTTTAAATCAGAGCTTCCAGCACTATATATATATATATATATATATACCTGTACCCAGATCGCGTAAAAGTATTCATTTATTCAGGTTAGAAGAATTACTGCCCTTAAAAAATGGCGGATGAGGTTAGAACGCAGTTTCATGACCAGAGCCAACAACAGATTGGGAGGGATACACAGAAGCTAGATCCGGACCTTCTGCCCCTCCGGCCAGTTTAGCCCAGACCCACGGGCGTACCGCGACCTAAATACGTTCCTGTTAGACTACCGTTTAGACAGAGAGCAAGAAGCAGGTGGTATAATGTCTGAGACACTACCTCCACCCTATGGAGATGATAGCTCACAAACATCACTTATGAGTATCCCATCTACTACTCCTAGAAGAAAACACATTGTTAGACATGATATTCAGGGAAAAGGAATGTTGGAAATAATAATGGCAGATATTGAAAATCTTAAACTGGATCAACCAACCATGTTAGTGAACCCAGCTAATATGGAGCTAAAACATGCAGAGCAATAATATGATAAGGACTATTACACTGTCAGAAGGCAATGTGGTTGTCAGATGACCCACCTGTCGTTTTACAGGAACTTTTTAAAAACCTATGTGGGAACTATCAGCAGATATCAGACCCTAACAATAGCTTGAAAACCAATATGAGGATGTTTTTTGCGAAGCTAAAGCTCAAATACTTAAATCAACTAATCGATTTGCTCTTGACCCCTTTTTGGAAATGGGATTTTCCGTTACACAACAGAAGACTCAATTCAGGCCTTAAAAACGCTTTACAAACGACTCAGGGAGAGTTAAATGTGGTGCTATGTTGCTCATGAAGGAGTTTACACTTTTGGAAAATATCTCCCCCTTTCTCTGCTCCTGAGGTGCTGCAGACAGACACACAGGGTCAGAGACAGGCATGACCTCTGGAGAGGAAGAAAATCTAAATCTGAACAGACCACAGAGCGACCCATTAAAAGGTTTTATGGCCTCAACACAGAGAGGAAGATCTGGAGATCGTAAGGAACTCTCCCAAAGCAGGCTACCCCCCACCCCAGTACAAGGGGAACACTTTTGCTCTCACCAATGAATACATCAACTCTTAACCAAGTCAGATTTCAAATAGCCATAGCTCCATTTGTTAAGAAAAGAGGGAGATTCAAAAAGTTATCCTTTTATTACAAAGGGAAACAATGAAACCCTTACAGAAAACCGCTGCTCCAAACATAACTCTGTTTACAGATGGGAGTCTGCGAAAAGGTGACCAAGCAGTTCCTTGGGCCTTTATAATGAAAACTAATTCAGGTGAATTACTTTGCAAACAAAAATGTGTGATTCCGGGTACAGCACAGTTGAGGGACTTCTTTTTGCTAAAAAAGGTAAAATAACACACATCCGTATTGTTACTGATAGTGATTATTGTTACAAAGCAGGTAAAGAAGAGCTTAATTATTGGGAACAAAGGCAGTTTGATGTGAAAGGTGAAGCGCTGACACATGCCCTTCAATGGAGTCTTATTGCAGAGTGAAGGGCGGGCATCTACCTAGAGTGGAATCATGTTCGTAGCCATACAGATAAGATCGATTTTAACTATCAGGGAAATAGAGAAGTTGATGCGCTTGCTCAAAGCAAGGGACGAGTTAACCATCTGACTGCCACATTTCCTATAGGGGTGGAAGCGTTCATGTACCTCCTGAAGAAGCTCCTCAGGTTGTGCTTGAATTACACAGCAGTTTGGGCCATGTGGGCCTAGTTCGGATGGGAACATATTGTATAATTATAGATTTTTTTTTGAGCACATCTCCCCTTCTTTTTTGCTGGTTTTCACACAGCATGGAGGTGTAGGGCTGTCAGGTCGTTAAACTGATAAGAGTCAATTATGGCCCAGTGCTTTCTGCCGTTAGAGGCCAACTGAGTAGGAGGAGAAACAATCACCTTGCTGTCTATAGAAATTCCAGAGCAATATGGAATACACGACCCCCTTGAGTTTTTTTAACTGAAACAACTCTTTATGAATCAGAGAAATAATTTATACTTCCTCTTAGCTATATTGTTGAGATTAATACCTCAATCTAAGAAGAGTATTTGAACCTGCCTCGCGGGACTACTTCAGTCACAGTGCCTCCAGTGAAGCCAACTCCTGGACCCAGCAAACCTGTGCAGCATGGAGCCAGCGGCTGAGTCACCTGTACCCCTGCCAGTGGAGGATGAAGTTCCTTCCAGCTCTGTGGGACAGGCTGCATCTCTACCCGCTGAGCCACTCAGATTGCAGTGGATTTCCAACGCTGGACGACAACTACCTGACAACTGCATGGTCGACCGAGATGTCTGGCCTTTCGTTTAGAGGTGTCGTCCAGGGGAAAACTGCAACCCCTCCATGATTAGGGTCAACAGATAGCAACATAGATTGAGGAGTCTACACTGGAACAACAGATGGGCCCTCCTGCAAGTACCAGGCAGAGTGGGAGTGCGCACACAAATCTATGATCCTCATGACGGCCCTTGGTTTTGTTTTTACTCTGGTGCCTGACCTATGTGATAACAAGAACATTCCAGTGAGGTACTATGTTTTTGGTCAACACGTTCTCACTCCCAAGCCGTCACATGTTGACGGTTGGTCAGGGCCCCTCCCCGTCACTCTATTACGGACCGGGTACCCCTTGAGAGTCAGTTTTCAATGGGCAGGGCGTCCCATTGACTTGCATAGAGCTCCCTGAATGTTGGTAATAGACGAGTTGGGATCGCGGCGAAATGCTCTCCGCAGATCCTTTCCTACAGCGTTTATCAACCTTTTTCTTACTCAATATCAAGCCACACTTATTGTTTTTACTTCTTTATTTTAATTGAATAATGTAGGACTTTTGTTGCCGTCAGTTAGGGGGAGAGTAGGGGCTCAGAAAACTGAAATCTGTATTGTTTCATCGTTTTTTCCTTCTAATTTTGTATTCTTTTCTAAACCACACACTGTTATTTACTCAACAATAACACATACTTATCCTTGTGTTTATTTATTTGTTTGATTAATAAACACAAGTTGGAGTCTGTCAGGAACGAGGGTCGGAGCAGCTCATAGTAGTTGCTTTAGAGAATTTTACACCCGGAAGTAAGTATTCTCTCCGCTTCGCTTGACAAACCCCGTGATCAAGCTCTGTGATTGGATGTTTGAGTGTGCTCCGAGGGTTACACCGAGCGTCGAACAGCACTTGAAATGGGATGGAACCACGGCAGACTGTCCAAAACTGGATTTGAACGGATCCACCGTGTCCCCCCCTCTCCCACCCCGTCCCCCCCTCTCCCACCCCGTCCCCAGAACTACACATGCTGGCTATTGTGTGTTTCGCAACATGTTCTCTATCTATGGCACGTCTCTACTGGGAGTTGTAGTTTAAAAAGACGTTTTCGTATTTCCCATAATAAGAAGTTGCCAGTATTAAACTGTGTACTGCCCTGGAGGTTTAGGGGATAGGAAACACTCACATTTAAAACATAATTAATAAATGGGTGAAAATTGCTTGTGCCCATAATGGGCAGCATTAATATATACCGACATGACAGCTAAGGTCAGAAGAGCTTTATTTAACAGCTGGTCTTATGTCTGTGACCCCTCCTGTTGTTAATTGATAAGCCTGAAACATGCACTTGTCAAGGTTCAGAGACACATTTTGAAAATATGGCAGTAGCCATCGATCATCTATTTATCTATTAACAGAGTATAAAACTACACCACTACAATGATGACGAATACAGTGTGGGAAAAATGATTGGGTTATTTTGTTACATTTTACATCCACTAATAATCAATATGTTTAATCTCTTTCATTATAATAAACATTTATATTTTCCATATCTTTCAATGCACCTTTTTCTCCTGCTCTATATTTCTGTTTTTGACTCTTGCAGTATTTTGCCTGTGTGTGTATTTCGTCATAATAAGTAATATGTTCATTGTATGCTTCAACACCTTCCAATTAAATAGCCTACTTGGTTATATTCTGATTGTGTATTTTCTTTATTTTTCCTCCCAGGTAATGTGATGTCGTTCCCGGAGCCCAGACCTCAGGCTCCTCAGCTTCCTCAACACCTTCTGAGGAGCATCGACTGCCAAGAATTACACCAAACAAATACTGTATGTTTTGTTAAGTCAGTAGAATATGATTTGCAGGTAGGGATTTCTCTGCAGCTCCACCATTCCTTGTTCAAATGTTGTATTTATTAACTCAAACCAATACAGAACAGAAAGAGAAAAAAGAAAACACATGGAGTTCAGAACAAAAGAGAAGGGTCGGAATAACCGGTGCAAACAACAAAGCAAAATAGATAATTACAATGAGTTGTGATGGTTATAAACTTAAAGAGTAACAAAGACATTTACAAATTCAATTGGTGATAATGGAACTTTCACATAACAAATATGGATGAATAAGAATGTGTGTACATTAAGGCCGTACACACACCAAAGAGACATTTACTTTACAGGCTCTTGGTAATGGTTTTCCATCAGTGAAATACGGCTCTTTACTGAAACCTAGTGGCAGCAGAATGACACTGCAACTACTTCATTAAACCCATGTTCCTCTCTAACATCCCAATGTGCTTTTAAAAAACAACATTTATTTTGGAATGAATCCCACAAGTAGTTGTTGATATTTCAGTCTAGACAAGAAGAAGAACATTGTAAAGAAATATTATTTGAATAAAGTTGATAAATGTACTTAAAAAACAATGGAAATTGGTTTGTTATCAGTAAATTATACCTCTTTAGTAATATCTACATTTTCCAACAAGCCAGCAGTTAGGGGTCAGATCTCTTGTTGCAACATCTCTACATTTTGTATTTCTTTTTAGGCAAAATTCATGTTACACAAGAAATATTTACAATTCAGTACATTAAGCTGTGAAATACTTAACAACATCTTTACATTTGAGCCATTCAGATTAATAAAAACTAGGCTGAAAACTCATTCATGGAGAGGTCCACCCTGAGACATGTATTTAAAAAATCCACATCACCCTGTGTAAATAGAAATGTGATTGTCAAAAAACAGAAGTATCAACCTTCAAAAGCAACGCCTGCTGTGTTTATCTGGATTTGTTGACCGTGCTGTACAATGCAGCTGGATCCTCTTCAGGGTCCTGACCTCTGGTCCTGAGAGATAAATTATGTATTTCTTAGTGGTAATAATGATGCAAAGGGAATTAAATGATATGTGAACAATGTTCCTGTGAGGATCTGCTCACCTCGGGGCAGCTCTGCTGAACTTGACGGCAGCGTCCTCCGGGACTTCCTGTTGCTCCGTGTGTCTGAGGGGCTCAGCTGCTCTCATGTTGGAGTAAAGAGGATCTGCCCGGTTGTTGGAGAAGTGAACGCTGGCATGCTGAAGGTCATCCTGCTGCTCCGGCTGATCAGGTACACACTGCAGGGAGGGAAACACTTTGAACTACACATTTTCACATTAATAGGTATTTCATTTACAGAGGAATGGCCCCAGGACAGACAAGGCCAAAGCAACAGCAGCTGTGGTAATGATGGAAAAATATCCCTGCTTCATCAACATGATGCTTTATGACAGAAAGATTAAAGGATAAATGACAGAAAACTTCTGGATGAACTTGAAATGTACTCAAGTCTAAGAGGAGAATCAAAGAGATTGTGATAAAAATTAACTTTTTATAGAAGGATGTAAAAAGAGCAGCAGCAAGAGGTCCTTCTATGTTGGATCACTTTTCTGTAAACACTTAAAGACCACCATCATTATAAATTGAGTGTAATATGTTTTTCTTTTGTACTAGATTAATTACGTAAGCATCTATTCTCACCTCCTCCCTGATGTCCGCTCTCTCTTCAGGCTCAGACGAGTCTCTGGAAGCCCTCTTTCTTCTGGTTAGGAGAGTTTATGAAGAAAAAGAAGATCAAATGTTTGACATCAGACAAACAGACTTTTAATGATTTAACAAACAATGATTAAGAGGAACAGATCTGCTCACCTGATCCACAGGAAGACAGAGAGAGAAATGACAGCCAGGAGAACAACAGAGATTCTTACAGCAGCTGGTAGCTTCCATGATCCTGAGAAACAGTGATCAACAGAGAACAGATGCTTAATACAGCAGTGTTTCTCATATATGGATACAAGTACCCCTAGGGGCACTTTGGAGTATTACAGGGGGTGTGTAATATAATAATCAAGAAGCTGAAACAAATGCAAATACATTCATGATATAGTTAGTTTTGTGATGAACGGGTGATTATACTCCATTCATTATTTCCTTCTCAATACCAATGGAATATCTCTCAGCCTGTGGGCACTTGCACTTGGCATTAGCTTCACAAAACGGACACATTAACTCTCACTCTGGAGTGCAGAGGGAATGACTGCACCCCATACTGAATCTGGACCCTCAGGATAATTATTCCTTATGTAAAAGAAAGAAAACAACCCCTATCCTGAACCGGAAAGTACATTTGAACACACACTCCTTTTTCAGCCTCCTACCAGACAATGTGACTGAAAACAAACAAGCTGATAAGTATGTGGTTTTAAATGAACGCATAAAACTTACCTGCCACAACACTCAGATGAAAGGTGGAGTTACTACGTCCTAACTTGTTCTGGGCTCCGCAGGAATAACTCCCACTGTGTTCAGCTCTGAAGTCAGTGATGGTGAAGATCTGTCCTGAAGCTTTTGGAGAGTCTTCATCCTCCTTGTACCAGGTGTAGTTAGCTGCTGGGTTAGCATCACTGCTACAGGTCAGAGTCACTGAACGGCCCTCCTCTATCTCAGCAGAGGGACTCACTGACACAGAGGGGAGCTTTGGAGCATCTGGAGGAGATGAGTTTAAAGTTATGAACATTAAAGGGTAGATATAATGGCAACTTGCAAATGTCCAGAGGCACAAAGCAGAACAGTTTTTCACAAACACAATGCAAAACGTTTTAAAGCTTTGAGCATCTGGAGGAGATAACATGAACACATTTCACATTTAATTCCACAGTGGAAGATATTTTAATGAATAATAGTTTAATAAAACACAGAGTGTTAACTTGATTCCATCCTTTATCAGAAATCTAAACACTTTGAGGGAAAGAGTTAATCTTTATGTCATGGAAGAAGTTTCCTTCATAATTCTCGTTTATTCTTCTTTCTAGTAGCATCCCTCGTAGCAAGAGTATATTTATCTTATTTTCAAATCAAACAGAAAACCTAGAGCCCTGGTTCAGTGTCTTTGGACACTGCCATGTCTGCTGGCGACCTCTGGTGGGTAAATAGATACATGAGTGCAATGATAATATACGTTATACTGTATGTTAATGTTATTATGTCAGTGGAAGACTTTGAGTAAACTCACACACTGAAGGAGAGGGGAAGTCCTCATATCCCTTCAAAGCACAGGAATAACTGTCTGCTGAATCATAACTGAAGTCTGCATAAGAAGACGTGTCTTCCTTCACTTCCTGTCTGTTCTTAAACCAGGTGTAGGAAGTTTGACCAGGTGAACAACTGCTGAGACACTGAAGGCGAGTAGACGATCCTGATCTGCTCACCTGCACCTGGAGATCTGAATAAAGGTACAAACATACAAATAAAGATCAATAATGTTCATGTATCAAAATTAAAATAACATGTTAAATGTTTTAAGAGTACAATTTCAGATACCTGTGACGGACAAAGTGACTCCAGGATAACCCCAGTGTTCAGCTTGGTTTGTTTTGAACCTGAACTTGTACACAGCTGAGTCACTCTCTCTCAGGTTTCTGATTCTCAGAGTGCAGATGTTGTTTTCATAGAGATCCTCTACACGACCTGCGTACTCTGAGACTGTGATCAGATCTACAGGTTCACCATCTTTCTGTTTAGTGAACCACATTGTTTTCTCCACTGTGTTAACACCACCATACCATGTAGATGGGTATTTGAAGCTGCATCTCATCTCCACTGTTGATCCTTTCACTGCACAGATCTCAGTAGGAGAGTAATTCACATCCCAGACATTCTGACCCTGAACCACTGAAACACAGAGCACATCAGAAACTATAATCAAAGTTAATCTATAAATTGTTGAGAAATTGCCTGATCAGTACTTTCAACAAAGAATGTAAAAATAACTTTACTGGGATAGAGCAGAAAAACACACGTGAATTCCTTCTTAGGCATTTTAAAACCAATGATACTCTTTGACTTGTTGTTTCTTAATCAAAGCAGGTAGAACAGAAGTCTACGCAAAAAGGGTTCAGTTTGACACAAGATTGGAAAATGCCTTCATATAAATGAACAGTGAATGATTAGCGATCACATTAATTAGAATAGTGTGAGATTCTCTGAACAGTTTCCTCTCTGTTCGCTCTGTGGTCAGGTTGCTGCTGAGGTAAGTGTTCAATAACAATAAATGCAGAGCACTGAGGTATGAGCAGCTTCCGTCTGATATACAGATGAGAAAAAGAAGAAGACTGCTTTTAACTGAGAGCGTGTGAATACAACACTGAGGTCAGAGAGGAGAGAAGGAACTAGAAGGGTTTGGTGCAGAGGTATGGCGACATGAGAGTTGAGTCAATATGTTAAGACTTAGAATAAGAATATCTCTCTAAATCACTTAAACTTAGTAAACACAGAGCTGGCGATTCTTGAAGTCATCTTAAGAAAAAACAAAGCAAAATGTTTTCACAGAGAGAGAGGAGGGAACAGTTACACATACACTATATTCTAATTTTAACGCTTGTAAAGGTGATAAGCAAACTGATATTTGATGCAGATGATTGGAGCAAAGGACAGTGGCAACGCACAACAAGATATTCAGGAAATCCATCAAAAAAACTAGTAACGTCTTTGAGTTTCTACAATTCTACACTCAATTACATTTAAAATGTTTCTGCTAGGTTTGCCTTTTACACAAATTAGGGCTGTCAAGTTAACGCGTTAATAACGCGTTAACGCAAACAAAATTAACGCCACTAATTATTTTAACGCGATTAACGCATGTGTATTTTTTGTCCTCGGCCGCCCCGTAGTTTCAGAGCGCATTGAGTTTAAAATACCATTTACAAGCTGATGCTGACAGCCCCGCCCCTGCCGTCCACTTGCTGCAGACCACACTTCCACTCTCACCGGCAGGCCCTGACTGGCCATCGGGAGGATCGGGAGGACCGGGAGGGTGCGTGTATGTGTGGCGCGAGCGAGCGAGGGAGAGAGAGACCTTACGTGTATTGTTGTTGTTAGCATCTGGTGCTAGCTAGCGGCACTAACGGATATAAGGAGCTGTTTAAATGAAAACAGAGGAGTGTGGTGTCACGTGTGAGGACATAGTTCACTGTGTGTTGCAACCCGGACCCGTTAGCGAGGGCACCAGGTTGGTGGTTCATTCATGCGAGCTTCACATGCAGTAACAGCTAACGTATTACCCGTCTGATGTTTCATGATAATAAAATGTGGAGTTCCATACTGAACACCCCGCCTCCGACTCCCATTCATCGGCTCTACACTGGTGACCCCAATGTTTTCGAGAAAGTTTCCAAAGAGTCAATGAACATGGCTAGTAGCGATGTTTTTGTAAAGCTGCCGGAGTTTTGGGAGCATGCCGCTCCGCCGTGGTTTGCACATGTGGAGGCGCACTTCGCCTGCCGACAAGTCCGTGATGGGGATTTGAAATACTACCATGTAGTAGCAGCGCTGGGAAGCTCCACGTCATCCAGGTTGGTGGGATTTATCGCTGACCCCCCACACCATGGCAAATATGAGGCGATCAAAGCCCTTCTCCTTAAGACATTTAGCTTTTCTGCTAAGGAGAGGGCTCGTCAGATTCTTGACATTCAAGGCCTAGGGGATAGCAAGCCATCTCAGCTCATGGAGAGGATGCTAAATCTGCTAGGAGGGGAAGATCCCCGGATTTTATTAATGTAGACATTCCTACGCCACTTGCCTTCCCGTGTCCAGACAGCGCTAGCCAACACGTCCATTACAGAGCCCCGTGCATTGGCTGAAGAAGCCGACCTTTTTTTCTTGGCTACCCAGCAGCCCGGTGCAGAGGCGCTAGCTGTGACACTCAGCGCCCCCGCAACAGTCAAGAAAGCTTGGGGGAGACTGGACACGACAGCAGCAAGCCAGCGTGGAGACACAGGAGAGTGTTTTTACCACGAGCGTTACGGGACTAGCGCGAAGAAGTGTGTCGCTCCCTGCAGCTACAAGCCTCCGGGAAACGGAGGAGCCAACGCTCGGTAGTGGCCCTGAGCGTTGGCGGCACGAGCAGGCTTCTCTTTGTCAGCGACAGAGTCTCGGGAAGCTTGTTTTTGTGTGACACAGGAGCTCAACGGAGTGTAGTTCCTGCTTCGAGGGAAGACGTCGCTCGTGGGGATACGGCGTGAGGCCTATGTGTTTGTGCATTGGAGGACAACGTTTCAACTGGGATTTTGTGACGGCAGACATTTCTTTTCCCCTCCTCGGGGCGGATTTTTTATGTGCTCACAGACTCCTTGTGGACGTTAAAAATAAACGCTTGGTTGATGCCTTGACGTTTTCCTCCCTCGTGTGTACACTTGGCGAGGCAGCGTATGACGGGCTGTCGGGCTCGCTGTCGGGAGCGGACATTTTTCTCAGGCTGTTGGCTGAGTTTCCAGACCTGACGCTGCCCACCTTCTCCGTGCTCACCACCAAGCATGGGGTGGAGCACCACGTCACCACCGAAGGTCCCCCAGTCTACGCCAGGGCCCGGCGGTTGAACCCTTCTAAGCTTGCAGTAGCGAGGGCGGAGTTTTCAACCATGGAACAACTGGGCATCGTCCACCGTTCTGACAGTCCTTGGGCCTCTCCTCTACACGTCGAACGGTGGTTGGCGCCCTTGTGGGGATTACCGCCGCCTCAACGACGCCACGACACCTGACCGCTACCCGGTGCCGCACATCCAAGATTTCTCGGCACATCTGGCCGGTACTGGTCGGTGTTTTCGAAAGTGGACCTGGTGCGTGGTTACCACCAGGTGCCCATGCATCCCCTGGACATCCCTAAGACAGCAGTGATAACGCCGTTTGGACTTTTCGAGTTCCTGCGGATGCCTTTTTTTTTGCGGGCTCAAGAACGCCGCCCCAAACATTCCAGCGCCTGATGGATTCGGTGCTGCGGGACCTGCCGTTCGTGTTCGTCTACCTGGACGACATACTCGTCGCCAGCGCTTCGGTGGAAGAGCACCTGTCACACCTCTGAGCCCTTTTCGCGAGGCTCAGCCAACACGGGTTGATCATCAATCCTGCAAAGTGCCAGTTCGGGGTGTTTGACATTGACTTCCTCGGACACCGCGTCACCAAAGGCGGTGCAGCACCCCTGCTTTTCCTCGCCCACTCACAGCCCTGTCGCTCCGTGAGTTTCTGGGGATGGTGACTTTCTACCACCGTTTCATCGCCCAGGCCGCTCACATTATGCGGCCACTGTATGAGGCTTTGAAAGGTACGACCCCCATCCAGGCGATCGACTGGACGGCGGAAGCTGCGTCTGCTTTCACGGAGGTCAAGACCACGTGGCTCAGGCGGCCTTGTTGGCGCATCCATCATCCACGGCTCCCATCTCCATTACCACAGACGCATCGGACTACGCTGTTGGTGCGGTGCACGAGTAGTAGGTGGAGGGCGCTTGGCAGTAGGGGTGGGCGATATTGAAAAATATATTATCACGATATTTTTCAAGCAGTATCACGATAGACGATATATATCACGATATTTTTTCATGTCGGTTATTATGGTTATTTTTCAAGTTACTTAACAGTACAAGCTGCTACAAGGTAACAAAAACTAAAACAAAAAGGAGTAACAGACCAAAATAGCATTTCAAGCTGGTTTTATTTCTGAAATGAATCCCTGAATGAACTTCTTATTATGGGAAATACGAAAACGTCTTTTAAAACTACAACTCCCAGTAAAGATGTGCCATAGATAGAGAACATGTTGCGAAACAGAATAGCCAGCATGTGTAGTTCTGGGGACGCGGTGGGGGAGGGGGGGACGCGGACACTGACCAAACGTCGCTCCTGGACGATTATGGAGTGAGAGTGTGTTGGCTAACCCTAACCCTAGCCGGACAGGGCCCGTGTCCGTCTCTGTGGCTCCAGGCTTGATCGCAGGCTTGATCGCAGGCTTGACAGTTTTAATGATCTCAATGGGAATGGTTAGTGTTTCATATGCACGCAAATAAAATAAAATATAAGCCAACAGAATCAACCAAGACAATAAATGAAGTGCAATACTGTCTGAATCCTGACTAGACAGCTTTAGAGCATGTCTTTCACATCAGTTTAATTTTTTTAATTTCTTTTTTTTATTAAATTTTTTTCACATTTTGAATTTTTTTTTATCACGATAGATACGATATCTCTGAAAAAGCATATCGTGGAGACATAATATCGTCACGACGATATATATCGTCATATCGCCCACCCCTACTTGGCAGCCACTCGCCTTTTTCAGCCGCCAGCTGACACCCAGAGAACGCAGGTACAGCACCTTTGACCGAGAGCTCCTTGGACTTTATTTGGCCGTGCGGCATTTCCGTTTTTTGCTGGAGGGCCTTGAATCTACGGCATTTGTCGACCACAAGCCGCTCACTTTCGCCATGTCTAAAGTGGCAGGGCCTTGGTCGGCACGTCAACAGCGGCAGCTTTCCTACATCTCGGAGTTCACCACAGACATTAAACACGTGGCTGGCAAGTCGAACCTGGTTGCAGATTGCCTCTGTAGGGTCGTCATCAGAGCATTCCAGTTGGGCCTGGACTACACTCGCATGGCAGACCAGGTCGCAGACCCCGGCGTCCAGGCTCTGAAGGTGGAGGGCGCGGGGCTGCGCTTGGAGGATGTGGTTTTCGGCGACGCGGGCGTTACCCTCCTGTGCGACGTTGCCACGGGCCTGTCGCAGCCAGTCGTTCCCGCCAGCTGGAGGCGCTCTGTGTTCGAGGCAGTGCACGGACTGTCACACCCCAGTGTTAAGCCTTCGGTGCGCTTGGTGGCCGCGAAGTTCGTCTGGCATGGGCTGAAGAAGGACGTGAGGACTTGGGCTGGTGAGTGCGTGGCTTGTCAGCGCGCTAAGGTGCACCGCCACACGAAGGCCCCTTTGGAGCGTTTCCTGGTGCCTGAGAGGAGGTTTGACCACATCATTATCAACCAGGTTGGTCCATTGCCGTCCTCTCAGGGTTTTTCCTACCTCCTCACCATGGTGGACAGGACGACCTGTTGGCCGGAGGCGGTTCCTCTCGTGTCAACATCAGCCGCAGACATTGCCCGGGCTTTCATTGCGACGTGGGTGTGTTGTTTTGGCACCCCGTCAGACATTTCCTCAGACAGGGGCTCACAGTTCACGTCCGAGCTCTGGAACGCTGTGGCGAGTGGTCTGGGGGTTAAGCTGCACAGGACTACCGCTTATCACCCTCAGGCTAACGGCCTTTGTGAGCGGTTCCATCGCTCCATGAAGGCGGCCCTCAAGGCCGGCCTTACGGACGGTAATTGGGTCGACAAGCTGCCTTGGCTGATGTTGGGCCTGAGGACTGCGCCTAAAGAGGATCTGCGGTGCTCTACGGCTGAGATGGTGTACGGTCAGCCGCTGAGGGTTCCTGGGGATTTCCTCCCTAATACATCGGCTCCCTGGTCGGCGACAGCCCAGCGGGCTTTCCTACAGGACGTCGCCGGGTTTTTTGCTCCGGCGCAGACTGAAAACTCATCTCTTTAGATTCCACTTCGAGCGATAGAATTACTATCAAAGCACTTATATACTAACATAGGACTGGCTTATCTATAGCCAGCTGACAAAGCATTTATATACTAACATAGGACTGGCCTATCTATAGCCAGCTGAATAGCACTTGAAATGTGTGGCTCTATGATACCTGTTGTACTTATATGATTCTGTTTTTCTTCTGGGCTGTGTCTTCCTGGTCGTATGTACTTATTGTAAGTCGCTTTGGACAAAAGCGTCTGCTAAATGCAATGTAATGTAATAATGTAATGTAATGGTCCCTACTACTCAGCACGGTATCCAAATTGTACCTGGTTCTCGCGGAGCTCCGCTCGGCGAGGCACGTGTTCATCCGGCACGACGTGCACAGAGGCCCCCTACAACCCCCTTACGATGGCCCCTTTCGGGCTTTGGAGCACGGGGACAAGCACCTGGTGGTCGACCTGGCAAAGCCGAGCACGTCTCGGTGGACCGGGTGAAGGCTGCTCACCTGGACTTGGGCCAGCCGCTGGTGCTGGCTCGACCTCCGCGACGGGGACGCCCCCCGGCTGTGACCCCGGTCAAGGATTTCGGACCTGTTGTTCCGGTCCCTCCTCTTCCGGGGGCCGCACAGGCTGAAGTCGCTTTTCCGACTCCCGTGCTCAGGAGTCGGCGTGTCGTTCCTCCGCGCCGCACAGACTTTGTTTATGTCTGAATTCTGGGGGGCCTTGTGTGGTGTCACGTGTGAGGACATAATTCACTGTGTGTGTTGCAACCCAGACCCGTTAGCGAGGGCACCGGGTTGGTGGTTCATTCATGTTAGCTTCACATGCAGTAACAGCTAACGTATTACCTGTCTGATGTTTCATGATAATAAAGTGTGGAGTTCCATACTGAACACCCCGCCTCCAACTCCCATTCATCGGCTCTACAGGAGCGACATTTCGCTGACAACTGCGCCGAGCACTTGACTTTATGCAGGCAGCCAGACATTGTACGAAAGGTCAGCACACGCATATGCTCCGTTCGAGCATATGCCTTGAGTTGCACATAGTTCCAACGATCCATCACACACACACACACACACACACACACACACACACACACACACACACCACACACACACACACACACACACACACACACACACACACACACACACACACACACAACACACACACACACACACACACACACACACACACACACACACACACACACACACACACACACACACACACACACACACACACACACACACACACACACACACACACACACACACACACACACACACACACACACACACACACACACACACACACACACACACACACAACACACTGTATTGTATTATTGTATGAGAGAGGTTCCAGATTGAATTGAGGCGAATATTTGTAATGTTCAGAGGTTGTTGTGTTTAATATTCATGAGAATATTTTTCAAATGATAATAAACATTAGCAGAAAGCATATTTGTCCACTCATATGTTGATAAGAGTATTAAAAACATGAAAAAAAAGGTACATTTAGAACAGATAAAAAATGAGCGATTAATCGCGATTAACTATTTTAATCGACTGACAGCCCTAACACAAATCCATCCCACTTATTCCCACATGAGACCAGATTTTACAAGTCCCACATTTTCCCAGAATCCCCTCTGTTCATGTGATGAATGTAAGTGTAGATGTACAGTACCTGACACAGAGAGCAGGAAGACAACTAATCCACTCGCTGCTGCAGTTAGACTCGTAGCTGCTCCTCTCATCTCTGTGAGACTATAAAACGTGAAAAGTCAGATTAAATAATGTTCACAGGAGGTACACAGAATCATTACATCAATAAACTGTTTCTACTCACAGTGAAGGAGGAACGATGTGTTTAAAGATGCCTTTCCTCTGTCGTCAATGAGCAGCAGACGGATATCAGGCTGTTAGAAGACTAGATTTCCTTCCTCTTTAGACGATTAATATGCATGATGAGCAAAGCACCAGTAACACCCACTACACAGTAATGTTTTGTTGTCAAAAACTGAACTTTTCTTAACAAAATAAACTATGGCTTTAACTTGTTTGGCTGCCGATATACCACTGACACCAGAAAAGAGCATTCAAATGAAGAAGAGAAAAACAGTTCATCTCTATGAGCACTGAGGACGTCACACAGTCTGCATGTGTAGTGAAGGAACAGGAAGGCATTAACCTGAAAAACCACGAGGCAGTTTTACTGAACACCACGAAGAGCACAGTATTTATTATAAGAGAGAATGGAAAATGCCATATAATTTCTCTTGGTTTGTTTCTTCTCTGTTCTCTCTGCGGTCAGGTTGCTTCTGTTTCAGAGAAATGCAGAACACTGAGATGTGAGAAACTCACATGCCTGTTAGTGTGAACCCAACATGAACACACACATCACTCACATAATCAAGTGGACTGGAAGGAATCAGACACACAATGGTCCAGTAATTATTGTTGGAGCTATTGATTGATTTAACATGTTGATCTATATCATGGAAGAAGTTTCCTTCATAATTCTCCTTTATTCTTCTTTCTAGTAGCATCCCTCGTAGCAAGATTATATTTATCCTATTTTAAAATCAAACCGAAAACCTAGAGCCCTGGTTCAGTGTCTTTGGACTCTGCCATGTCTGCTGGTGACCTCTGGTGGGTAAATAGATAAATGAGTGCAATGATGATATTTACATTTACTTTCATTTGGTTTCATTTGTTTATTCATAGGTGTTTACATTAACCCCTTGTTGTCTTTGGGTCAAATCTCACCGATTTACTACTTTCATCAATCATAACTTTTTTGTTTTAAATTCGATTGCATTAAGGCTTTATGATATCCTTCACAGTAGACATTTGAACACATACAATTGCTGATCACCACTTCCATTGCATTTTGGATGATTTAGTCAACTTTGTAACACCCATGATGTTCCCGGTCAAAAAATACCGCCATAAAGAAAAGGAATTAGTAACCATCCGGATCAGATAAAAAAAACACAAGTAGTAGTAACAACCCCTTTCAATCACATTAGTATGCATACAAAGTGACAGGTGGACACGCCCCCAATTATGCAAATGAGCTAAGTCCCGCCTCCCATTGGTCGAGATCCTTTGATCTAAGCTAAGTCCCGCCTCCCATTGTTCGAGATCCTTTGATCTGAGGGGGTGAGGTGTTATAACGGGTAGGTGTGAAAAGCCCCCCTGTGGAGTGCCTTTTGTTGTCTAATTCTTTGATGTGTTGATTAAGGCAGTCTCTTTGAAGTTATGTTGTCTGGCCCCTGTCCCCTCACCCCTTTGTTGTCTAAGCCTTTGATGTGTTGATTAAGGCAGTCTCTTTGAAGTTATGTTGTCTGGCCCCTGTCCCCTCACCCCTTTGTTGTCTAAGCCTTTGATGTGTTGATTAAGGCAGTCTCTTTGAAGTTATGCTGTCTGGTCCCTGTCCCCTCAGGGTTATCTAATCTAATTAGCCTTTGATGTTTTGCCCTTTGATGTGCGGTGTTATAACAGGCAGGTGTGATTTCACACTGGTCTGTTATAAGCCTTTAATGTTAATCTAGGTGTCTCTTTGAAGTTATGCGTGAGACGGTCTAGCCCCCCGCCCCGTCCCAGCCCAGGCCTCTCCCCCATTTCTCCACCCCCTTCCTCTGGCTATGAGGCTGGCAGATTGTGGGGGGTGGAATTAGATGAAAATAGAAATATGCTCAAAACTAAATAAAAGACAGTAATTTCCACTTACCAAGTCACCTTTCAAAAAAGAAAAATGGCCAAGAGACGCCTGTGACAACTTACCGCCATCCGTCCGGAGCGCCAGTCAAGAAACGAATGCCACAGCTGTGCGGGGTTCAGACGTCTACAGCCGAGGATCTGTGCACAAACTTATCTCGTGCCCTCTTTTGGTCATGGGCGTGCGTTCATGTGTGCTGGAGGAGGGGCTCTGTGAGGAAGTGGCAGATTTTTCCCGATTGTGTATTTTCTAATTCTAGCTCACTCGAGCTGGTTTCTCCAAAATGACCACACACACACACACACACACACACACACACACACACACACACACACACACACACACACACACACACACACACACACACACACACACACACACACACACACACACACACACACACACACACCACACACACACACACACACACACACACACACACACACACACAACACAACACACACACACACACACACACACACACACACACACACACACACACACACCACACACACACACACACACACACCACACACACACACACACACACACACACACACACACACACCACACACACACACACACACACACACACACACACACACACACACACACACACACACACACACACACACACACACACACAACACACACGTTGGAGTTGGCCTTTGATGTGAGGGTTAGAGATAAGCCTGGGATGTTAATCTATATGTTGATTAAGACACTCTCTGTGAGGTGAGAAGCAAGGGGATGGAGTTAGTTTTTAAAAAAGAAATACGCTCAAACTAAATAAACAGCCATTCATTTTCACTCACTAAGACACCTACAAACGTTATTGTCCTCTCTAGATTTGATTCAGGGTTTTGTTTTAAATGATTTGTGCTTGCTAAGCATCTTTCTTCTCAAGTTTTTGTGAAACTGTTAACTAAAAAGAAAGTATCTGTTTGCAAAGAGGGTATTCATATTAATTTAAAAAGATCTTATTTAGGTTTTAATAGTGATAACTAAGTTTCACTCTGTGGGGGGCAAAAGACGCATCGTTAAGCACCTGGATAAAGGACTCTTTAAAGCAGAGACATGGCGACCAGCCTCTCCTGATTATCAGCAGGAGAGGACTCTTTTAAGTAAATACATTATAGGGTTAAAATAAGATATATATGTGGTGGAATTTGTTTAAAACAGCCACCTTACACTTTTTAGTTGTCCTCTCTAAATTAGATGTAAGGGTTTTTAAATGATTAGTGTTAATTAAGGGCTATTGTTATTTTGGTTTATATGGGGATAGGAGTTCAACTTTTAAAAATTGCACAGGATCATTCTAAGAAGAGTGAGAGGGCTAATGAGCCAGCACCATACCACCTCTATGCATTTTCTTGACCTGTATCTGATCTTGAAAAACTCTGGTAAGTATTTTTTTTATTTAAATAAGCTACATACAAACACATACAGTTTTAAATACATATATACTCACTTTCCACAGGGAATTAATCATATGGGGTTCCACCAACATAGTTAATCCTCTCTAATATTCCAATTCGTATTTGGTTCAGACTTTCCTGAACTGAGACACACACAAAAAAAAGATTTGATTAGAAATCTACACAACATTAACCATTACGAGCCATAGTGCTGTTACAAAATAAATACAACAGATGCAAAGAGGTTGTTTAACACACACCAAGCAACATTAAATATTTACATGATATTATAAAATAAAAAGTACTTACCAGAGTTTTTCAAGATCAGATCCAGGTCAAGAAAACGCAGAGAGGAAGTATTGTCACGATTCTTGTGTTGTGTCACATTTTTAGTTTTGTGTGTCTGGTAGTGGGTGTTTTGCTTTTCTCCTTGTCATGTTTTCCTCCCTGTGTATTGTTTGGTCTTTTTTCCCTGTGTTTTCCTGTCTGTCGTTAGTTTCCCTGGTGTGTCTAATTTCCTGATTGTTGTCACCTGTCACCCCTTCTGTGTCTCCTGTGCTCATCAGTGTCAGCCCTGCCCCTGATTGTTCCCACCTGTGTCTTGTTACCCTGTGTTTAAATTCCCCAGTCTCCCAGAGTTCCTTTTCCTTTTTGTCTTTTGCCATGGAAGGTCTTGTCTCTTGCCACAGTCAGGTCTATGCTCTCTTTGTGCTTTTGTAAAGTTTTGTTCCTCACCATTTGAGCGATTTTCCTTTTGTTCTTATTTTTTTTTGTCACCTCAGCTAGAGATTTGAAAGTGGCCATTTTTTGCTCATCTTGCTTTTTGTTTTAGATGTTTATATTTTAAAATAAATGCAGATGGAACATAGTAAATTCTAATGTCCGCCTAAAAAAAACCCATTAATTATAGTGAAAACCACCCTTGAATGATGGGTTAGTATACTAAAAGCTTTACGAATCCAAACTATAACATATAAGTACGCTGTAACAAGATTGATGAAAAACAAGTGAAATTTGACCTTTTTAGACAGATTTAGAAAAATAAAGTCCATGCAGACTCATCTCTGGGTAATTTGGGAACCATCAGTTCCATTTGAACTTTTTCACAGTAAAAATCATTGTATTACTTTGAATGATCACTATAGGTATTCATTCCATCCAAATACAACTGTTGTGAAAAAAATATATATATATATATATATATAAAAGCATACTCTGTTAACGTCATTTGCAGGAAACAACGTCAAAGGAACCTTAATATTTAATAAACTATGAACATTTTATATCCATATAACTGATCTTTTTCATTTATTTTTTCAAAAAAAACACACAATGCCAACAGTGAGCCTCTGAATTAGCCCCGAGCGAAAAATGCTAACCTATTGCTGCACCGAAAATCACTCCTAGCTCCCTTATTACTTATCCTAGCTGCACATCGTTTATGATCGTAAGGAGACACAGAATCTAACGGTGCCCACCTCAACACTGAAAGATACAAACTCGCGAGGTTATCAACAAAAACGTACATCAAAACAAGTGGCGCTAGGTACTAACATGCGCTAGGCTAATGGCTTACCTTCCTCTTTGTCTGGTCTAAACTGGTCTTCAATGGCATTAAAACGATGATGTAGTTAATCCATAGGTTAATATCCAATGAGGATGTGTCCCCTTTGAAATGTTCTGATAATCTATAAGCAATAAAACTGCAATTCCGTTATCTGCTGTCCGCTCTGTGTGCTCTGTGTGCTCTGGGTCCCGGCAATTCCTGCTTCCTGCTTCCTTCCGTAGTAAAAAATAAATGAAGTCGGCAGTGTAATGTACTTAAACTGGATGGCATTCTTTATACTTTACGCAGGACTATATCTCGGGAACCCATTGGTGGATTTGTGTGATTTACACCTTTTTCTTAACCATCAGAACCAATAGAATCGATGGGCAGTTCCCAAATCCACGTAAACATTACCATAGCGGACGTAATAGAGAAGCGAACAAAGCATATCTGAAAGTGCACGCCTGGACTGCAAAACTTTATACCCAGTATATTGCCATAAATATGATGATGGATTATCAGTCAACATTTCTACGTGACACAAAGACATTGGATTAACCTTGAGCGGCGTTTTTATTCCGGTGAACACAACTTTTGATCACAAATCAAAAAAGGTAAGACGTAATTATTGTAATATTTTTGAAACAGGATGTTGTTTACTTTCTCTTTTCTGGCTGATAGCTCCAGGAATTCGGGGTCTTACAGTAATGACATTACATGTGTGGAATCTGTGGAGTCTCAGCTTTAATCGGATATCTTGTTTGTGCAGTTAGGATAAGTAATAAGGGCATTTCTACCGTGAGTGCTGTGCAAAGGTCCGTTAGCATTAGTTAGCATTTTTTCGCTCCATGCTAATTCAAAGGCTTGGTATTACTCTTGTGTTTATTTTAGCTAAACATGGTTCACATTGTCAGTTAGCGGAGTTTCTTACCGTTAAAAGGGTATGGGACATTAATAGTTTCATAAATGTTAAGAAGCCCTGAGACATAGTCACGTAAGAAAACAGTGGGAGTAGTCCACTGGGGGGACCCTCGGGCTTAAGAGGTTAATTAACACTAATCTTTTAAAAAAAATTAAATCTAATTTAGAGAGGACAACTAAAGTGTAAGGTGACCGTTTTAAACTAATTCCACCACTCTGTCTACTGGCATTACAGCAAAAACAGAGAGATGGCAGGAAGGTGGGAGGAGGGGGTAGGGACAGGCTCACACAGTCACACACACACCTTCACAGACACTGTGAGAGACTCCAGCCCTTTATAAACTAAAGTACTTCAATACTAGTTAACAGTCTCCCCAAAACTTAAAAACCATTATGAATCATAGTGTTAATACACAATATATACACAGAGGTTGTTTAACACACAACATACAACATTTAATAATTATATGAAGTACTTACCAGAGTTTTTCAGGATCAGATTCAGGTCAGGAAAACGCAGAGAAGAAGTGCCGGGGTGGTTCATTATCTCCTTTCTCTTGCTGGAGAAACTAGATCTCCTTATAAACCCTGACAATAGCCAGGTCAATGGCTCAAAAAATGACAACCAATCAGTCTAATCCTTGCAATGTAGACAGAGACTTCCTCATAGCTAGTAAACTAATTAATTAGTTAACACAAATCATATTAAAACCTTAATCTAATTTAGATAGGACAATAAAGTGTGTATGGTGACTTCTAGTATAGTAGAGAGGGGGGTGGCAGGGGTAGACATATCACACACCGTCTACCTGCATCACTGCAGAAGGAAGAAGGCTTTGAAACGAGAGTAGATGTTAGCTTAGGTTCCCATTAGAAAGGGCTGTCTGATGAAGAAGGAAAGTGGTAACACATCAATACTATTTTTAATTATTATGTTTATGGTGGGCCTTTCTTTAAGGGGCTAAAATAAGATTTGATGTAGCCCCGGTCCACAGCAGTGGGAGACAGTCTCACACACACTATCTCCTGGCCTCACAGCTAAAGGAAGGGGGGGGGTGCCAGGAAGGGGTGACAGGCAGGGGGGACGGGGTGCTAGACAGTCTCGAACACACACACACACACACTATCTTCTGCACAACTTCATAGAGACTGTCTTAATTAACACATAGATTGACATCAAAGGCTAATTCGATTGACAACAGGAGGCATATCAGAGCGGCATGTTATAACACCTCGAACATTGGGGTCATTATAGATAACACATCGAACAATGGGTCAATATGGGGATCTTTATAGATAACACCTCGAACAATGGGTCAATATGGGGATCTTTATAGATAACACCTCCAACAATGGGTCAATATGGGGGTCATTATAGATAACACCTCGAACAGTGGGGTCATTATGGGGGTCATTAGCATACACAGGGGTCATAAGCATAAGTAGTTACAGTTTCCGGCACCTGTCACTTTATAAGTAGTAGCAGGTGTGTCTAAAACAGCACCAGACTTCAGATAATGGTTAATGGTCCGGCTCTCAACAGCTCTATGTCAATTATGGGGTGTCATCATATGCCCTTTCTATGGAAACGCATCCTTCGCCATAAACACGATGTCACTGTTACTCCAATGGACACGGTCCGATCGCACCCTACACTTCGCTTGTATGTCACCCGTCCATGCCTCAACAGCTCTACGCCAAATCTGAGATCTCACCATAGGCTGTTTCCATGGAAACGCATCCCTCGCCAAAAAACACGATGTTGTCGTAACATGAAAATGGTCAAAACATCACCAGACTTCAGATGACAGGTAATGGTCCAGTCCTCAACATGTCTATGTGCCATTAGTGAGTTTTCCTCAAAAGCTGTTGCCATGGCAACGCATCCCTCGCCGTAAAACACGATATTTTTATAACTCCTATGAAAATTGTCAAAAAGTGCTATAGCTTCACATGTGTGCTAACAATCCAGCCGTGAAGACATCTACGTGACAGTTTTGAGATTTCTTCAAATGCTGTTGCCATGGCAACACAATACTGAAATCATGTTCAACCCACAGCAGTTATTCAGTTGACACTCACTTATTTATCCGCCTTGCACCGAGTTTGCTTCAGGGTAATGACATGGTGAATTCCTGGTGCTTCAAATCATGAATTAATAAGAAGTTTATTCCAGATTTTTAACCATTAACAGCTTCTTCCATTCATTTATCCAACTTATTACATGGCTTAGTTGAATACTCGATGCTGATTGGTCTATACAGAACATGTGACACATTGTTAATCCACTAGTACAGACCTGTCAAGGATTTATTGACCGTTGTTAAGGACGCTCACATCTGCACAAAGAAGTCCGGTCGATTTAACTGTATAGAGTTTGGTCAAAAAGAAAACTGCATGCCGTTTGTTTTTCAAACTGTTTGCTGGTTTATAGTTTTCCGTTGTCTACCGTCTGAGAGCAACATGGAGGATTTTAATATTAATATATTTGGAGAGCACAGACATTTGGATGAATGGTTAGTGGCCGAAGAAAAGAAAAAGACAAGAGGGAAATGAAAACAGCGAAGAAGTAAGAAAAGAGGGACAATAAAACAGCGGGGAAGTAACGGGGCAGAAACCCTCAACACGGAGCTGCGGTCCTTTTTACGGAACGGTCCAGATATAGACATCAAACGACAAAACATATTCAGTTGCCAGT
Source organism: Harpagifer antarcticus (assembly GCA_902827135.1). Classification (NCBI taxonomy): domain Eukaryota; kingdom Metazoa; phylum Chordata; class Actinopteri; order Perciformes; family Harpagiferidae; genus Harpagifer; species Harpagifer antarcticus. The sequence continues at coordinate 411,503 of CADEHL010001225.1, read as the reverse complement.
TATTTTGGCATTAGGGCAGGGATACAGACCCGGCCCCAAAACAAATCTACAGAGAGGGCATATGATTTTCATGGGAGGGCACACAAAACCGTAATGTGCCCCGGCACAATATAGGTCGTATCAAATCACTAAAAAAAAGGACTTGTTTCTTTCAAAAAATGCCTTGATTTCATCCTGTGTCAGACTATTTAAAACATGTATACCCAGGATTAAATCACTTTTCCTGGCTTGTAAAGTGCTGTGAAGCAGCCTGTTCTCTGGGTGCAGTCTGGGTGCAAGAGCCATGCGCTGCAAGGAGATCTCTGAGTGCGCTCTGTGGCTCTCACAGCCCGCTTCTCTCTGGCTGCTCTCTCCCTCTATTCACAGCACTTTTCCCCGCCTTTCAGAGACTCATTGCCGGGTAGAAAAACCTTGTGCATCACCCTGGATCTCTGCCTATGTGCCTGTGAGTGTGAGACCCTGCTAACAGCAGTGACTCTGCTGTACTTATCTTCTTGTCCATTTCATGAGTCAAATGTGGACGAAATGGACAGTTTCCTGTCCATATGACCGGCTGTTTATGCAGTCAAATGCGCATTTGAATTAAAACAGTTTAATGCACTTTTAACACTCATGCACCCACGATTCAAGCTGCTTTCCTGGCCTACAAAGTGCTGTGAAGCAGCCTGTCCTCTGGGTGGGAGAGCAATGTGCTGCAAGGAGATCTCTGGGTGCGCTCTGTGGCTCTCACAGCCCGCTTCTCTCTGGCTGCTCTCTCCCTGTATTCACAGCACTTTCCCCCAGCTTTCAGAGACTCATTGCTGGGTATAAAAGCCTTGTGCATCACCCTGGATCTCTGCATAGGTGCCTGTGAGTGTGAGACCCTGCTAACAGCAGTGAACCTGCTGCCAGCATTACAAACATATTAATCAGGCGTTTTAACACTTTTTTTCCATGAAAATTATTTGTATTCATTATCATGGGGCTATATAAATCAAATTCCGGGTAATTCGGACCACAATTGTACCTTTTACTATTTAAATGTATTTGTATATATTTGGGCTATAAAGTGACATTTGTGGGTGACTTTGTCAGTTTATGGAGCTTAGCCCACAATTCCCGGAGGTTCCAGGCCGAATTTGGGAGCTCATAGGTGGCCTGCCATGCGCCCCCACCTGTGGAAAGCAGAAAAAAGTAAAGAAAACGGTCAATTATATATTAAAATAATCAAAAATGAAGTTTAAAAAAAATTCTCGAAAAAACGACAGAGTGCCAACGGAGGAGGGGTTCAAAAAAGCTCAACCCTTCGGGGCTTCGGGCCGAAGCCCTGGACACTTTTGCACTCCCCCGTTACAACTTACAACGGAGAGGGGAGTCGAGACCTCCCCTCCTCCGTCAAAAAATGTTTGATGTTTTTTCAAGCTCCATCCGTACGAAATCAGAAACCCGGTTTTTGAGAGGACTCAGAAAAAAAATGGCTGTTTCACATCATGGAGGAATGCATCCGCTCCATGAGTGCTTTGGCTCGGATACAATTGTTGCATGGAGACCCCCCAGCATGGTTCTTACCAAACTTTAAGTTTTTGAACTGGTCTCTGGAGGAATGCATTTTTTTTATTTTATTTTACATTGCATTTAGCTGACGCTTTTGTCCAAAGCGACTTACAATAAGTACATACGACCAGGAAGACACAGCCCAGAAGAAAACAGAATCATATAAGTACATCAGGTATCATAGAGCCAAACATTTCAAGTGCTACTCAGCTGGCTTTAGATAAGCCAGTCCTATGTTAGTATATAAGTGCTTTGATAGTAATTCTATTGCTGGAAGTGGAGAGGGGAATGCAAGGGGAGTTGTCAGGGAATTATGAGACACTATTTTCAGATACAATTTCTCCATTTTCACCCCTTTTCTATGGTTCTCCCAAAACTTAACTTAGAGTTTTTCTGACTCTGGAGGAATGTGAGGAGAGTTGTCAGGGGACTCTACCCGCCTTAAGAGACACTATCTTCGGATACTTTTTTTCCATTTTCACCCCTTTTCTATGGTTCTCCGAAAAGTTAACTCAGACCTTTTCTGACTCTGGAGGAATGCAAGGGGAGTTGTCAGGGGACTCTACCCGGGTTATGAGGCACTACCTTCGGTTACTTTTTTCCATTTTCACCCATTTTCCCTGGTTCTCCAAAAACTTGAATCTGACTATTTTGCCTGTAGAGGAATGACATGGGAGTTGATAGGAGACTCTAACCGGGTTATGAGGCACTATTTTCGGATACTTTTTTCCATTTTCACCCCTTTTGTCTGGTTATTTTTTTCTTTGTGTTTTGACCCGTTTCACCCGGTTCCTTCTACCGGGGGCACTGCCCGGTCCTGGGTGCCCCCCGACGGCCTTTGTCCAGCCGTTCTGCCCCCCAACTCGACCGTACATTGACGGATTTTGTCCATTTTTGCTGCGTTCTTCTTCTCTCACCTCACTGATCGAATGGCAAATGCAACCCACCATCGGAGGGCCTCCGCCGGCCCGGCCTCGTGCCGGTGCTCTGGCGTTCGGTTCCTCCGAACTGCGGGTTCTTCTCCTCTGACCTCACTGATCGAATGGCAAACGCGACCCGCCATCGGAGGGTCTTCTCCCCCGGTCCACGTGCCGGTGCTCTGGCTGTCGGTTCCTCCGAAACTGCGGGTTCGACTCCGATGGCCGGGAGGGTGTGCTGCGTGGGGGTAACCCTGCATGTCTCTTACCTCCCGGGCCGACCGATATGAAGCGTTTCCAAGACGAACCGTCTGACTCAGGGGTCCCACCACGGGTTCCGCAGCGGGGTGGAAGTTCCACCTCCCCACTTCGCCACGGAGTGCCAGGCAAACATCAGTTTCTCTAATCCTCCACTGTTGCATAGCGGCCTTAGTCGGATGCGGCATTCAGCAATTGGCCTTGCTCCGGGCACCAGTTCCCTCGGGGACCACGGCTCGGTGGCTTCACATGATATTGGGTCGACCCTACTTCATCACAGGCTACCTGTTTGATCCTGTGTAACAACCACATATGCTTGTCTGCAAAGAGGGAACTGCCTGGTCCTGCCCTGGTGTTCCTCTACGGCTAGTGTCCAGCCGTCAGCTGTGCTATCAGCAAATTTGACCCGCCATCGGAGGGCCTCCTCCCCGGGACCACGTGCCGGTGCTTGGCAGGACATGACGGAGCTCAGGAGTCTGTACTTTGAAGCTCCTGGAGCGGACAAAGATATGTGTATTTGCCTGAATGATGGAAATAAACAAAGAATGATATTTTACAAGACATGACGGAGATTGGTGTATTTTCATAGCTTTTTGGAAATACACCAAATGTGATATTGCAGGGCAATACGGAGCTCATTTACCCATGTGATGTTGTGCAGTACATTACTGAGCTAATTTAACGACATGGAGTACCAGGGGCACTAAGGGGCACTAGAATGCCAAGATATTTGGCGAAGCACAGCTGGTGCTTACAGTAAAGGAGTTTAGCTGGGTCATGCGGTGGATGGGGATAAAAGAGGGCTTGTCGGGTCCTCAGAATGAATTTTTCCTTTTCACAACGGGGAAGCATGCCTCCAAGAACCTGAACGCTCACTTGAAGAGGGCTTGGGCTGATGCTGGGCTAGAAACAGCCGTCACCTTCACAATCCTGCGCACTGCCCTGGCTGACAATATCAAGCATCACCAAGATCCAGAAAGCAGGTCGATTCTCGCCAGGTTTATGTGTCACGATGTAAGCACTGCAGACCGGTTCTACGGGAATACGCCTGGAATAAAGGAGGGATTGAAGATCCGCTCCATGTTTAGGACGGCAGCAGCTGCAGCAGCATCATCATCGGAAGGAGGTCTACCCCCGTCAGATTCCTCCGAAGAGGACTCAGGGGCGGAGAGCCGCGATACCTCTTCTTCAGGGCCGGTTGATACTCCTGATGAGGGGGAGGGGCCGCGGACTCAACCTTTTTTCCCCGGTGCACTGTACAAGTTAAACGGCTAATATGGCCCCTGCTAATCATATTTTTATTATGTTTATTATGTATAGTGTGTATACTGTTTTCGTAAAAATCGTGTGATAATTAAATAAATAATAAAACATTAATATAACCTTGAAGGTTCCCAGGGGCAGATACAGTGCCAGGTATCAGACTATTTAAACAATATTTACCCAGGATTCAGACACCTTCCCTGGCTTGTAAAATGCGGTGATGCGCCCTGGAGGTATCAGACTATTTAAAACATGTATACCCAGGATTCAATCCCTTTTCCTGTCTTGTAAAGTGCTGTGAAGCGCCGGCTGTTGAATTAAAACAGTTTTAATGCACTTTTAACACTCATGTACCCATGATTCAGACACCTTCCATGGCTTGTAAAATGCGGTGATGCGCCCTAGAGGTATCAGACTATTTTAAACAACTTTTCCCCGCCTTTCCAACACTTATTCCTGGGTTTTAGCCTGTCATTTTTCACGATCATTCAACATTGACCCTCTCCTGAAAATGCACATATTCTGTGCATTTCCAGGAGAGGTTCAATGTTAAATGATATTGTGCCAAACGACAGGCTAAAACTCTCTTCCAGACGTTTAAAAACACTTTTCCCGACCATTTAAACATTATTTCTGGCTTGTAAAGTGCAGTGATGGTAGTATCAGACTATTTAAAGGATTACCAGGAGCATGAGAATATCCTCCACAGAAGGGGTGGTGGTGGTGCTGTGAAGAAGGCTGAATATGGATGCCGATGGGCGGACGGTAAAGCACCACAAAATCAATCCCCCTTTTAGGTTTACCAGGGGCATGAGGTTCTGGAGGATGTGATCATCTGGGTTTAGTCCGTGGGGGAGTGCTTAAGTCCGAGGGCCCGGGGACTCATGGTGTGCAAGGTTATGGAGGTGCCCATGTCAGGGACACATGACGACACATTAGAGAGACGACACATTACCCGTCGTCTCTCCTGGAAGTGTGAAATAAACAGAGTCTCTATTTCAGGGACACATGCTGGAGGTCTGTAGTCTGTCCTTTGGTGGTCTGTGAGGGGCCACAGAGAGGTGGTTTTCGCGGTCTCTCTCCTGGAGGTGTGAAATAACTAATAATAAATAATAAGTGCCCAAGGTATGGAGACGTGCTGCATCATTAGTCCGTCTTTTGGGGCTCTTGGAGCAGCCAAATTGGCCATCATAAGATGCATCACCACATATGATGCATGGTGCAGCACATGTGCTGCAGAGTCAAGCTCACCAGCCTGACTCTTCCGCACAGAAAATAAAAAAATGTCCGCCATTGTTAATAACTCGGAATATGTAAAAATATTTGTATTGAAATATTATCTCATGATTAATCTGAATATGCTCATAAGCCTCACTCACTCTGCAACATATATGATGCACTATTTTCGGATACTTTTTGTTCATTTTCCCCCCTTTCTCCTGGTTCTTACTCCAAATGTGACTGAGGAATGCAAGGGGAGTTGACAGGGGACTCTACCCACGTTTTGAGGCACTATTTTGCGATACATTTTCTCATTTTCACCCCTTTTCTCTGGTTCTCAAAAAAATTACTCTGACAAATTTTGACTCTGGAAGAATGCAAGGGGAATTAGGTCTGTCACTTTGGGTAACCGTACCACTGTCGGACGTCTCCCGAAAGTGGACGTCCATTGCTTCTAAATAGGGTTATCCCGCAGACACCTGTTCCGCCGGGGGTCCTGCCAACTCCCTGTCCTCTCCTGTTGGTGGTCCCGCCAATATCTGTTCCAGCGGGGGTCCCGCCAACACCTTGTCCTGTCTTGTTTGGGGTCCCGTCAACACCAGCCCTTGCTCCGTAGGGGGTCCCACTGACACCAGCCCATGTCCCGCCAGGGGTCCCACCAGCTTCTGCTCTCGATCCCAGTGCCCCCAGTGCTCCGGCCTCCGACTAGAGGGGTCCCATTGTGGCGTACGTCGTCCTCCGTAGCTATCCCATCACCGCCTTCGTGCCCGTCCTCCGGAGCTCTGCCGTCACCGCCTTCGTGCCCGTCCTCCGTAGCTATCCCGTCACCGCCTTCGTGCCTGTCCTCCGGAGCTGTCCCGTCGCCGCCTTCTTACCCGACCTTGTGCCCGGCCTCCTGAGTTCCCCAGCCGCGGCCTTCACCCTCGAGCCCGGCCCCCTGACTCTTCCAGCCGCTGCCTTCGCCCTCATACCGGCCCCCTGAGTTCGCCCGCTGTGGCCTTGCGCCCGGGCCGTCTGCCCGAGACCCCCACCATGAACTCTGCCTTGCCCCCGGGCCGTCCGCCCGAGACCTCCACCATGAACTCTGCCTTGCCCCCGGGCCGTCCGCCCGAGAACACCTTCTCGAACTCTGCCTTGCCCCCGGGCCGTCCGCCCGAGACCCCTTCCGGGTCCTCCGCTGTGCCCCTGGGCTGTCAGCCCAAACCTGTCCTCCAGACCCCCTCCACCCACCCTTTTCGCCCTAGTTTTCACGTCTCAGTGTTCTGCATTTCTCTGAAACAGAAGCAACCTGACCGCAGAGAGAAGAGAGAAGAAACAAACCAAGAGAAATTATATGGCATTTTCCATTCTCTCTTATAATGAATACTGTGCTCTTCATCCTGTTCAGTTAAACTGCCTCATGGTTTTTCAGGTAAATGCCTTCCTGTTCCTTCACTACACCTGCAGACTGTGTGACTTCCTCAATGCTCATAGATATGAACAGTTATTCTCTTCTTAATTTGAATGCTCTTTTCTGGTGTCAGTGGTATATCGGCAGCCAAACATTTTTTGACAACAAAGCATAACTGTGTAGTGGGTGTTACTGGTGCTTTGCTCATCATGCATATTAATAATCTAAACAGGAAGTAAATCTAGTCTTTTACCAGCTTGATATCCGTCTTCTGCTCATTGCTTCAAAGGAAAGTTATCTTTAAACACCTCGTTCCTCCTTCACTGTGAGTAGAAACAGTTTATTGATGTAATGATTCTGTAAACCTCCTGTGAACATTATTTAATCTGACATGTGTTATAGTCTCACAGAGATGAGAGGAGCAGCTATGAGTTTAACTGCAGCAGCGAGTGGATTAGTTGTCTTCCTGCTCTCTGTGTCAGGTACTGTACATCTACACTTACATTCATCACATGAACAGAGGGGATTCTGAGAAATGTGGGACTTGTAAAACCAGGTCACATGTGGGAATATGTGGGATGGATTTGTGTAAAAGGCAAACCTAGCAGAAACATTTTAAATGTAATTGTGTGTAGAATTGTAGAAACACAAAGACGTTACTAGTTTTTTTGATGGATTTTCTGAATATCTTGTCGTGCGTTGCCACTGTCCTTTGCTCGAATCATCTGCATCAAATATCAGTTTGCTTATCACCTTAACAAGCGTTAGAATTAGAATTTAGTGTATGTTTAGTGTATGTATAACTGTTCCATCCTCTCTCTCTCTCTGAAAACATTTTGCCTTGTTTTTTCTTAAGATGACTTCAATATTCTCCAGCTCCGTTTTTATTAAATGTATGTGATTTAGAGAGATATTCTTATTCTAACATATTGACTCAACTCTTATGTCGCCATATCTCTTCACCAAACTATTCTAGTTCCTTCTCTCCAGTCTGACCTCAGTGTTGTATTCACACGCTCTGAGTTAAAAGCAGTCTTCTTCTTTTTCTCATCTGTATATCCGACGGAAGCTGCTCATACCTCAGTGCTCTGCATGTATTGTTCACACTTACCTGAGCAGCAACCTGACCACAGAGCGAACAGAGAGGAAACTGTTCAGAGAATCTCACACTATTCTAATTAATGTGATCGCTAATCATTCACTGTTCATTTATATGAAGGCATTTTCCAATCTTGTGTCAAACTGAACCCTTTTTGCGTAGACTTCTGTTCTACCTGGTTTCATTAAGAAACAACAAAGTCAAAGAGTATCATTGTTTTTAAAATGCCTGAGAAGGAATTCACATGTGTTTTTCTGCTCTATCCCAGTAAAGTTTGTAAAATGTTTATTTTTACATTCTTTGTTGAGAGTACTGTTCAGGCAATTTCTCAACAATTTATAGATTAACTTTGATTCTAGTTTCTGATGTGCTCTGTGTTTCAGTGGTTCAGGGTCAGAATGTCTGGGGAGTGAGTTGCTCTCCTACTGAGATCTGTGCAGTGAAAGGATCAACAGTGGAGATAAGATGCAGCTGGTATGGTGGTGTTAACACAGTGGAGAAAACAATGTGGTTCATTAAACGGAGAGGTGGTGAACCTGTAGATCTGATCACAGTCTCAAAGTACGCAGGTCATGTAGAGGATCGCTGTGGAAACAATATCTGCACTCTGAGAATCAAAAACCTGAGAGAGAGCGACTCAGCTAAGTACAAGTTAAGATTCAAAACAAACCAAGCTCCACACTCGGGTCCTCTAGTCACTTTGTCCGTCACAGGTATCTGAAATTGTACTCTTAAAACATTTAACATTTTATTTTAATTTTGATACATGAACATTATTGATAATTTTTGTAATGTTTGTACCTTTATTCAGATCTCCAGGTGCATGTGAGCAGATCAGCATCGTCTACTCGCCTTCAGTGTCTCAGCAGTTGTTCACCTGGTCAAACTTCCTACATCTGGTTTAAGAACAGACAGGAAGTGAAGGAGGACACATCTCCTTATGCAGACTTCAGTTATGATTCAGCAGACAGTTATTCCTGTGCTTTGAAGGGATATGAGGACTTCCCCTCTCCTGCAGTGTGTGAGTTTACTCAAAGTCTTCCACTAACATAATAACATTAACATACAGTATAACGTATATTATCATTGCACTCATTTATCTATTTACCCACCAGAGGTCGCCAGCAGACAGGGCAGTGTCCAAAGACACTGAACCAGGGCTCTAGGTTTTCTGTTTGATTTTAAAATAAGATAAATATACTCTTGCTACGAGGGATGCTACTAGAAAGAAGAATACACGAGAATTATGAAGGAAACTTCTTCCATGACATAAAGATTAACTCTTTCCCTCAAAGTGTTTAGATGTCTGATAAAGGATGGAATCAAGTTAACACTCTGTGTTTTATTAAACTATTATTCATTAAAATATCTTCCACAGTGGAATTAAATGTGAAATGTGTTCATGTTATCTCCTCCAGATGCTCAAAGCTTTAAAACGTTTTGCATTGTGTTTGTGAAAAATGTTTCCTGCTTTGTGCCTCTGGACATTTGCAAGTTGCCATTATATCTACCCTTCAATGTTAATAACTTTAAACACTTCTCCTCCAGATGCTCCAAAGCTTCTCTCTGTGTCAGTGAGTCCCTCTGCTGAGATAGAGGAGGGCAGTTCAGTGACTCTGACCTGTAGCCGTGATGCTAACCCAGCAGCTAAATACACCTGGTACAAGACGGAACAAAATGCACACCTTTCTTTTGTCAATGAAGGATCACTTCTTGTCTTCAGCTCCATCCAGTCCTCTGACTCTGGACAGTATTACTGCAGAGCTGAGATTCTGCTTGGGAGTACAAGATCTGAATCCATCTCTATTGATGTGAAATGTGAGTAAAACCCAGATGATTTAAAAAGCATCATCCAACCAATGACTACTTTGTCCACAGTCTGCTGCTGTAGGTCAATGAGATGGAGAGCAGCTACAGTAGAGGATGAACATGAAGTGTTATCTACTATTGGCTCTCAAATCTGCACGTATGTTCAGGGTATTCAAGCCAGCAGTCCTACAGAAAACGATATACTGTATATGAACAACATAATTGTTTTCTTCAGCTCTATACCTGTGAAAAAATACTTCCATATTTCAGATCCACCCACACAAATAACTTCGTCTCATTTCAATACAACATGATGCATTTGTAACCTTTTGTTGATTTATTGTTTTTCCTCCAGATGCTCCAAAGCTCCCCTCTGTGTCAGTGAGTCCCTCTGCTGAGATAGAGGAGGGCAGTTCAGTGACTCTGACCTGTAGCAGTGATGCTAACCCAGCAGCTAACTACACCTGGTACAAGGAGGATGAAGACTCTCCAAAAGCTTCAGGACAGATCTTCACCATCACTGACTTCAGAGCTGAACACAGTGGGAGTTATTCCTGTGGAGCCCAGAACAAGTTAGGACGTAGTAACTCCACCTTTCATCTGAGTGTTGTGGCAGGTAAGTTTTATGCATTCATCTAAAACCACACACTTATCAGCTTGTTTGTTTTCAGTCAGATTGTCTGGTAGGAGGCTGAAAAAGGAGCGTGTGTTCAAATGTACTTTCCGGTTCGGGATAGGGGTTGTTTTCTTTCTTTTACATAAGGAATAATTATCCTGAGGGTCCAGATTCAGTATGGGGTGCAGTCATTCCCTCTGCACTCAAGAGTGAGAGTTGTGTCTGTTTTGTGAAGCTTATGGCAAGTGCAAGTGCCCACAGGCTGAGAGATATTCCATCGGTAGGAAAGGAAATAATGAATGGAGTATAATCACCCGTTCATCACAAAACTAACTATATCATGGATGTATTTACATTTTTTCAGCTTCTTGAACATTGGACAAGAGATTTTTTATTAACATTACTTTTACAACAAATTCATTTTTTTGTTTTTGTTTTTTTTAGGATTATGAAGGTTGGAAATATAGTCTTACCCTGTTCCTGGTACTAGGATGGGTTAAAAGCAGAGAACAGATGTCACTGTGTCTGCTGTGTGCTCTGCAAGTGTGACCATTAAAGAGGGTTTCATCCCTGCAATTCTATTCTATTATTATCTATTATATTACACACCCCCTGTAATACTCCAAAGTGCCCCTAGGAGTACTTGTATCCATATATGAGAAACACTGCTGTATTAACCATCTGTTCTCTGTTGATCACTGTTTCTCAGGATCATGGAAGCTACCAGCTGCTGCAAAAATCTCTGTTGTTCTCCTGGCTGTCATTTCTCTCTCTGTCTTCCTGTGGATAAGGTGAGCAGATCTGTTCCTCTTAATCATTGTTTGTTAAATCATTAATAGTCTGTTCGTCTGGTGTCAAACATTTGATCTTCTTTTTCTTCATAAACTCTCCTAACCAGAAGAAAGAGGGCTTCCAGAGACTCGTCGGAGCCTGAAGAGAGAGCGGACATCAGGGAAGAGGTGAGAATAGATGCTTACGTAACTAATCTAGTACAAAAGAAAAACATATTACAGTCAATGTATAATGATAGTGGTCAGCCCATGCACCATCACCCCCACCTACACAGCAGCCAGACCCACTGTCTTGGAAGACAGACAAAAGACGTTGACACAGTCATGATATTTATAATGAATAGTTGGTTGAAAGTTCTGATGTTCAATATTGTAAATGGTGAGATTTTCCAGTTTCTTATATTTATATAAATTGTTGGTTGAAAAAAAAAGGTTGAAAGCTCAATTTGTATTTGTACACATCACATGAACCTTGGTATGTAATGTGAAGTCATTATTCAGCCCTAATGTATCTCAGTCCCTGCTGTGGTGAAAGTAGAGTGATAAACACCTGTTTTACTCAAAATTCGAATTACTTTTTTTAAATTTATTATTATTTATATACAGTGTAATTCAAATATTTCACTACTTTTGTGATCCTAAGTATTTGGTAACCAAATCTAAAACATCAAAAATAGTTGGATGAAATTAGTAAATGTGTGTTTTCACAAGAGTTTTGAAGATTTTCCAAAAATCAGATGTCGAATGTTAAGCTTTAGAGCTACTTATCTCATCACAGAGTGCTATAAGGTGAGTCATTTGCATTTATAGCAAGACCAGACATTGTCCTGAACATTTTGATATGTGACACATGGGGTACCATGTTATATGTTTGGATGTGTTCCAGTCAGGCTTTCGTCCAAACCACAGCACTGAGACTGCTCTTGTAAAGGTCTTTAATGACATCCACTTAAACACAGACAGTGGCAGAACTTCAGTGTTAGTATTATTAGATCTCAGTGCTGCGTTTGACACTGTTGACCACAGCATATTACTGGACCGACTGGAAAACTGGGTGGGACTTTCGGAAACAGTTCTAAATTGGTTTGAATCCTACTTAAAGGACAGAAACAACTTTGTTTCTATAGGTAAATACACCTCTGAGTTGACAAATATGACATGTGGGGTACCTCAAGGCTCCATCTTGGGGCCCCTTATCTTTAACGTCTACATGCTACCACTGGCTCAGATAATGAAGAACAACAAAATAAGTTACCATAGCTATGCGGATGACACACAAATGTACGTAACAATTTCACCAGGAGACTATGCTCCAATTCAAACACTGAGTAAGTGCATTGAACAAATCAATGACTGGATTTGTCAGAACTTTCTCCAATTAAACAAAGATAAAACCGAGGTAATGGTTTTTGGAGCCAAGGCAGAACGTATAAAAGTTAGCGCTGAGCTTCAGTCTGCAATGTTCAAAACAACAGATAAAGCCAGAAATCTAGGTGTAGTCATGGACTCTGACCTGAGTTTCAACAATCACATTAAAACAGTTACTACTATCACCTAAAGAATATATCTAGGATTAAAAGACTAATGTCACAGCAAGATTTGGAAAAACTTGTCCATGCTTTTATCTTCAGTAGACTGGACTACTGCAATGGTGTCTTCACAGGTCTCACTAAAACATCTATTAGAAAGCTGCAGCTGATTCAGAACGCTGCTGCTCGAGTCCTCACTAACACTAAGAAAGTGGATCACATCACTCCTGTTCTGAAGTCTTTACACTGGCTTCCTGTGTGTCAAAGAATAGATTTCAAAATACTGCTGCTGGTTTATAAAGCTTTGAATGGTTTAGGCCCAAAATACATTTCTGACCTCCTGCTAAATTATGAACCATCCAGATCTCTCAGGTCTTCAGGGACTGGTCAGCTTTCTGTCCCCAGAGTCAGAACTAAACATGGAGAAGCAGCGTTCAGTTATTATGCTCCAAACATCTGGAACAAACTCCCAGAAACCTGCAGGTCCGCTGCAACTCTGACTACTTTTAAATCCAGACTGAAGACTTTTCTTTTTGTCGCTGCTTTTAATTGAACTATTCATATCTTGGACTGCACTGTAACTTTTATCCATGTATTTTTTCTTTTAATGTTATTTTTTTCGCTTTTCTTTTTAATGACTGATTTTAAATGCCATTTTCTTAATGTCTTTCATTTTTTGTAAAGCACTTTGAATTGCCTTGTGTTGAAAAGTGCTATATAAATAATAATTTATAATAATAACCTTGCCTTACCTTATAAGAAGTACATTTAAAAGGTGATTTAAGGAAACATCTAAAAATCGAGAAAATACCCTTAGACTCCAGAGGGTTAAGTGTTTATAGAAAATTGATCCAACATAGAAGGACCACTTGCTGCTCTTTTTACATCCTTCTAAAAAGTTAATTTTGATCACAATCTCTTTGATTCTCCTCTTAGACTTGAGTACATTTCAAGTTCATCCAGAGGGTTTCCTATCTTTTATCCTTTAATCTTTTTTGCCATACAGCATCATGTTGATGAAGCAGGAATATTTTTCCATCATTACCACAGCTGCTGTTGCTTTAGCCTTTTCTGTCCTGGGGCCATTCCTCTGTAAATGAAATGCCTATTAATGTGAAAATGTGTAGTTCAAAGTGTTTCCCTCCCTGCAGTGTGTACCTGATCAGCCGGAGCAGCAGGATGACCTTCAGTATGCCAGCGTTCACTTCTCCAACAACCGGGCAGATCCTCTTTACTCCAACATGAGAGCAGCTCGGCCCCTCAGACACACGGAGCAACAGGAAGTCCCGGAGTACGCTGCCGTCAAGTTCAGCAGTGCTGCCCCGAGGTGAGCAGATCCTCACAGGAACATTGTTCACATATCATTTAATTCCTTTTGCATTATTATTACCACTAAGAAATACATCATTTATCTCTCAGGACCATGAGGTCAGGACCCTGAAGAGGATCCAGCTGCATTGTACAGCACGGTCAACAAATCCAGATAAACACAGCAGGCGTTGCTTTTGAAGGATGATACTTCTGTTTCTTTACAATCACATCTCTATTTACACAGGGTGATGTGGATTTTGAAATACATGTCTCAGGGTGGACCTCTCCATGAATGAGTTTTCAGCCTAGTTTTTATTAATCTGAATGGCTCAAATGTAAAGATGTTAAGTATTTCAAAGCTTAATGTACTGAATTGTAAATATTTCTTGTGTAACATGATTTTTGCCGCAAACAAATTATAAAATGTAGAGATGTTGTCACGGTTGTCATGTCAGGTCACAGGTCTATGTCTAGGTTTGGGTGTTTTCACTGTTCTCTATGCCATGTTTTCCTCCTGGGTTATTGTCTGGTCCTTTTCCCTGTGTTTTTCCTCCTGTCGTTAGTTTCCTCACCTGTGTCTCGTTAGCTGATTGTGTTCACCTGTGGCCCTTGTGTTTCTCCTCCCCTGCCCGGCTGTTTCTTGTCTTGTAATTATCCCTCCCTGTATTTACTCTTGTCTCGTGCTGTGTTCAGTGTTGGTGCTTCTTTTGTTTGTGACCTAGTTCACCGTAGAGTGTTTTGTTTGTTGAAGTTTATGTATTAGATAAGAGACCTTGAAATAAAGGTATTATCAAGTGTTATCTGCGTTTGGGTCCTACCTGCTTCACTCTGCGCTATCAGAAAGCACCAACCAACAAATGGGCCCAGCAGATCCGTTCGAGCTGGAATTATTGAATTTTTCCTTTTTTTTGGCTAACTGCTCGGATCGATGGAAGAGAGCACCCGGAGTTCAGCAGCAAGAGGCTGTGTTGTCGGAGGCGCGCCAAATGGCTAGAGAGAAACCAGGTTTGGTGAAGTTCTTACCTGGCTGGATTTCAAAGATCCTCCCGGTGTGTGATTCCCGGCCTGCTAGCCCCAGGCATGCTAGCTCCCTGCCTCCCGATTCCCAACCTGGCACCATACGCCTTGGTGGGTTCCGTCTGGAGTCAGCCCCTGCTTCTTCCCCATTTCCTGCTCCTGTCCAGGATCCGTTCTCGGGTACTCGTCTGGCTTATGGAGGTCCACGGAGTATTCAGGCGGCTGCTAAAAGGAGTCGCAAGGCCAAGCTAGCAGCCCGAGCCCCAGGAGCCATGGCTCCAGCCCCAGTTCCGGCCCCAGCAGCCATGGTTCTGGCTCCAGTACCGGCTCCAGTACCTCTGGTCCCGACTCCAGTTTCGGCTCCAGGACTGGCTTACCGGCCAACGCCAGCTCCCCGTGTCCTGTCGGCATACCGGCCGACGCCAGCACCCCGTGTCCTGTCGGCGTACCGGCCGACTCCAGCACCTCGTCTCTTGTTGGCTCCCCAGCCAACACCAGCTCCCCGTGTCCTGTCGGCGTACCGGCCGACTCCAGCACCTCGCCTCTTGTTGGCTCCCCAGCCAACACCAGCTCCTCGTGTCCTGTCGGCGTACCGGCCGACTCCAGCACCCCGTGTTCTGTTGGCGAACCAACTCTCTCAAGTTTCCCCTCCAGACACTTCTCAAGTCCCCTCTCAAGTTCCTACCGGAGTCCCCTCTCGAGTTCCCTCTCCAGTCTCCTCTCGAGTTCCCTCTCGGGTCCCCTCTCGAGTCTTTTCTCAAGTCCCCTCTCAGGTCCCCTCTCGAGTTCCCTCTCGAGTCTCCTCTCGAGTCACCTCTCAAGTCAACTCTCCAGTGTCCTCTCGAGTCACCTCTCAAGTTTCCCCTCAGGTCTCCTCTCGAGTTCCCTCTCAAGTCCCCTCTCAGGTCCCCTCTCGAGTTCCCTCTCAAGTCCCCTCTCAGGTCCCCTCTCGAGTTCCCTCTCAAGTCCCCTCTCAGGTCCCCTCTCGAGTTACCTCTCGAGTCTCCTCTCGAGTTCCCTCTCAGGTCCCCTCTCAGGTCCCCTCTCGAGTCTTTTCTCGAGTCCCCTCTCAAGTCAACTCTCCAGTGTCCTCTCGAGTCACCTCTCAAGTTTCCCCTCAGGTCTCCTCTCGAGTTCCCTCTCAGGTCCCCTCTCGAGTTACCTCTCGAGTCACCTCTCGAGTTCCTTCTCGAGTCCCCTCTCCAGTGTCCTCTCGAGTCACCTCTCAAGTCAACTCTCCAGTGTCCTCTCGAGTCACCTCTCAAGTCAACTCTCCAGTGTCCTCTCGAGTCACCTCCCAAGTCAACTCTCCAGTGTCCTCTCGAGTCACCTCTCAAGTTTCCCCTCAGGTCTCCTCTCGAGTTCCCTCTCAAGTCCCCTCTCAGGTCCCCTCTCGAGTTACCTCTCGAGTCACCTCTCGAGTTCCTTCTCGAGTCCACTCTCCAGTTTCCTCTCGAGTTCCCTCTCAAGCCCTCTCTCGAGTCCCCACTCAAGCCCCTACTCATGTGCCGTTGGAGGTCCCGCAGACTAGTCTTCTGCCGGGGGTCCTGCCAACCCCATGTCCTGTCCAGTTGGAGGTCCCGCAGACTAGTCTTCTGCCGGGGGTCCTGCCAACCCCATGTCTTGTCCAGTTGGAGGTCCCGCAGACTAGTCTTCTGCCGGGGGTCCTGCCAACCCCATGTCCTGTACCGTTGGAGGTTCCGCTGGGGGTCCTGCCAACCCCATGTCCTGTCCCGTTGGAGGTCCCGCCGTCTACTCTCCTGCCGGGGGTCCTGCCAACCCCATGTCCTGTCCCGTTGGAGGTTCCGCTGGGGGTCCTGCCAACCTCATGTCCTGTCCAGTTGGAGGTCCCGCAGACTAGTCTTCTGCCGGGGGTCCTGCCAACCCCATGTCCTGTACCGTTGGAGGTTCCGCTGGGGGTCCTGCCAACCCCATGTCCTGTCCCGTTGGAGGTCCCGCCGTCTACTCTCCTGCCGGGGGTCCTGCCAACCCCATGTCCTGTCCAGTTGGAGGTCCCGCAGACTAGCTCTCTGCCGGGGGTCCTGCCAACCCCATGTCTTGTCCAGTTGGAGGTCCCGCAGACTAGTCTCCTGCCGGGGGTCCTGCCAACCCTTTGTCCTGTCCCGTTGGAGGCCCCGCCGACTACTCTCCTGCCGGGGGTCCTGCCAACCCCATGTCCTGTCCCGTTGGAGGTCCCGCCGACTACGCTCCTGCCGGGGGTCCTGCCAACCCTATGTCCTGTGCCGTTGGAGGTCCCGCCGTCTACTCTCCTGCCGGGGGTCCTGCCAATCCTATGTCCTGTGCTGTTGGAGGCCCCGCCGACTACTCTCCTGCCGGGGGTCCTGCCAACCCTGTGTCCTGTCCCGTTGGAGGCCCCGCCGACTACTCTCCTGCCGGGGGTCCTGCCAACCCTTTGTCCTGTCTCGTTGGAGGTCCCGTCGTCCACCCTCCTGCTGGGGGTCCTGCCAACTCCTGGTCCTCTTCCGTGGGGGATCCTGCCGAAGCCTGTCCCGCCGGCTCCGGTTCCTGTCCGGCCGACACCGGGTCCTGCCCGGCCTCCGGAGCTGTCTGGTCTTCGCCCTCATGCTCGGCCCCCCTGAGTTCGCCCGCTGTGGCCTTCGCCCCACCATGGACTCTGCCTTGCCCCCGGGCCGTCCGCCCGAGACCCCCACCTTGGACTCTGCCTTGCCCCCGGGTCGTCCGCCCGAGTTCCCCACCATGGACTCTGCCTTGCCCCCGGGCCGTCCGCCCGAGACCCCCACCTTGGCCTCTGCCTTGCCCCCGGGCCGTCCGCCCGAGTTCCCCACCTTAGACTCTGCCTTGCCCCCGGGCCGTCCGCCCGAGTCCCCCTTCTCGGCTTCTGCCGTGCCCCCGGGCCGTCCGCCCGAGATCCCTTCCTGGTCCCCTACTGGGCTCCGGGGCGGTCAGCTTAGTCCCGTCCTCCGGACCCCCTCCACCCACCCTGGTGGCCTAGGGATACGTCCCTCCTCCGGACCCCCTCCACCCACCCTACTGGACTGTGTTGGATTTTTGTTTTTGGGGTTTAGGGACGTCTGGAATCCGTCCCTTGAGGGGGGGGTTCTGTCACGGTTGTCATGTCAGGTCACGGGTCTATGTCTAGGTTTGGGTGTTTTCACTGTTCTCTATGCCATGTTTTCCTCCTGGGTTATTGTCTGGTCCTTTTCCCTGTGTTTTTCCTCCTGTCGTTAGTTTCCTCACCTGTGTCTCGTTAGCTGATTGTGTTCACCTGTGGCCCTTGTGTTTCTCCTCCCCTGCCCGGCTGTTTCTTGTCTTGTAATTATCCCTCCCTGTATTTAGTCTTGTCTCGTGCTGTGTTCAGTGTTGGTGCTTCTTTTGTTTGTGACCTAGTTCACCGTAGAGTGTTTTGTTTGTTGAAGTTTATGTATTAGATAAGAGACCTTGAAATAAAGGTATTATCAAGTGTTATCTGCGTTTGGGTCCTACCTGCTTCACTCTGCGCTATCAGATGTTGCAACAAGGGATCTGACCCCTAACTGCTGGCTTGTTGGAAAATGTAGATATTACTAAACAGTTATAATTTACTGAGATGGATGTAGAAAAGTCAGAATAAATATAGATGTTTTTTATTTTAAAGACA
Source organism: Harpagifer antarcticus (assembly GCA_902827135.1). Taxonomy (NCBI): domain Eukaryota; kingdom Metazoa; phylum Chordata; class Actinopteri; order Perciformes; family Harpagiferidae; genus Harpagifer; species Harpagifer antarcticus. The sequence continues at coordinate 393,130 of CADEHL010001225.1, read as the reverse complement.
ATTCAGATTGAACATGGTCAAAAACTGTAAATGATAGTGTCCGTCCAAAAGATATGTTGTACTTATAGTGAAAACTAACCTTGGATGATAGGTTAGTAGACTAAAAGCTTTAGTAATCCAAAGTACAACATCTACTAAGTACCCTGAATCAAGATTGATGCAAAACAAGTGATATTTGACCTTTTTAGAGCGATTTAGCAACAAAAACCTCTTCTGGGGCCATTTGGGTGGATTTTCCATATCTCTGGCCCCCCTTGCTGGATTTTGACATGTGACATCTCTTTCTGACCGTCAGCCAATGGAATCGAGGGGAACTCCCACATAGTCCTTATTTGGTAATGTGTGTGTGTGAGACTACCGCATAGCCAAGACCGGAAGCAGCAGCCACTCTGGTGGCTACCATTAGCAGCTAACTTTTGCTCTGCGATTTTTACATAGAAATGGAATTATGGATTATAAATGAAATAATTTGTTTTATACAGAGACGTTAATAACCTATGGATTAACCGATTCAGCCGCGTTTTTTCTCGTTGTAATGCCATTGAACATGTCTTTTGATCAGATTGACAGCTACGGTGAGACGATCTCCCAGGAAGCTCAGTAAAGGTACGTGTTGTGATGTCTGTGTTTGCTTCCCCTGTCAAGAGTTCGGATCACTCAGTGATGATATATATACCTAAATAATCTGTGGAACCTCAGCTTTAATCGGATATATTGTATGTGCAGCTACGATAAGTAATAAGGGTACTTTTATCTTGAGTTATGTGCCAATGTCTGTTAGCATTTTTCGCTAAGGGGTCATTTAGATGCTTCTTATGAGACTTGTGTTTTGTTTTGGTAAAAATGGTTTGTATCGTCAGTTAGCTGAGATTATTTCCGTTAATCTGGTATAACACATTAATAGGTTCTTAAATATTAAGATCCCCTGGGACACAGTGTCGTAAAAAGAAAACCCAGGGTCCCCGCCGGCGGGGACCTTGGGTTTTAAGCCTATGGGTTTAACAGGATTTATATTAACAAAATCTGCATCTAAAATTGTGGCATAGATACGTTATTTTTCCCCTGTGCAATTCCAGTCTCACATCTCACAGCACATCGTCATTATTTTAAATAAAATAATACTTTATTCCGAGTGTGCTTGCTTTTCTCTTTGAAAGTCATCACATAACGGCATTGTAATACACGGCTCGGCTGCATTAAATATTACATATCTGCCGTAGTTCTGTATTTATACAGAGCCCTGATGAGAAGACTTCTAGACAAACATGAGGAACTGAAAACGTGACGTGGATCATAAATATATCAGCCATTAAACAACATCTTACATTTCCTTTCACACAATACGTCTCCTTGCAGTATCAACACTAATTCGGCTGACTTTTATATTTGATCCAATTGCTAGATAGGCTGTATTTACACCATAAAGGTGCACAGCTGATATAAAGGGACACCTAGTGGTTAGAGCATGTTATTGCATTTCATTATTTTTATTATTAGATATTAATAGGATCCCTATAAAGTATATTCATTACTCGTTATTCTCTGCTAATAGTTAATTAACGACTGTATATAATGACTATTTTGCACATCCCTTTCAAGATTTCAAGATGTTCTAAGGTTTATTGACATATCATATAGGCCTACACAACTATGGTGTAGTTATGCATTGAATGAAAAACCTGGGTCACAGGTTCCTCAATAGTGCATTACAAGACATCTATCAGTATTTGTGCATACCTCCAGCAATGTTAACTATGTTGAAGCACTTATTTTAACTGATATTATAATGTATTATACTCTTATAAGATGTATGTAGATTTTTCATCTCCGGCCTTGTCAGGTATTGAACAATCAATAAATAAAGAACACAGAATTATTAAATATAAAACACAGAATTTGTGTGATTATACTAAATGATTTACAAATAAACACCACTGCATATTTACAACTGTTACACATGCTGAAGTAACGCAAATGTTTCCAACTTGGGATCAATAAAGTATATTTTATCTTAAGGTGATCGATTTGCAAAATGTGTCTCTGAACCTTGACAAGTGCATGTTTCAGGCTTATCAATTAACAACAGGAGGGGTCACAGACATAAGACCAGCTGTTAAATAAAGCTCTTCTGACCATAGCTGGCATGTCGGTATATATGAATGCTGCTCATTATGGGCACAAGCAATTTTCACCCATTTATTAATTATATGTTTTAAATGTGAGTGTTTCCTATCCCCTAAACCTCCAGGGCAGTACACAGTTTAATACTGGCAACTTCTTATTATGGGAAATACGAAAACGTCTTTTAAAACTACAACTCCCAGTAGAGACGTGCCATAGATAGAGAACATGTTTGCGAAACACACAATAGCCAGCATGTGTAGTTCTGGGGACGAGGTGGGGGAGGGGGGACGCGGTGTGACCGTCAACATGTGACGGGATGGGAGTGAGAACGTGTTGACCAAAAACATAGTACCTCACTGGAATGTTCTTGTTATCACATAGGTCAGGCACCAGAGTAAAAACAAAACCAAGGGCCGTCATGAGGATCATAGATTTGTGTGCGCACTCCCACTCTGCCTGGTACTTGCAGGAGGGCCCATCTGTTGTTCCAGTGTAGACTCCTCAATCTATGTTGCTATCTGTTGACCCTAATCATGGAGGGGTTGCAGTTTTTCCCTGGACGACACCTCTAAACGAAAGGCCAGACATCTCGGTCGACCATGCAGTTGTCAGGTAGTTGTCGTCCAGCGTTGGAAATCCACTGCAATCTGAGTGGCTCAGCGCGTAGAGATGCAGCCTGTCCCACAGAGCTGGAAGGAAGTTCATCCTCCACTGGCAGGGGTACAGGTGACTTAGCCGCTCGCTCCATGCTGCACAGGTTTGCTGGGTCCAGGAGTTGGCTTCACTGGAGGCACTGTGACTGAAGTAGTCCCGCGAGGCAGGTTCAAATACTCTTTGTAGATTGAGGTATTAATCTCAACAATATAGCTAAGAGTAAGTATAAATTATTTCTCTGATTCATAAAGAGTTGTTTCAGTTAAAAAAACTCAAGGGGGTCGTGTATTCCATATTGCTCTGGAATTTCTATAGACAGCAAGGTGATTGTTTCTCCTCCTACTCAGTTGGCCTCTAGCGGCAGAAAGCACTGGGCCATAATTGACTCTTATCAGTTTAACGACCTGACAGCCCTACACCTCCATGCTGTGTGAAAACCAGCAAAAAAGAATCTATAATTATACAATATGTTCCCATCCGAACTAGGCCCACATGGCCCAAACTGCTGTGTAATTCAAGCACAACCTGAGGAGCTTCTTCAGGAGGTACATGAATGCTTCCACCCCTATAGGAAATGTGGCAGTCAGGTGGTTAACTCGTCCCTTGCTTTGAGCAAGCGCATCAACTTCTCTATTTCCCTGATAGTTAAAATCGATCTTATCTGTATGGCTACGAACATGATTCCACTCTAGGTAGATGCCCGCCCTTAACTCTGCAATAAGACTCCATTGAAGAGCATGTGTCAGCGCTTCACCTTTCACATCAAACTGCCTTTGTTCCCAATAATTAAGCTCTTCTTTACCTGCTTTGTAACATTAATCACTATCAGTAACAATACGGATGTGTGTTATTTTATCTTTTTTAGCAAAAAGAAGTCCCTCAACTGGGCTGTACCCAGAATCACACATTTTTGTTTGCAAAAGTAATTCACCTGAATTAGTTTTCATTATAAAGGCCCAAGGAACTGCTTGGTCACCTTTTCGCAGATGCCCATCTGTAAACAGAGTTATTTTGGGAGCAGCGGTTTTCTGTAAGGGTTTCATTGTTTCCCTTTGTAATAAAAGGATCACTTTTTGAATCTGGCCATACAAGAGCCATACAATATGTATTATATCATACTGCTGATATTCTATGTAGATTGTTCTTGTCCTGCTTTGTGAACAGTGGTCGTGAACATCTTGGTGTCATTCTGGACAGCTCTCTCATCTGCACCCCACATAAAAAAACATCACCCGGACTGCATTCTCTGTCTTAAAACCTTTCCTTAGAATATGTTATGAATTGTAAGGTGTCCTTGGGTGCTTTGAAAGGCGCCCCTAAATAGAATGAATTATCATTATTATTATCTGAAACGTTGTAATAACTTTTAAAACTGTTTCCAGTCACTTGCCCCATGCATTCAGCAGCAGCAGGCCATTCACTTTGATTTTATCTCGTTATAAATGTCATCATTTCGACAATAAAGAAATGCCACATAAACGTTATTTTGCTCATTTTATCTAACCATCTCCGTTTCTAACTTTCAATATATTTTAAAAGAGATCTCTCTCTCTCTCTCTGCGTGCGGGGGCGGGGCCTCACAGACACGCTGCACATCTCTCTCGCTCACAGACATGCTGCAGCGCTGTGCAGTGTGCACACAGTTCTGCCGGTAATGAATTTAATTTTTGTATTCTGATTACGTAACGCCGTTACATGTATTCCGTTACAACCCAACCCTGTGTATATCTCTCCGGACTGTCCACCAGCAGATGAAAAACACTCACCTCTCTCCGCCTCTTCCAAGGGATAAGGGAACCGTGCGGCAGAGTTTCCGTTAACATTTATTTTCTTCGGACAGCCCAGCAGCAGGAGAGGTGGGGAGAGGGAGGCGGGGCTATTTCAATGTTATCAGAAAATGATCGTATAGATCGCTGCTAGGTGAGGGCTCTTCTTGGAGTCTGGCTTTTTTTTCCGTTGCCTTTTTCCCTCCTCGTGGAACTTCTGCATTTGTTAATACAAATAGCAAGCAAACTATCTAACTCTGAAACTTTGAAATAGTCCCATACTACCGACGACATGTTTGTTTACTGTCCTGGCTTCACGGCCGCACACCATTTACGTCACAGCCAGGCATGAGTTAGGGACGATAATTATCGTGCACCACTAGTATTTATCGTGCACCACTAGTATTTAAAGTTAAAGGGTTGCTGTGAGGAAGCACACACACTCCCTCACTACAATTTTGGCTTGACTATTTGTTTGTTAAGAAAGGTAGAACATGTTTCTTCAGAGTTGTCTTTATTAAATGTAGACAACAGTGTTTAATTTTGTAATTAACCCTTCACTCCGCTTTCAGAACCATGACCTGATTGGCCAGGTTGGATTTGGAAGGCGGGCAGTCTCCTGTAAATGTGGTTGGGAAGAGACGGGAGGGGGCATGTGTGTGTGTTCCTTGCTGGTGAACGCAGCACCAGGCATGAAGTTTCTGTTTCTGTGGAATAATGTGGAAGGCTAGGAATAAAACGCCTGTTTATTTTTGCAAGTAAACCCTCTCTCCACGTATCGTTCTTTCGCCTGCACCTCACTTTGTAACAGTTGCATTTCCTACAGTTCAATTTATTATCTTTAGTCAAATGTAATGTTTACGTGTAATTTAGCATAATCTACCTGCTTTAAATGTATTTTATTTTCCTAGATTATCCCTTTTTTTATTGCCACCAGGGAGCCTAAGCATGTTAAGTTTGCAACAACTAACAATATATCTGAACAGTTACCTCAAAATGAACAAAACGTTATATTTATATTTAGATCAAGAGTTTAATAGACATTTTAAAATGTATTTCAAAGTTCTAGCGCTGCTTAAAAGGAAATAATCACACATCCAATAAGAAGTGAACCTTTGATGCTTGAGCTGCCGGAAGTGAAAATAAATTGATGGGTAACTTCCTGAACATCTGGAACAAGAAGGGTTCATTTTTTTAAAGTTCTAATTCTGGAATGACCCTAAAGTGAGTTCTGACTCCTCGGCCCAAATATCACGTTTTCCAAATATCTCTACCTCCACTCAGACTGCAGCCATTCAAGTCCTCCTCAGGAACATCGTTCAAACTGTGACCAAATACGTGCAGAACTACTGACGTTCCCATCGAGCTCAGGCCTGCTTTGTGTTTACTGCTGATTAGCACCTGCTAGCTTCCTGCTGCTCCTCCTTCTAAAAACTATTCGAGCCGACCCTCATCTACGGTGGAAACTACTGAAGGTCAAGTGCCTACATAAACAATTCAAAACCTTTTTAGATCTCTTGAAACCACATCAACTGGTTCTTGCACCAACCTGAAGGAGGAGCTCCTGTAAACCTTTCTCATAGATCTAATGCAAAGAAACAAATGAAGGCTCCAGCCAGTTTAGAAGTCTGTTTTTATTTATTTTAATATTTGTTGTTCAATCATGTTCATAGTCGTTGTGGGAATCACTGCCGACCAATGAGGAGGAATGCTGTATGAAATCAGATGTCTTTTGGATTTACTTGTATGTATCTTTCCTTCTTTTTAAAATATGACTTGTATAGTGTCTCTGTTTCTTATGCTTCTCACTCCAACACAACAACAGTTATCTGCCTTTGTTTCATGCTGTAAAAAGGGACTAAACTGCAATTTGTTGGCGTTTACCAGTTGTAATTGTATGTGCTTGTATCCCTGAATGTAAATCAATGTACTTTTTTGAACAATGTTACCTGTGCTGGAGTTACCCCCTGAAATTAGTCTTTAATAATAACAGGAACACGTTTTTCATTTGACTTTGTGAGAAAGTCATCGAGTCAAATTCAGTTACTGATGAAATTCCGATTAAAAACGCTGAAGTCTTCTTAACACTGTCTTGGTCTCCTTGGTCCCTCATTGAATGCTCTGATAAATGAACTGGCCAAAGAACAACCCCTCAGTCAAATGAGTCCAGTGGTCAAACTGTACCTCAGGATCCCATGTTATAATTATGAATGCTTTCTACTCCTCTGGATTGTTGAGATAAAAGGATGGTGTTTTCTTTTAACACGTCTTCCACTTTTGAGAAGCCCCTTGATCAGCTGGAACGAATCATCACAAAGCTGAAGGGTGTTTTCTGAGAAACTCTCAAAGTCTGACAGGACGCTAAGAGACATGTGATCTTATTGAATATAATGCACTGCTGTAGATTAAACAGCCTTAAAGAAGGAACAATGAGCAACACCTTAGCACCACTTCCCAGAGATTGGGACCTTTTTTTCAAAACCTAAAGAAAAAAGATGTGGAAAAAATATGTAGTCTAAAGGAACTCAGAAAAATAATAATGTCCCCTTAAATTTGTTTGTGTTTTATCTCCAATTTCTTCCTCTTTACTGGCTGATCTTTAGTATCTCCGTTAGGATGAAAGGCGAAAGGCTCTTTTAGGATGAGCTCAAAATGTAGCAGCTGCTCTGCCCCTGGTGTCCACGCGGTGAAACTACATGTTTCTCATGTCACTTCATTTCTCACCACAAAGTAACTGCTATTTTAGGAACTGTATATCCTCGGACCTCAACCAGAATGTAGAAACAAATGTCCACTTGAATCTTTCCTCGCAAACGAGTGCAGCAACAGGTTATAGAGAGACTTAAAGAGTCTATAGGAAAGGGAGAAGCCCAAAAAGCAGAATCGGGCCTCTTTACTTAGGGATTATTAGAGAAGGGATGTGTCTGATAAATGTCTGCTAGCAACAGATATCTGTATCATCAAGAGCTGCTTTATTGGACTGAAGCCGTCCAGATTCTCCTCTTTCTTTGAGTCAGAACCACAATCACATCCCACACATTGAACCAAACTCTGATTCATTAGCCTCTTAAGCCCTGAGCTTGTTTTTCAGGTTTCAGTCTCGAAAATGCCACTAACACAATAAAGACTATATCTTCACTTCTAAAAGGGGTAAATTAATAATCTTTTCTCTCAAAGCAAGGTCACATCTGTGAGTTGGATGTAGAAGTGTCAGAATCAATATAGATGTTTTTATTTTAAAGTAAATTCAGATGGAACATAGTAAAAACATGTAAATTCTAATGTCCGCCTCAAAGAAAACCATTACTTATAGTGAAAACCACCCTTGAATGATGGGTTTATAGACTAAAAGCTTTAGGAATCCAAACTATAACATATAATAAGTACCCTGTATCAATATTGATGCAAAACAAGTTAAATTTGACGTTTTTACAGAGGTTTAGAAAAATAAAGTCCAGGCGGACTCACCATCAGTTCCATTTGAACCTTTTCACTGTAAAAATCATTTTATTACTTTGAATTATCACTATAGGTATTCATTCCATCCAAATACAACTGTTGTGAAAAAAATAAAAATAAAAAAAATAAATAAATAAAAACATACTCTGTTATCCTCTTAGGCATCACGGACCCGAAATCGCGTCATTTGCAGGAAACAACGTCTAAGGAACCTTAATATTTAATAAACTATGAATATTTTATTTCCATATAACGGGAAAAAACTCATTTAACTGTTCTTTTTCATTTATTTTTTAAAAAAAACACACAATGCTAACAGTGAGCCTCTGAATTAGCCCCGAGCGAAAAATGCTAACCTATTACTGCACCGAAAATCACTCCTAGCTCCCTTATTACTTATCCTAGCTGCACATCCAACACATCGTTTATGATCATAAAGACACAGAATCTAACGGTGCCCACCTCAACACTGAAAGATACAAACTCACGAGGTTATCAACAAAAACGTACATCAAAACAAGTGGCGCTAGGTACTAACATGCGCTAGGCTAATGGCTTACCTTCCTCTTTGTCTGGTCTAAACTGGTCTTCAATGGCATTAAAACGATAACAACGATGATGTAGTTAATCCATAGGTTAATATCCAATGGGGCTGTGTCCCCTTTGAAATGTTCCGATAATCTATAAGCAATAAAACTGCAATTCCATTATCTGCTGTCCGCTCTGTGCTCTGTGTGCTCTGTCCTGCAATTCCTGCTTCCTGCTTCCTTCCGTAGTAAATAATAAATGAAGTCGGCTGGCATTCTTTATACTTTACGCAGGACTATATCTATGGAACCCATTGGTTGATTCGTGTGATTTACACATTTTTCTTAACCATCAGAACCAATAGAATCGATGGGCAGTTCCCAAATCCACGTAAACATTACCATAGCGGACGTAATAGAGAAGCGAACAAAGCATATCTGAAAGTGCACGCCTGGACTGCAAAACTTTATACCCAGTATATTGCCATAAATATGATGATGGATTATCAGTAAAAATTTCTACGTGACACAAAGACATTGGATTAACCTTGAGCGGCGTTTTTATTCCGGTGAACACAACTTTTGATCATAAATCAAAAAAGGTAAGAGGAAATTATTGTAATATTTTTGAAACCGGATGTTGTTTACTTTCTTTTTTCTGGCTGATAGCTCCAGGAATTACAGTGATGACATTACATGTGTGGAATCTGTGGAGTCTCAGCTTTAATCGGATATCTTGTTTGTGAAGTTACAATAAGTAATAAGGGCATTTCTACTGTGAGTGCTGTGCAAAAGTCTGTTAGCATTTGTTAGCATTTTTTCGCCCTGAGACATAGTCTCGTAAAAAACCGGTGGGAGGGGTCCACTGGGGGGACCCTCGGGCTTAAGAGGTTAATCTATTACCTATCAACACAGATATCGGCAAAGCTACAGGCAGGCAGGGCCCCGGCATGTCCTGGAAAGAGTTGGGAGTGCCATACGCCCTTGAGCCTGGACCCAGCACATATCAGTTTGCAGCGTTTTGTACACACACATCCCTATCAGGCTTTGAAGGGGAGGGAGGACCCACCACCCTGCTCCTCTCATCATAGGAGGGCAGGGTGAGGGCTACACTGTAGAAAGGGGGGTTTGGAAATCTGCTTCCATCTTCCTTGAATTGTTTTGGTTTGGATGATTGTGGTAGGCATGGTGATGAAGCCGGGGGTGATGGTGCGCATCTCTGCTTCGGTGATTTTGGTGGGCGTCGTTGAGGGGCAGGGGTAAAGGACATGCTGCCAACCCTGCGTGTCGCCTTCATGCGGTCATCGAACTCCAGGGGGGGTGGGCGAGGGTGAAAGGGTGAGCGGAGAGTAGAGAGTGCTGGGGGATGAATGAAGAGTATCCTCAAAGGCGTTGACAGGGGGGGTGACGGGCAGTGGAGACTCTTCCATGTGTCTCATAGGTCTCCCATAATCAGAACATTCCTCAGGCGCGTGCAGTGATACTTCTTCAGGGTTTTCTGCGCGATGTGTTGTGTCTTTCTCCTGTAGGAAAAAAAATCCATCCTAACCCAGATGCTTTCCACTGAGCGTCCTCAGGTGTGTGTGTGTGTGTGTGTGTGTGTGTGTGTGTGTGTGTGTGTGTGTGTGTGTGTGTGTGTGTGTGTGTGTGTGTGTGTGTGTGTGTGTGTGTGTGTGTGTGTGTGTGTGTGTGTGTGTGTGTGTGTGTGTGTGTGTGTGTGTGTGTGTGTGTGTGTGTGTGTGTGTGTGTGTGTGTGTGTGTGTGTGTGTGTGTGTGTGTGTGTGTGAATACAACCCGGCTCTATTATAGAACGAAAAAAGCAAACATCAAAAACTTCAAAGTAAAAGTCTTTAATTCTTCAATTTAAAAAAGGAAAAAGTCCCGTCAAAATAACGAGATGATCCAATCATAAGTGACAGAGCTCCAGTGCTCTGTCACTTATTTCATAAAATAGATTACTAACATATTTGTATATAAAGGAGAAAATATCATACATAAGAACAAAAATATACAATAAATATATTACACTTCCAATAAATTCAATAATTATTTTATTTTTGCGATACTTTTCAGAATAAATATAAATACCATTTTAACTCTCATTGCAAACAGTTGATTAGTGGAAAGCTTTAAAAACATGAATTCACATTCCCTCCCTCCCCCCTCTGACATCTCTCCCCTGACCTCTCCACCCTGCCTCCCACCTTTCCCCCCTGCCCCAAATGGTCCTGGACTTTAACCCCCCCACACACACACACACACACACACACACACACACGCAACTTATTATTATCAGAACCCACAGAGCAGAAAGAAGGGGTGTTCTTTTTTTCATGAGGACAGAATCTAGGAACGCTTAATGATCCCAAATCCTGTCACAATGCGGGGGAACCCTGAGACACAGGGGAACCCGATACAGTGACATGACATTTCATTTAAGTGGACTTCTTATCCTCTCTAATAACTGATCTAATAACTGTTCTAATAACTGTAATAATAACCTCCTCTTCCTCCACAGCCCCCTCCTATTCCTCCACAGCCCCCTCCTCTTACTCCACAGCCCCCTTCTCTCCCTCCTCTTCCTCCTTCTCCTCCACCCCAAATCGTAGCTTCAGCGTCCGGTTCTCCTCTCGCAAGCGGGCAATCTCCAGATCCTTCTCCTCTTTCTCCACATGGAGCTTTCTGTTGATCCTCAACAAAGTGACGATCTCCACATCCTTGTGGTCAGCAAACGGTTCCTTCAGTTCTCTCAGATCCTGGTTCTCCATTCTCAAGATGTCCATCTCTAATTCGTGCTTCATCTGCATCTTGAGGAGATTTCCATATCTCAGGTTCAGGTTCTCCAAGTCATCCCTCAAGACGTTCCGCTCAATCTCCATATAATCCTTTGCTTCATCACAAGGTTCCTTCTGTTCTGTGAGATCCTGGTTCTCCTTTAGCAAAGCATCGATCTCTCCATCCTTTACTTCCTCACAAGGTTCTTTAGGTTCTGTGAGATCCTGGTTCTCCTTTAGCAAAGCATCTATCTCTCCATCCTTTACTTCCTCACAAGGTTCTTTAGGTTCTGTGAGATCCTGGTTCTCCTTTAGCAAAGCGTCTATCTCTACATCCTTTACTTCCTCACAAGGTTCTTTAGGTTCTGTGAGATCCTGGTTCTGCTTTAGCAAAGCATCTATCTCTACATCCTTTACTTCCTCACAAGGTTCTTTAGGTTCTGTAAGATCCTGGTTCTCCTTTAGCAAAGCATCGATCTCTACATCCTTTACTTCCTCACAAGGTTCTTTAGGTTCTGTGAGATCCTGGTTCTCCTTTAGCAAAGCGTCTATCTCTACATCCTTTACTTCCTCACAAGGTTCCTTCTGTTCTGTGAGATCCTGGTTCTCCTTTAGCAAAGCATCTATCTCTCCATCCTTTACTTCCTCACAAGAATCTTTAGGTTCTGTGAGATCCTGGTTCTCCTTTAGCAAAGCATCGATCTCTCCATCCTTTACTTCCTCACAAGGTTCTTTAGGTTCTGTGAGATCCTGGTTCTCCTTTAGCAAAACATCTATCTCTCCATCCTTTACTTCCTCACAATGTTCTTTAGGTTCTGTGAGATCCTGGTTCTCCTCTAGCAAAGCATCTATCTCTCCATCCTTTACTTCCTCACAATGTTCTTTAGGTTCTGTGAGATCCTGGTTCTCCTCTAGCAAAGCATCTATCTCTCCATCCTTTTCTTCCTCACAAGGTTCTTTAGGTTCTGTGAGATCCTGGTTCTCCTCTAGCAAATCATCTATCTCTCCATCCTTTACTTCCTCACAAGGTTCTTTAGGTTCTGTGAGATCCTGGTTCTCCTCTAGCAAAGCATCTATCTCTCCATCCTTTACTTCCTCACAAGGTTCTTTAGATTCTGTGAGATCCTGGTTCTCCTCTAGCAAAACGTCTATCTCTCCATCCTTGACTTCCTCACAAGGTTCTTTAGGTTCTGTGAGATCCGGGTTGTCCTTGAACAAAGCGTCCATCTCTCTTTTGGTCTTACGGCACCACTTGATGAGCTTCAGATATTTCATGTTCAGCTCATTGGTTAAGAGACTCTGCTCCTCCTTCAGGTCCTCCTCCTCCGTCTGAGAGGCCTGATCCTGCATCTTCTCCTCTTTCAGGTCCTCCTCCTCCGTCTGAGAGGCATGCTCCTGCATCTTCTCCTCCTTCAGGTCCTCCTCCTCCGTCTGAGAGGCATGCTCCTGCATCTTCTCCTCTTTCAGGTCCTCCTCCTCCGTCTGAGAGGCCTGCTCCTGCATTTTCTCCTCCTTCTTTCTTCTTAAACTACTCTCCAGCTCTAGCTTCCCGTCCTCAACCTGTTTCTTCAGAAGCTGGATCATAAAACTCATGCACTTTGCAGCTTTTTGTTTTCACTGGAGGCGGATCTTGCCTCAGAGGAACCTCTGAAGGAACCTCTGAAGAACTGACCACCAGCTGCTCTCTGTTGTCCTCCATCTCTATGAATGAGCTGCTGTTTAGCTAACAGGGGCTAAATGTACTTATTGGACTTTAAGGTCTGAATTGACTAAGTGTTGTTCACCTGTGAAGATGACCTGACTAAACTATATGTGCAAGTATCCTAATGTTCGCTGACAACAAACCCTGTTTCTGCTGCTCATGCAGTAATGACCTGTCTCTCAGAGATACCTGCAGCCTCTGCAGACTCTGAGACCAAAGCCTGTGAGGTCATCCTGAAGGTTCCATCTCAGAGACCAAAGCCAATGATGAGGTCATCAGTCTGAAGGTTCCATCTCAGAGACCAAAGCCAGTGATGAGGTCATCAGTCTGAAGGTTCCATCTCAGAGACCAAAGCCAGTGATGAGGTCATCAGTCTGAAGGTTCCATTCCAGATAAGGAGTGATTGACAGCAGCTGACCATGCTGTTGCCTGGCAACGCTGTTTTGTTCAAATCATATTAAGAAATGTAAACATCAATAAAAAATACTTTATTGATCCCAAAAACACAGGAAGTTAAAGTACTGAGCCAGGCCTGGTTCTACGGGGGTGCATAGGCATGCATTGCACCCTCAGTTTAAAGTAGAGACACTACACCTGCACATCGGCAGGAGAGGTCGAGGACTCTTTAAAGTAGAGACACTCAGGGCCGGCCCTAGACTTTTGGGGGCCCTAAGCGAGCTTTGGCTTGGAGGCCCCACCTCACTCTAGCACGTTCTCACTACACACAACACGGAACCAACTTTTGTCTTATGATGTTAACATAAGCACACATTGTGTAAATAAGCATGTAAGCACCGTGGACCTCACATCCTCTAGGGGGGTCCGGGGGCATGCTCTCCTGGGAAGATTTTAAATATTGACGTTAAAAGCATCAATCTGGTGCACTTTGAGAGCAACATTAAGAGATCTATGGATACCTCTCTCAACACCCAGATGAAACAGAACTGTAAACAGATTTTTCTTTATGGATATTTTATGAATTTTAAAAACTGTATTCTTGTTTTGTCATATAGTGTTTTCATAACTGTTTTTCATTTATTCTCTCTGGCTGTCCATCTCATAATGTTCGCATAGAAACTAGCTGTCAATAGGAATATCATTCAGAAGAATTATAATTTCATGCAAACATCTGTCACAAAAAGAGGTTGCACATTTAAATGCAGGTGTTGTTATGGCAACGTCAGTGGCCAAACAGCCACATTTACTGCTTACGTTCAAACATGCTGTCGGCCCTAAAGCAGTGGCAACTATGCCACCATTTCAGCTGACTTTTTCTCAGAAATACTGTCACATAACATCCATATATTTCAGTGCTAGGTTGATGCTTAGCTAAGCTAACTATGAAACACTTTAACTGACAGGACTCCGGATCAACTGTGTGCTGTAAGGTAGTTTCTCGCTTCATGTCGAACAGTAAGTCAACATTTCCCAGAGAGCTTTCTTTGAAATCACCAGGGCCCACGAGTTCAAAACTTTTAATCTCAACAGATCCGATCAGATTTTGAAATCCCATTTTTTGTGATCCAGGATCAGACAAGTCGGCCAAATGTTGTCCCTGGAGTTCAAAGCAATTCAGGATAGGATCACCCTGATCCAGATTACGGCTTTTCAAGATGACTAGACCCTGAATACAGTGCTTTAATCCTACCGATCGCCATCTAGTGGACATGAAAATAATACAAGGAAGACAAGAGAATACATTGCAGAGACATCTATTGTCCGCAAATTACTTTTGAAAGGTGATGACAGATGATGGACTTTTTTTTTATTGAAGATATGTTTTCTTTAATCTAAATTACATTTGTGATTGACAATCTTTGTTGTGATACTTTCATGAGCATAAACATTTATGTCATCAACATTTGGTTGAAAACAAAATAGGCCACCACAGACGTGACCAACAAATGAAAAATAAAATTGGTTTGCCATGAAAGCTAAAAATGGTGTATTATTTCAGTTAACAAACCTTGCCATCGCATTTAAAATTGAAACATATTTTAAAATAAATGGTACAGTACATTTTGCTCTGGTAATCCATTGGGAATCCACCCCTGTGGGTGAGATCAGGATAATCCAGTTTTTTGGGATCAAACTGATCCCAATCCTGTGTTGTCGGTTTTTAACTACCCGTTTTGAAGATTTGATCCGGATTAAAGCTTGGATTGGATTTCCTGATCTGATCGGATATCAAAGTGATCCTAATCCTGGTTTTTGGTTTTGAACTCCCCAAAATCCAAATCTGATTTGATCAGATAGGGATTAAAGTTTTGAACTCCTGGGCCCTGGAGATTTGAATATAGGTAGAACAAACAAAACTATTAAATATGATCATACATATATATACAAACGTTGACTTCTAGACATGAACAGTTATAATTTCAAGTGAAAACGTTACCTGTCCCAAACAAAGTGATTCCAGGTTCACCCAAATATTTATCTTGGTTTGTTTCGAACCTGAACCTGATTCTCAGAATGCAGGTGTTTTTTTCACAGAGATCCTCTACACGACTTGCGTACTCTGAGACTGTGTTCAGATCTACAGGTTCCTCATCTTTGTTCTCAGCACTCCAGAATGTTTTTCCTACTGTGTTAACGTCTTTCCATGTAGATGGGTAAGTGTAGCAACAGCTTATCTCAACTGTTGATCCTTTCACTGCACAGATCTCAGTAGGAAGAGTAAGTCACACCCGAGGCATCCTGATCCTGAACCACTGTAACACAGAGCACAACAGAAACCACACTCAGACTTAAAGGTGGGGTAGGTAAGTTTGAGAAACCGGCTCGAGATACACTTTTTGTAAGGATTCACAGATGGAAGGCTGACAGGCAGGCAGGCCATCCACTTATTTTACCCGGGCCGGCTCAGATAATTGGTCGTGCTTTTTACAGCGCTACGGCTTCCACAGATGACATTTTTTTATGAATATTTTGTCAAAGCACTTAACCTCTTCAGATATTCATTGCTATCGAGATGTTAAGAGCATTCCATGGATATAACAACAAGTGTATCACGAGCCGGTTTCTCAAACTTACCTACCCCACCTTTAAGTTAACAATTAGTAAATATGACACATGGCAGCAAACAAAAAATGTATTTATGGGGTTAATGTATTCAGAACAAACTTCAATATTGTCAGAGAATATTTTAAGGAGATCTCTTTGTGTCTTGAGTTTCTCAGCTTTTCTGAGAAACTGTTAAATTACAAAAAATATGCTTTTCCTTAAGTCGCATATGCTCCTGCCTGTAATGTGAGGAGGACACAGGTCAAGTGGTCCTCTGCCTTCCTGTGGGGGAGAAGTTTGGCTCATGTGAGTGTGTAACACAAACGGGTCTTTGTTCCAATGTCTGGTAATGATTAAGGTAGGGAAAGGCGGGCTTTTAGATCCCTCCTTTAAGGATATATAGATATATGTTTCTACTCTTTGTCTTCAGAGTGTTGCTCCGTGGCTCACATGAAAGTGTGATATACTCTGTGATCTCTCCAGCCGTATTCTACTCTCAATAAATATCAGTGTTTGACTAAAGCCGCTCCAGCTTCCATCCTTTCCTGAGCCTTGGCTCCGCATTGCTGCTACAGAAGTTTCCATCACAAATATCTCGAATTATCAGCAGACAAAAACATTCCCTGAACACGCTCTTCCCACAACTGTAAAGGAAAGTAAAAACTATACTTACCTTCAAAGCCTCTCTTAAAGAGCACCTTCGGGGGAGAGCATTGCAAAACTGGCCCCTTTAATGGTACAAATCTCAACCTGTCGTACAATGGACAGCTTCCCCCCCCCATCTATGTATATACTCGCATTTTAGACTCTGTTACTAACTGTATATCTGTAGACTTGGTTGGTCTTAAATGTCCGGTTAGGATGTATTAGAACGAAATCTAAAATGAAAATTGTAAATAAGAAATCTGTATGTAAAAAAACACCTGTATGTAAATTGTAAATAACCCATCTGTATGTCAAATATGTCTTACATGTCTTAAATGATATGATGAATTGGAAATGGGGGACCCTGATGTAAACAAGACGAAAGTCTTTCTCTGGTCTGCATTCCCTTAACAATTGTACGTTTTGAGCTGTACTGTACATTACCCAATATACAAGCTGTTAATAAACGTTTCAATCAATCAATCAACACGAATCTAACTAAAGCTCAAATTAAAACAAAAATGATATCAAACATTTATCATAGTTGAGTTTCTAAGATGTAAAAACATATATATTTTACACACTAGAGAATAGGAGCACATGTACGTCACCTGTTAGTTGTTTTCTCAAAAACACTAAACACAATTCACCAAATCACACACAAAGTTTAACCCCTCATGTATCCTGCAAAATGAAGCCCTGCACCCAAACCTACAGAAACACTTACCAAAACCAAACTTTGCACCAGACGGCACAGACTTCCTTTAAAGTACAAGACACTTTGTCTTACCAACTACACACTGTGGTGCACAATCTAAAGCATACTCATCTGTTATGGCGTTTTGTACGTAGAGAATTCTGCATATAAAGATTGTTCAAGTCCACAATATATGTGCAGAAACACAAATATACAGTTGTTATACTTTTATTAACATATTGGTGCAACATTCCTGAACGACACATAGTTACAGTAGTGTAAACAAAAATGATGTCTCTGCCAAATACAGTAAATGGAAAGGAAACTTTGAGGAAAAATAAATACAGCTTTTCCAGTTGCTAACACACACACACATCTCACATTAAGCGTAATTATTAAACTCACACTCAAAGAGCAAAACCTGAACTCAAACACATGTTCAGCTCTGCACCCAATTTGCAATTCACGTGTCACTTTTTGCAAAACACTGCACACGGTTCTCTAAGTAAGACACAGCAATCTGACATATTCACTTGTTTGCCTTTTTCAAAACACTGCCATTAAAAATGCTACCCTCATGAATCAATCAACAAATACTCAAATGACCATAAACACCAAACTGCTTTATTGTTGACTCGTCGATCAGGATGTAAGCACTAGAAAAAGGCTTCATGTAAGAATGTATAAAAACAACATATTGTTACTTCACTAATCTAGGCCTATGTATGTTTGCTGTGGGATGTTTTTGTAAAGTGTCCAAGTGTTTAGAAAAGCTACAATTATTACATTGAACATTTGGATTTACATTACCTGGCATAGAGAGAAGGAAGACAACAAATCCACTCGCTGTCAAAGTCATAGCTGCTCCTCTCGTCTCTGTGTGGCTTCTTCAATAAAGAAAACCCATCATCATTAAAAGAAAGGGAGTTCTCACAAACCTTAACGCCCCTCTGTGGGCTTGAAGGTAGAAAAGGAGACAGAAAGCAGGGGGTTTAATGCACCACTTCCTTCCTCTTCACATTATTGCTTTACATGGTTGGTTGTTCCGCAGAGAGAGACCAGTTTGTGGACATCTCTCCCACCTCATCGGCCCTATGACTGCGCCATTGAGCTACATCCAGGCGCAGTCCCACCAAAGGCCCGGTTGTACTCGCTTTCGGCACCGGAGAGGAAGTCCATGGAGACTTACGTCAATGACTCTCTGGCTGCAGGCATTATTCGTCCTTCCACATCACCCGCAGGAGCAGGGGTTTTTTTTTGTGGCGAAGAAGGACAAGACCCTGAGACCCTGCATTGACTATCGGGGCCTGAACAACGTCACGGTAAAGAATCGTTATCCCTTGCCACTCATCTCATCAGCATTCGAGTTTACTACAGGGGGCTACAATCTTCACTAAGCTGGATCTACGAAACGCTTATCACCTGGTACGAATCCGTGAGGGGGAAGAATGGAAGACCGCCTTCAACACCTCTTCGGGACATTACGAGTACCTGGTGATGCCATTTGGACTTACCAACGCCCCTGCAGTTTTCCAAGCGTTGGTGAACGACGTACTCCGGGACATGTTGGATCGTTATGTTTTTGTTTATCTGGACGACATTTGATTTTTCAAAGAACCTCAAAGAACACGTCCATCATGTCCAGACAGTCCTCCAGAGACTTCTGGAGAACACGCTGTTCGTCAAGACGGAGAAGTGCGAGTTTCACACTTCTTCGGTCGCCTTTCTTGGCTACATCGTGGGTCAGGAAGTGTGGAGATGGATCCTTCTAAGGTTTCAGCAGTTACCTCGTGGTGGGTCCCTGATTCCCGGAAGGAGCTGCAGCGTTTCCTGGGATTCGCCAACTTTTACAGACGGTTCATCCGTGGCTACAGCACCGAGGCCGCCCCGCTCAACGCATTGACCTCGTCCAAGGTGACGTTCCGATGGTCCCCTGCAGCCGAGGAGGCTTTTCAGGACCTCAAGGGCCGGTTTACGTCGGCTCCTATCCTGCAAGTACAAGACCCCCGCTGGTCAGTTGGTGGTGGAGGTGGATGCTTCTGACGTAGGGGTGGGGGCCATCCTGTCGCAACGTTCTGGTGAGAACCAGAAGCTCCACCCCTGTGCTTTCTTTTCGAGGAGATTGAGTCCGGCGGAGAGAAACTATGACGTGGGGAATCGGGCAAGTTGGCGTTGGAGGAGTGGCGACACTGGCTTGAGGGGACAGAACAACCATTTCAGGTTTGGACCGACCATAAGAACCTGGAATACATCAGGTCGGCACAAAGACTGAATTCTCGGCAAGCCAGGTGGTCGTTATTTTTCATTCACCCGGTATAATCTTTTTCCTCTGCTACCCGCCCGGGCTCCCCGCAACGTGAAGGCCGACGCTTTGTCCCGGCAGTTCGGGAGGGAGGGAGACACCTGGGTATTCCGGACACTATTCTTCCTGCTCCTCGAGTGATCGGACGTCCCTCGCTTGGGAGATTGAGGAGAGGGTTAAGACCGCTTTGTGGACCAACCCGGTCCCTAGTTCTTGTCCTCTTAACCGCTTGTTTGTGCCTCAGGTTTTGAGGGCTGAGGTGCTTCAGTGGGCTCATAGCTCCAGACTTTCCTGCCACCCTGGAATTCAATGTACCAGAGGGGATGGTCCTACAACGGTTCTGGTGGGCCACGCTGGAGGCTGACACCCGGGAGTTTGTGAACGCCTGTCCTGTGTGCAAACGGCACAAGCCATCTCACCAAGCGCCAGCTGGCCTCCTTCATCCATTACCGGTCCCACGTCGCCCTTGGTCACATATTTCATTGGACTTTGTGACTGGTCTACCACCGTCCCACGGACATACTGCCATCTTGACGGTGATAGATCGGTTTAGTAAGATGGCTCATTTCGTACCCCTGCCTAAGATCCCGTCAGCTAAGGAGACTGCAGAACTTATTCTTCTCCACCGTTTTTCGCATTCACGTACTGGCGACTGATGTGGTTTCCGACCAGGGGCCCCAGTTCACCTCTGTGTTTTGGAGGGAGTTTTGTGAACTGATCGGGGCGACGGTCAGTCCTCACCTCCGGTTTCCACCCACAGGCCAATGGCCAGACCGAACGGAAGAAATCAGGAGATGGAGACCACTCTCCGCTGCATGGCTTCCGATCATCCCACGACCTGGTCAAAACAACTCCTGTGGGTGGAGTATGCCCACAACACCCTCATCAGTTCCGCTACTGGTCTTTCCCCTTTTCAGTGTGCATACGGTTTTTCAACCCCCATTGTTCTCTGCATTGGAGAAGGAGGTTACCTGTTCCGTCTGTCCAGGCTTTAATCAGACGTTGTCGGAGGACTTGGAGGCAGGCTCGAACAACTCTTTCTTCAGTCTGCTACCGGTACGCCACATCAGCGAACGCCGACGCACCAAGGCACCTGTGAACCAGGTAGGCCAGAGGGTGTGGCTTTCTGCTCAGAACATTCCCCTTCGGGTGAGTCTAAGAAGTTAGCGCCCAGGTTTATTGGACCCTTCAAGATTGTCAAGGGTCATTAATCCTGCAGCAGTTCGAACTGAGTTTGCCCACGGAACATGAAGAATCCATCCCACCTTCCACGTTTCTCTAGGATTAAACCTGTCCGGGAGAGTCCTATGATTTCCGCCGCCCCTGCCACCACCACCCCTAAGATGATCGATGGGGGTCCTACCTGACACCCTTCGTCGTCGACTCTACCGTTCCCGTCGCAGAGGAAAAGGGGGTTCAATATTTGGTGGACTGGGAGGGCTATGGTCCTGAGGAAAGGCAAGTGGATTCCTGCTCGTCATATCCTCAACCCTCAAGTCATCCGAGACTTCCACCCTGCGTTACCCGGAGCAGCCTTCTAGGACCCACGCTCAACCAGGCGTTAAGCCAGGGGCACTCGTCCGCTACAGACCAGAGGCTTCGTCGAGGAGGAGGGGGAAGCGTCATCAGTCGAGGAGGACGAGGATTTCCAGGAGGGAGAGGCCGAGAGAGCATTCTCAGATGAGTACTACCTTTCCCATACCTCCACCTTCCACCCTGTGTCTGTAGGGTTTTTCTTATTCTTCTTTAATTTTTTCTTTTTTTCTTCTTTTTCTAACTCTCCTAGAATTTTCTTACACACACACACACACACACACACACACACACACACACACACACACTCTCAAACACAGACACACAGACACACACCACACACTCTCTCTCACACACACACACTCTCTCTCACACACACTCTCTCTCTCTCACAGACACACACACTCTCTCTCTCTCACAGACCACACACACACACACACTCAAACAAAGTTTTTGAACGGTGGCAAAAAAACACTGACAACTGGACTTTAATACAGACTGTCTCAGCCTATTATTTTCTGTCTGATGGAGACTTCATTAAGGACAAGACTTCAACAGGTTCCACATATTTTATACATATTGGTTGACGTATGGGTTTTAGAGTCGAAAAGTTTGCAGTTCAAATAGTCTGCTGCTTTCCCAAGCCTTTTACTTTCTTTTCTCATCTTAATACAATTCATTCACTACTACTTACATCTGATATTTAACCTCCTTCAGCCTATTTTCAGCTGCAGAAACCATTCAACTATTACATTTCAGATTCAGCGAGTTCAGGACATCAAGGCTGTAACAGTTGTTGTTTATAATCCTTTTTTAAACCTTTTCTTTAAATATTAAGCTTCTTCTTCTGCATTTTTTAGTCTAAAAGCAGCTACCATTCAGCTAATAACATATTCAGCTTTTCTGCATTTTCAGCTAAATTCAGCCATAAATGTTCACAGTTTAGCATTCGCGAACGCATTTTCTGCAGGAAATGCATTGTCTAGTTGCACTCATTTATCTATTTACCTAATTGACGTATGTTGAGCCCACACAACTCTGAAGACGCTTATTGATTTAAGTATTGACTGAAATATTCTTAGACTAATGTTTAATTGGTTATCATAAATTGAATAAAAAGAGTGAAACTGTCAGGGAATATTTAATCCGATCTCTTTGTGTCTTGAGTTTCTCAGCTTTCTGAGAAACCTGTCAAATTAGAAACATATGCTTTGTGTTAAGTCGCAGCTCCTATCTGTAATGTGTGGAGGACCCAGGTCAAGAGGTCCTCTGCCTTCCTGTGGGGGAAGGTTGGCTCATGTCAGTTTGTAACACAAACTAGTCTTTGTTCCCATGTCTGGTAATAATTAAGATAGGAAAAGGCGAGCTTTCTAAGTCCCTCCTTTTCCCTCTAACAGAATCCATGTTTACTCTTGGTCTTCAGAGTTTGCTTGGTAGTCACATGTAAATGTGAAATGCTCTGTGACCTCTCCGGCCGTATTCTACTCTCAAATATCATGTTTGACTAAAGCCTGCTTCCATCCTTTCCTGAGCCTTGGCTCTGCATTGCTGCACAGAAGTTTTCTTCACAAAAGTAAATGTAAATATCATCATTGCACTCATTTATCTATTTACCCACCAGAGGTCGCCAGCAGACATGGTAGTGTCCAAAGACACTGAACCAGGGCTCTAGGTTTTCTGTTTGATTTTAAAATAGGTAAAATATACTCTTGCTACGAGGGATGCTACTAGAAAGAAGAATAAACGAGAATTATGAAGGAACTTCGTTCATAACATAGATCAACATCAACATGTTAAATCAATAAATAATTCCAACAATAATTACTGACCATTGTGTGTCTGATTCCTTCCAGTCCACTTGATATGAGTGTGATGTGTGTGTTCATGTTGGGTTCACACTAACAGGCTTTTGAGTTTCTCAAGTCTCAAGCAACCTGCCCGCAGAGAGACAGAGAAGAACAAACCAAGAGAATGATTGGCATTTTCCATTCTCTCTTATAATGAATACTGTGCTCTTCATGCTGTTCAGTAAAACTTGCCTCATGGTTTTTCAGGTTAATGCCTTCCTGTTCCTTCACTACAAAGCAATACACCGGCAGACGGGTGACGTCCTCAGTGCTCATAGAGATAAACTATTTTTCTCTGTGGAATATTGGCAGCCAAACAAGTTAAAAGCCATAGTTTATTTTGTTAAGAAAAGTTCAGATTGGACAACAAAGCATAACTGTGTTGTGGGTGTTAGTGGGGTTTTGCTCATCATGCATATTAATTATCTAAACAGGAAGGAAATCTAGTCTTCTAACAGCCTGATATCCGTATTCTGCTCATTGCTTCAGAGGAAAGGCATCTTTAAACACGTCGTTCCTCCTTCACTGTGAGTAGAAACAGTTTATTGATGTAATGATTCTGTATACCTCCTGTGAACATTATTTAATCTGACATGTTTTATAGTCTCACAGAGATGAGAGGAGCAGCTATGAGTTTAACTGCAGCAGCGAGTGGATTAGTTCTCGTCCTGCTCTCTGTGTCAGGTACTGTACATCTACACTTACATTCATCACATGAACAGAGGGGATTCTGAGAAATGTGGGACTTGTAAAATCAGGTCACATGTGGGAATAAGTGGGATGGATTTGTGTAAAAGGCAAACCTAGCAGAAACATTTTAAATGTAATTGTGTGTGTAGAATTGTAGAAACACAAAGACGTTACTAGTTTTTTTGATGGATTTTCTGAATATCTTGTCGTGCGTTGCCACTGTCCTTTGCTCCAATCATCTGCATCAAATATCAGTTTGCTATCACCTTAACAAGCGTTAGAATTAGAATTTAGTGTATGCATAACTGTTCCATCCTCTCTTTGTGAAAACATTTTGCTTTGTCTTTGCTTAAGACGACTTCAAGAATCTCCAGCTCTGTTTTTACTAAGTTTAAGTGATTTAGAGAGATATTCTTATTCTAACATATTGACTCAACTCTCATGTCGCCATACCTCTGCACCTAACCCTTCTAGTTCCTTCTCTCCAGTCTGACCTCAGTGTTGTATTCACACGCTCTGAGTTTAAAGCAGTCTTCTTCTTTTTCTCATCTGTATATCCGACGGAAGCTGCTCACGCCTCAGTGCTCTTGCTCTGCATTGTTATTGAACTCTTACCTCAGCAGCAACCTGACCACAGAGCGAGCAGAGAGGAAACTGTTCAGAGAGTCAAACACTATTCTAATTAATGTGATCGCTAATCATTCACTGTTCATTTTAAAATGCCTAAGAAGGAATTCACATGTGTTTTTCTGCTCTATCCCATTGAAGTTTGTCAAAATGTTTATTTTTACATTCTTTGTTGAAAGTACTGTTCAGGCAATTTCTCAACAATTTATAGATTTACTTTGATAATAGTTTCTGATGTGCTCTGTGTTTCAGTGGTTCAGGGTCAGCGTGGCTGGGGAGTGACTTGCACTTCTACTGAGATCTGTGCAGTGAAAGGATCAACAGTGGAGATAAACTGCAGCTACAAATACCCATTTAGATGGAGAGGTGTGTAACAATTAGAGAAAAATTTGGTTTAATAAACTTTGTAACAGTTGCATTTCCTACAGTTCAATTTATTATCTTTAGTCAAATGTAATGTTTACGTGTAATTTAGCATAATCTACCTGCTTTAAATGTATTTTATTTTCCTAGATTATCCCTTTTTTTATTGCCACCAGGGAGCCTAAGCATGTTAAGTTTGCAACAACTAACAATATATCTGAACAGTTACCTCAAAATGAACAAAACGTTTATTTATTTAGATCAAGAGTTTAATAGACATTTTAAAATGTATTTCAAAGTTCTAGCGCTGCTTAAAAGGAAATAATCACACATCCAATAAGAAGTGAACCTTTGATGCTTGAGCTGCCGGAAGTGAAAAAAATTGATGGGTAACTTCCTGAACATCTGGAACAAGAAGGGTTCATTTTTTAAAGTTCTAATTCTGGAATGACCCTAAAGTGAGTTCTGTGACTCCTCGGCCCAAATATCACGTTTTCCAAATATCTCTACCTCCACTCAGACTGCAGCCATTCAAGTCCTCCTCAGGAACATCGTTCAAACTGTGACCAAATACGTGCAGAACTACTGACGTTCCCATCGAGCTCAGGCCTGCTTTGTGTTTACTGCTGATTAGCACCTGCTAGCTTCCTGCTGCTCCTCCTTCTAAAACTATTCGAGCCGACCCTCATCTACGGTGGAAACTACTGAAGGTCAAGTGCCTACATAAACAATTCAAAACCTTTTTAGATCTCTTGAAACCACATCAACTGGTTCTTGCACCAACCTGAAGGAGGAGCTCCTGTAAACCTTTCTCATAGATCTAATGCAAAGAAACAAATGAAGGCTCCAGCCAGTTTAGAAGTCTGTTTTTATTTATTTTAATATTTGTTGTTCAATCATGTTCATAGTCGTTGTGGGAATCACTGCCGACCAATGAGGAGGAATGCTGTATGAAATCAGATGTCTTTTGGATTTACTTGTATGTATCTTTCCTTCTTTTTAAAATATGACTTGTATAGTGTCTCTGTTTCTTATGCTTCTCACTCCACTCCAACACAACAACAGTTATCTGCCTTTGTTTCATGCTGTAAAAGGGACTAAACTGCAATTTGTTGGCGTTTACCAGTTGTAATTGTATGTTCTTGTATCCCTGAATGTAAATCAATGTACTTTTTTGAACAATGTTACCTGTGCTGGAGTTACCCCCTGAAATTAGTCTTTAATAATAACAGGAACACGTTTTTCATTTGACTTTGTGAGAAAGTCATCGAGTCAAATTCAGTTACTGATGAAATTCCGATTAAAAACGCTGAAGTCTTCTTAACACTGTCTTGGTCTCCTTGGTCCCTCATTGAATGCTCTGATAAATGAACCGGCCAAAGAACAACCCCTCAGTCAAATGAGTCCAGAGGTCAAACTGTACCTCAGGATCCCATGTTATAATTATGAATGCTTTCTACTCCTCTGGATTGTTGAGATAAAAGGATGGTGTTTTCTTTTAACACGTCTTCCACTTTTGAGAAGCCCCTTGATCAGCTGGAACGAATCATCACAAAGCTGAAGGGTGTTTTCTGAGAAACTCTCAAAGTCTGACAGGACGCTAAGAGACATGTGATCTTATTGAATATAATGCACTGCTGTAGATTAAACAGCCTTAAAGAAGGAACAATGAGCAACACCTTAGCACCACTTCCCAGAGATTGGGACCTTTTTTTCAAAACCTAAAGAAAAAAGATGTGGAAAAAATATGTAGTCTAAAGGAACTCAGAAAAATAATAATGTCCCCTTAAATTTGTTTGTGTTTTATCTCCAATTTCTTCCTCTTTACTGGCTGATCTTTAGTATCTCCGTTAGGATGAAAGGCGAAAGGCTCTTTTAGGATGAGCTCAAAATGTAGCAGCTGCTCTGCCCCTGGTGTCCACGCGGTGAAACTACATGTTTCTCATGTCACTTCATTTCTCACCACAAAGTAACTGCTATTTTAGGAACTGTATATCCTCGGACCTCAACCAGAATGTAGAAACAAATGTCCACTTGAATCTTCCTCGCAAACGAGTGCAGCAACAGGTTATAGAGAGACTTAAAGAGTCTATAGGAAAGGGAGAAGCCCAAAAAGCAGAATCGGGCCTCTTTACTTAGGGATTATTAGAGAAGGGATGTGTCTGATAAATGTCTGCTAGCAACAGATATCTGTATCATCAAGAGCTGCTTTATTGGACTGAAGCCGTCCAGATTCTCCTCTTTCTTTGAGTCAGAACCACAATCACATCCCACACATTGAACCAAACTCTGATTCATTAGCCTCTTAAGCCCTGAGCTTGTTTTTCAGGTTTCAGTCTCGAAAATGCCACTAACACAATAAAGACTATATCTTCACTTCTAAAAGGGGTAAATTAATAATCTTTTCTCTCAAAGCAAGGTCACATCTGTGAGTTGGATGTAGAAGTGTCAGAATCAATATAGATGTTTTTATTTTAAAGTAAATTCAGATGGAACATAGTAAAAACATGTAAATTCTAATGTCCGCCTCAAAGAAAACCATTACTTATAGTGAAAACCACCCTTGAATGATGGGTTTATAGACTAAAAGCTTTAGGAATCCAAACTATAACATATAATAAGTACCCTGTATCAATATTGATGCAAAACAAGTTAAATTTGACGTTTTTACAGAGGTTTAGAAAAATAAAGTCCAGGCGGACTCACCATCAGTTCCATTTGAACCTTTTCACTGTAAAAATCATTTTATTACTTTGAATTATCACTATAGGTATTCATTCCATCCAAATACAACTGTTGTGAAAAAAAAATAAAAAAAAAATAAATAAAAACATACTCTGTTCCTCTTAGGCATCACGGACCCGAAATCGCGTCATTTGCAGGAAACAACGTCTAAGGAACCTTAATATTTAATAAACTATGAATATTTTATTCCATATAACGGGAAAAAACTCATTTAACTGTTCTTTTTCATTTATTTTTTAAAAAAAACACACAATGCTAACAGTGAGCCTCTGAATTAGCCCCGAGCGAAAAATGCTAACCTATTACTGCACCGAAAATCACTCCTAGCTCCCTTATTACTTATCCTAGCTGCACATCCAACACATCGTTTATGATCATAAAGACACAGAATCTAACGGTGCCCACCTCAACACTGAAAGATACAAACTCAGGTTATCAACAAAAACGTACATCAAAACAAGTGGCGCTAGGTACCAACATGCGCTAGGCTAATGGCTTACCTTCCTCTTTGTCTGGTCTAAACTGGTCTTCAATGGCATTACAACGATAACAACGATGCTGTAGTTAATCCATAGGTTAATATCCAATGGGGCTGTGTC
Organism: Harpagifer antarcticus; assembly: GCA_902827135.1. NCBI lineage: Eukaryota > Metazoa > Chordata > Actinopteri > Perciformes > Harpagiferidae > Harpagifer > Harpagifer antarcticus. The sequence goes on along the minus strand of CADEHL010001225.1, from coordinate 365,073 downwards.
CCCTTTGAAATGTTCCGATAATCTATAAGCAATAAAACTGCAATTCCATTATCTGCTGTCCGCTCTGTGCTCTGTGTGCTCTGTCCTGCAATTCCTGCTTCCTGCTTCCTTCCGTAGTAAATAATAAATGAAGTCGGCTGGCATTCTTTATACTTTACGCAGGACTATATCTGGAACCCATTGGTTGATTCGTGTGATTTACACATTTTCTTAACCATCAGAACCAATAGAATCGATGGGCAGTTCCCAAATCCACGTAAACATTACCATAGCGGACGTAATAGAGAAGCGAACAAAGCATATCTGAAAGTGCACGCCTGGACTGCAAAACTTTATACCCAGTATATTGCCATAAATATGATGATGGATTATCAGTAAAAATTTCTACGTGACACAAAGACATTGGATTAACCTTGAGCGGCGTTTTTATTCCGGTGAACACAACTTTTGATCATAAATCAAAAAAGGTAAGAGGAAATTATTGTAATATTTTTGAAACCGGATGTTGTTTACTTTCTTTTTTCTGGCTGATAGCTCCAGGAATTACAGTGATGACATTACATGTGTGGAATCTGTGGAGTCTCAGCTTTAATCGGATATCTTGTTTGTGAGTTACAATAAGTAATAAGGGCATTTCTACTGTGAGTGCTGTGCAAAAGTCTGTTAGCATTAGTTAGCATTTTTTCGCCCTGAGACATAGTCTCGTAAAAAACCGGTGGGAGGGGTCCACTGGGGGGACCCTCGGGCTTAAGAGGTTAATCTATTACCTATCAACACAGATATCGGCAAAGCTACAGGCAGGCAGGGCCCCGGCATGTCCTGGAAAGAGTTGGGAGTGCCATACGCCCTTGAGCCTGGACCCAGCACATATCAGTTTGCAGCGTTTTGTACACACACATCCCTATCAGGCTTTGAAGGGGAGGGAGGACCCACCACCCTGCTCCTCTCATCATAGGAGGGCAGGGTGAGGGCTACACTGTAGAAAGGGGGGTTTGGAAATCTGCTTCCATCTTCCTTGAATTGTTTTGGTTTGGATGATTGTGGTAGGCATGGTGATGAAGCCGGGGGTGATGGTGCGCATCTCTGCTTCGGTGATTTTGGTGGGCGTCGTTGAGGGGCGGGGTAAAGGACATGCTGCCAACCCTGCGTGTCGCCTTCATGCGGTCATCGAACTCCAGGGGGGTGGGCGAGGGTGAAAGGGTGAGCGGAGAGTAGAGAGTGCTGGGGGATGAATGAAGAGTATCCTCAAAGGCGTTGACAGGGGGGGTGACGGGCAGTGGAGACTCTTCCATGTGTCTCATAGGTCTCCCATAATCAGAACATTCCTCAGGCGCGTGCAGTGATACTTCTTCAGGGTTTTCTGCGCGATGTGTTGTGTCTTTCTCCTGTAGGAAAAAAATCCATCCTAACCCAGATGCTTTCCACTGAGCGTCCTCAGGTGTGTGTGTGTGTGTGTGTGTGTGTGTGGTGTTGTGTGTGTGTGTGTGTGTGTGTGTGTGTTGTGTGTGTGGTGTGTGTGTTGTGTGTGTGTGTGTGTGTGTGTGTGTGTGTGTGTTGTGTGTGTGTGTGTGTGTGTTGTGTGTGGTGTGTGTGTGTGTGTGTGTGTGTGTGTGTGGTGTGTGTGTGTGTGTGTGTGTGAATACAACCCGGCTCTATTATAGAACGAAAAAAGCAAACATCAAAACTTCAAAGTAAAAGTCTTTAATTCTTCAATTTAAAAAAGGAAAAGTCCCGTCAAAATAACGAGATGATCCAATCATAAGTGACAGAGCTCCAGTGCTCTGTCACTTATTTCATAAAATAGATTACTAACATATTTGTATATAAAGGAGAAAATATCATACATAAGAACAAAAATATACAATAAATATATTACACTTCCAATAAATTCAATAATTATTTTATTTTTGCGATACTTTTCAGAATAAATATAAATACCATTTTAACTCTCATTGCAAACAGTTGATTAGTGGAAAGCTTTAAAAACATGAATTCACATTCCCTCCCCCCCCCTCTGACATCTCTCCCCTGACCTCCCACCCTGCCTCCCACCTTTCCCCCCTGCCCCAAATGGTCCTGGACTTTAACCCCCCCACACACACACACACACACACACACACACACCACGCAACTTATTATTATCAGAACCCACAGAGCAGAAAGAAGGGGTGTTCTTTTTTTCATGAGGACAGAATCTAGGAACGCTTAATGATCCCAAATCCTGTCACAATGCGGGGGAACCCTGAGACACAGGGGAACCCGATACAGTGACATGACATTTCATTTAAGTGGACTTCTTATCCTCTCTAATAACTGATCTAATAACTGTTCTAATAACTGTAATAATAACCTCCTCTTCCTCCACAGCCCCCCCTATTCCTCCACAGCCCCCTCCTCTTACTCCACAGCCCCCTTCTCCCCCTCCTCCTCTTCCTCCTTCCCTCACCCCAAATCGTAGCTTCAGCGTCCGGTTCTCCTCTCGCAAGCGGGCAATCTCCAGATCCTTCTCCTCTTTCTCCACATGGAGCTTTCTGTTGATCCTCAACAAAGTGACGATCTCCACATCCTTGTGGTCAGCAAACGGTTCCTTCAGTCTCAGATCCTGGTTCTCCATTCTCAAGATGTCCATCTCTAATTCGTGCTTCATCTGCATCTTGAGGAGATTTCCATATCTCAGGTTCAGGTTCTCCAAGTCATCCCTCAAGACGTTCCGCTCAATCTCCATATAATCCTTTGCTTCATCACAAGGTTCCTTCTGTTCTGTGAGATCCTGGTTCTCCTTTAGCAAAGCATCGATCTCTCCATCCTTTACTTCCTCACAAGGTTCTTTAGGTTCTGTGAGATCCTGGTTCTCCTTTAGCAAAGCATCTATCTCTCCATCCTTTACTTCCTCACAAGGTTCTTTAGGTTCTGTGAGATCCTGGTTCTCCTTTAGCAAAGCGTCTATCTCTACATCTTTTTACTTCCTCACAAGGTTCTTTAGGTTCTGTGAGATCCTGGTTCTGCTTTAGCAAAGCATCTATCTCTACATCCTTTACTTCCTCACAAGGTTTTGGTTCTGTGAAGATCCTGGTTCTCCTTTAGCAAAGCATCGATCTCTACATCCTTTACTTCCTCACAAGGTTCTTTAGGTTCTGTGAGATCCTGGTTCTCCTTTAGCAAAGCGTCTATCTCTACATCCTTTACTTCCTCACAAGGTTCCTTCTGTTCTGTGAGATCCTGGTTCTCCTTTAGCAAAGCATCTATCTCTCCATCCTTTACTTCCTCACAAGAATTCTTTAGGTTCTGTGAGATCCTGGTTCTCCTTTAGCAAAGCATCGATCTCTCCATCCTTTACTTCCTCACAAGGTTCTTTAGGTTCTGTGAGATCCTGGTTCTCCTTAGCAAAACATCTATCTCTCCATCCTTTACTTCCTCACAATGTTCTTTAGGTTCTGTGAGATCCTGGTTCTCCTCTAGCAAAGCATCTATCTCTCCATCCTTTACTTCCTCACAATGTTCTTTAGGTTCTGTGAGATCCTGGTTCTCCTCTAGCAAAGCATCTATCTCTCCATCCTTTACTTCCTCACAAGGTTCTTTAGGTTCTGTGAGATCCTGGTTCTCCTCTAGCAAATCATCTATCTCTCCATCCTTTACTTCCTCACAAGGTTCTTTAGGTTCTGTGAGATCCTGGTTCTCCTCTAGCAAAGCATCTATCTCTCCATCCTTTACTTCCTCACAAGGTTCTTTAGATTCTGTGAGATCCTGGTTCTCTCTAGCAAAACGTCTATCTCTCCATCCTTGACTTCCTCACAAGGTTCTTTAGGTTCTGTGAGATCCGGGTTGTCCTTGAACAAGCGTCCATCTCTCTTTTGGTCTTACGGCACCACTTGATGAGCTTCAGATATTCATGTTCAGCTCATTGGTTAAGAGACTCTGCTCCTCCTTCAGGTCCTCCTCCTCCGTCTGAGAGGCCTGATCCTGCATCTTCTCCTCTTTCAGGTCCCTCCTCCTCCGTCTGAGAGGCATGCTCCTGCATCTTCTCCTCCTCAGGTCCTCCTCCTCCGTCTGAGAGGCATGCTCCTGCATCTTCTCCTCTTTCAGGTCCTCCTCCTCCGTCTGAGAGGCCTGCTCCTGCATTTTCTCCTCCTTCTTTCTTCTTAAACTACTCTCCAGCTCTAGCTTCCCGTCCTCAACCTGTTTCTTCAGAAGCTGGATCATAAACTCATGCACTTTGCAGCTTTTTGTTTTCACTGGAGGCGGATCTTGCCTCAGAGGAACCTCTGAAGGAACCTCTGAAGAACTGACCACCAGCTGCTCTCTGTTGTCCTCCATCTCTATGAATGAGCTGCTGTTTAGCTAACAGGGGCTAAATTACTTATTGGACTTTAAGGTCTGAATTGACTAAGTGTTGTTCACCTGTGAAGATGACCTGACTAAACTATATGTGCAAGTATCCTAATGTTCGCTGACAACAAACCCTGTTTCTGCTGCTCATGCAGTAATGACCTGTCTCTCAGAGATACCTGCAGCCTCTGCAGACTCTGAGACCAAAGCCTGTGAGGTCATCCTGAAGGTTCCATCTCAGAGACCAAAGCCAGTGATGAGGTCATCAGTCTGAAGGTTCCATCTCAGAGACCAAAGCCAGTGATGAGGTCATCAGTCTGAAGGTTCCATCTCAGAGACCAAAGCCAGTGATGAGGTCATCAGTCTGAAGGTTCCATTCCAGATAAGGATGATTGACAGCAGCTGACCATGCTGTTGCCTGGCAACGCTGTTTTGTTCAAATCATATTAAGAAATGTAAACATCAATAAAAAATACTTTATTGATCCCAAAAACACAGGAAGTTAAAGTACTGAGCCAGGCCTGGTTCTACGGGGGATAGGCATGCATTGCACCCTCAGTTTAAAGTAGAGACACTACACCTGCACATCGGCAGGAGAGGTCGAGGACTCTTTAAAGTAGAGACACTCAGGGCCGGCCCTAGACTTTTGGGGGCCCTAAGCGAGCTTTGGCTTGGAGGCCCACCTCACTCTAGCACGTTCTCACTACACACAACACGGAACCAACTTTTGTCTTATGATGTTAACATAAGCACACATTGTGTAAATAAGCATGTAAGCACCGTGGACCTCACATCCTCTAGGGGGGTCCGGGGGCATGCTCTCCTGGGAAGATTTTAAATATGACGTTAAAAGCATCAATCTGGTGCACTTTGAGAGCAACATTAAGAGATCTATGGATACCTCTCTCAACACCCAGATGAAACAGAACTGTAAACAGATTTTTCTTTATGGATATTTTATGAATTTTAAAAACTGTATTCTTGTTTTGTCATATAGTGTTTCATAACTGTTTTTCATTTATTCTCTCTGGCTGTCCATCTCATAATGTTCGCATAGAAACTAGCTGTCAATAGGAATATCATTCAGAAGAATTATAATTTCATGCAAACATCTGTCACAAAAAGAGGTTGCACATTTAAATGCAGGTGTTGTTATGGCAACGTCAGTGGCCAAACAGCCACATTTACTGCTTACGTTCAAACATGCTGTCGGCCCTAAAGCAGTGGCAACTATGCCACCATTTCAGCTGACTTTTTCTCAGAAATACTGTCACTAACATCCATATATTTCAGTGCTAGGTTGATGCTTAGCTAAGCTAACTATGAAACACTTTAACTGACAGGACTCCGGATCAACTGTGTGCTGTAAGGTAGTTTCTCGCTTCATGTCGAACAGTAAGTCAACATTTCCCAGAGAGCTTTCTTTGAAATCACCAGGGCCCACGAGTTCAAAACTTTTAATCTCAACAGATCCGATCAGATTTTGAAATCCCATTTTTTGTGATCCAGGATCAGACAAGTCGGCCAAATGTTGTCCCTGGAGTTCAAAGCAATTCAGGATAGGATCACCCTGATCCAGATTACGGCTTTTCAAGATGACTAGACCCTGAATATCAGTGCTTTAATCCTACCGATCGCCATCTAGTGGACATGAAAATAATACAAGGAAGACAAGAGAATACATTGCAGAGACATCTATTGTCCGCAATTACTTTTGAAAGGTGATGACAGATGATGGACTTTTTTTTTATTGAAGATATGTTTTCTTTAATCTAAATTACATTTGTGATTGACAATCTTTGTTGTGATACTTTCATGAGCATAACATTTATGTCATCAACATTTGGTTGAAAACAAAATAGGCCACCACAGACGTGACCAACAAATGAAAAATAAAATTGGTTTGCCATGAAAGCTAAAAGGTGTATTATTTCAGTTAACAAACCTTGCCATCGCATTTAAATTGAAACATATTTTAAAATAAATGGTACAGTACATTTTGCTCTGGTAATCCATTGGGAATCCACCCCTGTGGTGAGATCAGGATAATCCAGTTTTTTGGGATCAAACTGATCCCAATCCTGTGTTGTCGGTTTTTAACTACCCGTTTTGAAGATTTGATCCGGATTAAAGCTTGGATTGGATTTCCTGATCTGATCGGATATCAAAGTGATCCTAATCCTGGTTTTTGGTTTTGAACTCCCCAAAATCCAAATCTGATTTGATCAGATAGGGATTTAAAGTTTTGAACTCCTGGGCCCTGGAGATTTGAATATAGGTAGAACAACAAAACTATTAAATATGATCATACATATATACAAACGTTGACTTCTAGACATGAACAGTTATAATTTCAAGTGAAAACGTTACCTGTCCCAAACAAAGTGATTCCAGGTTCACCCAAATATTTATCTTGGTTTGTTTCGAACCTGAACCTGATTCTCAGAATGCAGGTGTTTTTTTCACAGAGATCCTCTACACGACTTGCGTACTCTGAGACTGTGTTCAGATCTACAGGTTCCTCATCTTTGTTCTCAGCACTCCAGAATGTTTTTCCTACTGTGTTAACGTCTTTCCATGTAGATGGGTAAGTGTAGCAACAGCTTATCTCAACTGTTGATCCTTTCACTGCACAGATCTCAGTAGAAGAGTAAGTCACACCCGAGGCATCCTGATCCTGAACCACTGTAACACAGAGCACAACAGAAACCACACTCAGACTTAAAGGTGGGGTAGGTAAGTTTGAGAAACCGGCTCGAGATACACTTTTTGTAAGGATTCACAGATGGAAGGCTGACAGGCAGGCAGGCCATCCACTTATTTTACCCGGGCCGGCTCAGATAATTGGTCGTGCTTTTTACAGCGCTACGGCTTCCACAGATGACATTTTTTTATGAATATTTTGTCAAAGCACTTAACCTCTTCAGATATTCATTGCTATCGAGATGTTAAGAGCATTCCATGGAATATAACAACAAGTGTATCACGAGCCGGTTTCTCAAACTTACCTACCCCACCTTTAAGTTAACAATTAGTAAATATGACACATGGCAGCAAACAAAAAATGTATTTATGGGGTTAATGTATTCAGAACAAACTTCAATATTGTCAGAGAATATTTTAAGGAGATCTCTTTGTGTCTTGAGTTTCTCAGCTTTTCTGAGAAACTGTTAAATTACAAAAAATATGCTTTTCCTTAAGTCGCATATGCTCCTGCCTGTAATGTGAGGAGGACACAGGTCAAGTGGTCCTCTGCCTTCCTGTGGGGGAGAAGTTTGGCTCATGTGAGTGTGTAACACAAACGGTCTTTGTTCCAATGTCTGGTAATGATTAAGGTAGGGAAAGGCGGGCTTTTAGATCCCTCCTTTAAGGATATATAGATATATGTTTCTACTCTTTGTCTTCAGAGTGTTGCTCCGTGGCTCACATGAAAGTGTGATATACTCTGTGATCTCTCCAGCCGTATTCTACTCTCAATAAATATCAGTGTTTGACTAAAGCCGCTCCAGCTTCCATCCTTTCCTGAGCCTTGGCTCCGCATTGCTGCTACAGAAGTTTCCATCACAAATATCTCGAATTATCAGCAGACAAAAACATTCCCTGAACACGCTCTTCCCACAACTGTAAAGGAAAGTAAAACTATACTTACCTTCAAAGCCTCTCTTAAAGAGCACCTTCGGGGGAGAGCATTGCAAAACTGGCCCCTTTAATGGTACAAATCTCAACCTGTCGTACAATGGACAGCTTCCCCCCCCCATCTATGTATATACTCGCATTTTAGACTCTGTTACTAACTGTATATCTGTAGACTTGGTTGGTCTTAAATGTCCGGTTAGGATGTATTAGAACGAAATCTAAAATGAAAATTGTAAATAAGAAATCTGTATGTAAAAAAACACCTGTATGTAAATTGTAAATAACCCATCTGTATGTCAAATATGTCTTACATGTCTTAAATGATATGATGAATTGGAAATGGGGGACCCTGATGTAAACAAGACGAAAGTCTTTCTCTGGTCTGCATTCCCTTAACAATTGTACGTTTTGAGCTGTACTGTACATTACCCAATATACAAGCTGTTAATAAACGTTTCAATCAATCAATCAACACGAATCTAACTAAAGCTCAAATTAAAACAAAAATGATATCAAACATTTATCATAGTTGAGTTTCTAAGATGTAAAAACATATATATTTTACACACTAGAGAATAGGAGCACATGTACGTCACCTGTTAGTTTTTTTCTCAAAACACTAAACACAATTCACCAAATCACACACAAAGTTTAACCCCTCATGTATCCTGCAAAATGAAGCCCTGCACCCAAACCTACAGAAACACTTACCAAAACCAAACTTTGCACCAGACGGCACAGACTTCCTTTAAAGTACAAGACACTTTGTCTTACCAACTACACACTGTGGTGCACAATCTAAAGCATACTCATCTGTTTGGCGTTTTGTACGTAGAGAATTCTGCATATAAAGATTGTTCAAGTCCACAATATATGTGCAGAAACACAATATACAGTTGTTATACTTTTATTAACATATTGGTGCAACATTCCTGAACGACACATAGTTACAGTAGTGTAAACAAAAATGATGTCTCTGCCAAATACAGTAAATGGAAAGGAAAACTTTGAGGAAAAATAAATACAGCTTTTCCAGTTGCTAACACACACACACATCTCACATTAAGCGTAATTATTTAAACTCACACTCAAAGAGCAAAACCTGAACTCAAACACATGTTCAGCTCTGCACCCAATTTGCAATTCACGTGTCACTTTTTGCAAAACACTGCACACGGTTCTCTAAGTAAGACACAGCAATCTGACATATTCACTTGTTTGCCTTTTTCAAAACACTGCCATTAAAAATGCTACCCTCATGAATCAATCAACAAATACTCAAATGACCATAAACACCAAACTGCTTTATTGTTGACTCGTCGATCAGGATGTAAGCACTAGAAAAAGGCTTCATGTAAGAATGTATAAAAACAACATATTGTTACTTCACTAATCTAGGCCTATGTATGTTTGCTGTGGGATGTTTTTGTAAAGTGTCCAAGTGTTTAGAAAAGCTACAATTATTACATTGAACATTTGGATTTACATTACCTGGCATAGAGAGAAGGAAGACAACAAATCCACTCGCTGTCAAAGTCATAGCTGCTCCTCTCGTCTCTGTGTGGCTTCTTCAATAAAGAAAACCCATCATCATTAAAAGAAAGGGAGTTCTCACAAACCTTAACGCCCCTCTGTGGGCTTGAAGGTAGAAAGGAGACAGAAAGCAGGGGGTTTAATGCACCACTTCCTTCCTCTTCACATTATTGCTTTACATGGTTGGTTGTTCCGCAGAGAGAGACCAGTTTGTGGACATCTCTCCCACCTCATCGGCCCTATGACTGCGCCATTGAGCTACATCCAGGCGCAGTCCCACCCAAGGCCCGGTTGTACTCGCTTTCGGCACCGGAGAGGAAGTCCATGGAGACTTACGTCAATGACTCTCTGGCTGCAGGCATTATTCGTCCTTCCACATCACCCGCAGGAGCAGGGGTTTTTTTTGTGGCGAAGAAGGACAAGACCCTGAGACCCTGCATTGACTATCGGGGCCTGAACAACGTCACGGTAAAGAATCGTTATCCCTTGCCACTCATCTCATCAGCATTCGAGTTACTACAGGGGGCTACAATCTTCACTAAGCTGGATCTACGAAACGCTTATCACCTGGTACGAATCCGTGAGGGGGAAGAATGGAAGACCGCCTTCAACACCTCTTCGGGACATTACGAGTACCTGGTGATGCCATTTGGACTTACCAACGCCCCTGCAGTTTTCCAAGCGTTGGTGAACGACGTACTCCGGGACATGTTGGATCGTTATGTTTTTGTTTATCTGGACGACATTTTGATTTTTTCAAAGAACCTCAAAGAACACGTCCATCATGTCCAGACAGTCCTCCAGAGACTTCTGGAGAACACGCTGTTCGTCAAGACGGAGAAGTGCGAGTTTCACACTTCTTCGGTCGCCTTTCTTGGCTACATCGTGGGTCAAGGAAGTGTGGGATGGATCCTTCTAAGGTTTCAGCAGTTACCTCGTGGTGGGTCCCTGATTCCCGGAAGGAGCTGCAGCGTTTCCTGGGATTCGCCAACTTTTACAGACGGTTCATCCGTGGCTACAGCACCGAGGCCGCCCCGCTCAACGCATTGACCTCGTCCAAGGTGACGTTCCGATGGTCCCCTGCAGCCGAGGAGGCTTTTCAGGACCTCAAGGGCCGGTTTACGTCGGCTCCTATCCTGCAAGTACAAGACCCCGCTGGTCAGTTGGTGGTGGAGGTGGATGCTTCTGACGTAGGGGTGGGGGCCATCCTGTCGCAACGTTCTGGTGAGAACCAGAAGCTCCACCCCTGTGCTTTCTTTTCGAGGAGATTGAGTCCGGCGGAGAGAAACTATGACGTGGGGAATCGGGCAAGTTGGCGTTGGAGGAGTGGCGACACTGGCTTGAGGGGACAGAACAACCATTTCAGGTTTGGACCGACCATAAGAACCTGGAATACATCAGGTCGGCACAAAGACTGAATTCTCGGCAAGCCAGGTGGTCGTTATTTTTCACCCGGTATAATCTTTTCCTCTGCTACCGCCCGGGCTCCCGCAACGTGAAGGCCGACGCTTTGTCCCGGCAGTTCGGGAGGGAGGGAGACACCTGGGGTATTCCGGACACTATTCTTCCTGCTCCTCGAGTGATCGGCGTCCTCGCTTGGGAGATTGAGGAGAGGGTTAAGACCGCTTTGGTGGACCAACCCGGTCCTAGTTCTTGTCCTCTTAACCGCTTGTTTGTGCCTCAGGTTTTGAGGGCTGAGGTGCTTCAGTGGGCTCATAGCTCCAGACTTTCCTTCCACCCTGGAATTCAATGTACCAGAGGGATGGTCCTACAACGGTTCTGTGGGCCACGCTGGAGGCTGACACCCGGGAGTTTGTGAACGCCTGTCCTGTGTGCAATCGGCACAAGCCATTCTCACCAAGCGCCAGCTGGCCTCCTTAATCCATACCGGTCCCCACGTCGCCCTTGGTCACATATTTCATTGGACTTTGTGACTGGTTCTACCACCGTCCCACGGACCCATACTGCCATCTTGACGGTGATAGATCGGTTTTAGTAAGATGGGCTCATTTCGTAACCCTGCCTAAGATCCCGTCAGCTAAGGAGACGGCAGAACTTATCTTCTCCACGTTTTTCGCATTCACGTACTGGCGACTGATGTGGTTTCCGACCAGGGGCCCCAGTTCACCTCTGTGTTTTGGAGGGAGTTTGTTGTGAACTGATCGGGGCGACGGTCAGTCTCACCTCCGGTTTCCACCCACAGGCCAATGGCCAGACCGAACGGGAAGAATCAGGAGATGGAGACCACTCTCCGCTGCATGGCTTCCGATCATCCCACGACCTGGTCAAAACAACTCCTGTGGGTGGAGTATGCCCACAACACCCTCATCAGTTCCGCTACTGGTTTTCAACCCCCATTGTTCTCTGCATTGGAGAAGGAGGTTACCTGTCCGTCTGTCCAGGCTTTAATCAGACGTTGTCGGAGGACTTGGAGGCAGGCTCGAACAACTCTTCTTCAGTCTGCTAACCGGTACGCCACATCAGCGAACCGCCGACGCACCAAGGCACCTGTGAACCAGGTAGGCCAGAGGTGTGGCTTTCTGCTCAGAACATTCCCCTTCGGGTGGAGTCTAAGAAGTTAGCGCCCAGGTTTATTGGACCCTTCAAGATTGTCAAGGTCATTAATCCTGCAGCAGTTCGACTGAGTTTGCCCCGGAACATGAAGATCCATCCCACCTTCCACGTTTCTAGGATTAAACCTGTCCGGGAGAGTCCTATGATTTCCGCCGCCCCTCCACCACCACCCCCTAGGATGATCGATGGGGGTCCTACCTACACCCTTCGTCGTCGACTCCGTTCCCGTCGCAGAGGAAAAGGGGTTCAATATTTGGTGGACTGGGAGGGCTATGGTCCTGAGGAAAGGCAGTAGATTCCTGCTCGTCATATCCTCAACCCTCAAGTCATCCGAGACTTCCACCTGCGTTACCCGGAGCAGCCTTCTAGGACCCACGCTCAACCAGGCGTTAAGCCAGGGGGCACTCGTCCGCTACAGACCAGAGGCTTCGTCGAGGAGGAGGGGGAAGCGTCATCAGTCGAGGAGGACGAGGATTTCCAGGAGGGAAAGGCCGAGAGAGCATTCTCAGATGAGTACTAACCTTTCCCATACCTCCACCTTCCACCCTGTGTCTGTAGGGTTTTTCTTGATTCTTCTTTAATTTTTTCTTTTTTTTCTTCTTTTTCTAACTCTCCTAGAATTTTCTTACACACACACACACACACACACACACACACACACACACACACACACACACACACACACACTCTCTCAAACACAGACACACACACACACACACACACACACACTCTCTCTCACACACACACACTCTCTCTCACACACACTCTCTCTCACAGACACACACACTCTCTCTCTCTCACAGACACACACACACACACACACACACACACACACTCAAACAAAGTTTTTGAACGAGTGGCAAAAAAACACTGACAGACTGGACTTTAACAGACTGTCTCAGCCTATTATTTTCTGTCTGATGGAGACTTCATACAGACTTCAACAGGTTCCACATATTTTATACATTATTGGTGACGTATGGTTTTAGTCGAAAAGTTTGCAGTTCAAATATTCTGCTGCTTTCCCAAGCCTTTTTACTTTCTTTTCTCATCTTAATACAAATTCATTCACTACTACTTACATCTGATATTTAACTCCTTCAGCCTATTTTCAGCTGCAGAAACCATTCAACTATTACATTATTCAGCTAGTTCAGGACATCAAGGCTGTACAAGTTGTTGTTTATACCTTTTTTAAACCTTTTCTTTTAAATATTAAGCTTCTTCTGCATTTTTTTTAGCTAAAAGCAGCTACCATTCAGCTAATAACATATTCAGCTTTTTCTGCATTTTCAGCTAAATTCAGCCATAAATGTTCACAGTTTAGCATTCGCACGCATTTTCTGCAGGAAATGCATTGTCTAGTTGCACTCATTTATCTATTTACCTAATTGATGTATGTGAGCCCACACAACTCTGAAGACGCTTATTGATTTAAGTATTGACTGAAATATTCTTAGACTAATGTTAATTGGTTATCATAAATTGATAAAAAGAGTGAAACTGTCAGGGAATATTTTAATCCGATCTCTTTGTGTCTTGAGTTTCTCAGCTTTTCTGAGAAACCTGTCAAATTAGAAACATATGCTTTGTGTTAAGTCGCAGCTCCTATCTGTAATGTGTGGAGGACACAGGTCAAGAGGTCCTCTGCCTTCCTGTGGGGGAGAAGTTGGCTCATGTCAGTTTGTAACACAAACTAGTCTTTGTTCCCATGTCTGGTAATAATTAAGATAGGAAAAGGCGAGCTTTCTAAGTCCCTCCTTTTCCCTCTAACAGATCCATGTTTTACTCTTTGTCTTCAGAGTTTGCTTGGTAGTTCACATGTAAAGTGTGAAATGCTCTGTGACCTCTCCGGCCGTATTCTACTCTCAAATATCAGTGTTTGACTAAAGCCTGCTTCCATCCTTTCCTGAGCCTTGGCTCTGCATTGCCTGCACAGAAGTTTTCTTCACAAAAGTAAATGTAAATATCATCATTGCACTCATTTATCTATTTACCCACCAGAGGTCGACAGCAGACATGGTAGTGTCCAAAGACACTGAACCAGGGCTCTAGGTTTTCTGTTTGATTTTATAATAGGTAAAATATACTCTTGCTACGAGGGATGCTACTAGAAAGAAGAATAAACGAGAATTATGAAGGAAACTTCGTTCATAACATAGATCAACATCAACATGTTAAATCAATAAATAATTCCAACAATAATTACTGGACCATTGTGTGTCTGATTCCTTCCAGTCCACTTGATTATGAGTGTGATGTGTGTGTTCATGTTGGGTTCACACTAACAGGCTTTTGAGTTTCTCAAGTCTCAAGCAACCTGCCCGCAGAGAGAACAGAGAAGAAACAAACCAAGAGAAATTATATGGCATTTTTCCATTCTCTCTTATAATGAATACTGTGCTCTTCATGCTGTTCAGTAAAACTGCCTCATGGTTTTTCAGGTTAATGCCTTCCTGTTCCTTCACTACACCGGCAGACTGTGTGACGTCCTCAGTGCTCATAGAGATAAACTATTTTTCTCTGTGGAATATTGGCAGCCAAACAAGTTAAAGCCATAGTTTATTTTGTTAAGAAAAGTTCAGATTTGACAACAAAGCATAACTGTGTTGTGGGTGTTAGTGGGGTTTTGCTCATCATGCATATTAATTATCTAAACAGGAAGGAAATCTAGTCTTCTAACAGCCTGATATCCGTATTCTGCTCATTGCTTCAGAGGAAAGGCATCTTTAAACACGTCGTTCCTCCTTCACTGTGAGTAGAAACAGTTTATTGATGTAATGATTCTGTATACCTCCTGTGAACATTATTTAATCTGACATGTTTTATAGTCTCACAGAGATGAGAGGAGCAGCTATGAGTTTTAACTGCAGCAGCGAGTGGATTAGTTCTCTTCCTGCTCTCTGTGTCAGGTACTGTACATCTACACTTACATTCATCACATGAACAGACGGGATTCTGGGAAATGTGGGACTTGTAAAACCAGGTCACATGTGGGAATAAGTGGGATGGATTTGTGTAAAAGGCAAACATAGCAGAAACATTTTAAATGTAATTGAGTGTAGAATTGTAGAAACTCAAAGACGTTACTAGTTTTTTTGATGGATTTTCTGAAGATCTTGTCGTGCGTTGCCACTGTCCTTTGCTCCAATCATCTGCATCAAATATCAGTTTGCTTATCACCTTAACAAGCGTTATAATTAGAATATAGTGTCTGCATAACTGTTCCCTCCTCTCTCTCTGGAAACATTTTGCTTTGTCTTTTCTTAAGACGACCTTCAAGAATCTCCAGCTCTGTTTTTAATAAGTTTAAGTGATTTAGAGAGATATTCTTATTCTAACATATTGACTCAACTCTCATGTCGCCATACCTCTGCACCAAACCCTTCTAGTTCCTTCTCTCCTCTCTGACCTCAGTGTTGTATTCACACGCTCTGAGTTAAAAGCAGTCTTCTTCTTTTTCTCATCTGTATATCCGACGGAAGCTGCTCACACCTCAGTGCTCTGCATTTATTTTTATTGAACACTTACCTCAGCAGCAACCTGACCACAGAGCGAACAGAGAGGAAACTGTTCAGAGAATCTCACACTATTCTAATTAATGTGATCGCTAATCATTCACTGTTCATTTTTAAATGCCTGAGAAGGAATTCACATGTGTTTTTCTGCTCTATCCCATTGAAGTTTGTCAAAATGTTTATTTTTACATTCTTTGTTGAAAGTACTGTTCAGGCAATTTCTCAACAATTTATAGATTTACTTTGATAATAGTTTCTGATGTGCTCTGTGTTTCAGTGGTTCAGGGTCAGCGTGGCTGGGGAGTGACTTGCACTTCTACTGAATTCTGTGCAGTGAAAGGATCATCAGTGGAGATAAGATGCAGCTACACATACCCATTTAGATGGAGAGGTCGTGTTAACCCATTAGAGAAAACATTGTGGTTCACTAAATGGAAAGATGGTAAACCTGTAGATCTGACCACAGACTCAAAGTACGCAGGTCGTGTAGAGGATCTCTGTGGAAACAGCATCTGCACTCTGAGAATCAGAAACCTGAGAGAAAGCGACTCAGCTGTGTACAAGTTCAGGTTTGAAACAAACCAAACTGAATACTGGGGTTATCCTGGAGTCACTTTGTCCGTCACAGGTATCTGAAATTGTAATCTTAAAACATTTAACATTTAACTTTTATTTTGACGCATTCACATTATTGATCTTTGTTTTTATGTGTGTACCTTTATTCAGCTCTCCAGGTGCAGGTGAGCAGATCAGGATCGTCTACTCGCATTCAGTGTCTCAGCAGTTGTTCACCTGGTCAAACTTCCTACACCTGGTTTAAGAACAGACAGGAAGTGAAGGAAGACACATCTTCTTATGCAGACTTCAGTTATGATTCAGCAGACAGTTATTCCTGTGCTTTGAGGGGATATGAGGACTTCCCCTCTCCTTCAGTGTGTGAGTTTACTCAAAGTCTTCCACTAACATAATAACATTAACATGTTAATTATCATTGCACTCATGTATCTATTTACCCACCAGAGGTCACCAGCAGACATGGCAGTGTCCAAAGACACTGAACCAGGACTCTAGGTTTTCTGTTTGACTTGAAAATAGGTAAAATATAATCTTGCTACGAGGGATGCTACTAGAAAGAAGAATAAGCGAGAATTATGAAGGAAACTTCTTCCATGACATAAAGATTAACTCTTTCCCTCAAAGTGTTTAGATTTCTGATAAAGGATGGAATCAAGTTAACACTCTGTGTTTTATTAAACTATTATTCATTCAAATATCTTCCACTGTGGAATTAAATGTGAAATGTGTTCATGTTATCTCCTCCAGATGCTCAAAGCTTTAAAACGTTTTGCATTGTGTTTGTGAAAAACTGTTCTGCTTTGTGCCTCTGGACATTTGCAAGTTGCCATTATGTCACGGTTATCATGTCAGGTCACAGGTCTATGTCTAGGTTTGGGTGTTTTCACTGTTCTCTGTCATGTTTTCCTCCTGTCGTTAGTTTCCCTGGTGTCCCTGTGTTTTCTCCTCCCTCCTCACCTGTGTCTCGTTAGCTGATTGTGTTCACCTGTGGCTCTTGTGTTTTCTCCTCCCTCCTCACCTGTGTCTCGTTAGCTGATTGTGTTCACCTGTGTCTTGTAATTATCCCTCCCTGTATTTAGTCTTGTCTCGTGCTGTGTTCAGTGTTGGTGCTTCTTTTGTTGGTGACTGAATTCACCCCGGTGAGTGTTCTGTTTGTCTGTATTAGTTTCATTTTCCTTGAAATAAAGGATTATCAGAGTTATCTGCATTTGGGTCCTGCTTCCTTCACGCAACCGTGACACATTATATCTACCCTTCCATGTTAATAACTTTAAACACTTCTCCTCCAGATGCTCCAAAGCTTCTCTCTGTGTCAGTGAGTCCCTCTGCTGAGATAGAGGAGGGTAGTTCAGTGACTCTGACCTGTAGCCGTGATGCTAACCCAGCAGCTAACTACACCTGGTACAAGACGGAACAAAATGCACTCCTTTCTTTTGTCAGTGAAGGACCACGTCTTGTCTTCAGCTCCATCCAGTCCTCTGACTCTGGAAAGTATTACTGTACAGCTGAGATTCTGCTTGGGAGTAGAATATCTGAATCCATCTCTATTGATGTGAAATGTGAGTAAAACCCAGATGATTTAAAAAGCATCAAGCAACCAATGACTACTTTGTTCACAGTCTGCTGCTGTAGGTCAATGAGATGGAGAGCAGCTTTAGTAGAGGATGAACATGAAGTGTTATCTACTATTGGCTCTCAAATCTGCACGTATGTTCAGGGTATTCAAGCCAGCAGTCATAGAGAGAACAATATACTGTATATGAACAACATAATTGTTTTCTTCAGCTCTATACCTGTGAAAAAACACTTCCATATTTCAGATCCACCCACACAAATAACTACCTCTCATTTCAATACTCAATTCAACATGATGTATTTGTGATCTTTTGTTGATTTATTGCATCTCTTCCAGATGCTCCAAAGCTCCCCTCTGTGTCAGTGAGTCCCTCTGCTGAGATAGAGGAGGGCAGTTCAGTGACTCTGACCTGTAGCAGTGATGCTAACCCAGCAGCTAACTACACCTGGTACAAGGAGGATGAAGACTCTCCAAAAGCTTCAGGACAGATCTTCACCATCACTGACTTCAGAGCTGAACACAGTGGGAGTTATTCCTGCGAAGCCCAGAACAAGTTAGGACGTAGTAACTCCACCTTTCATCTGAGTGTTGTTGCTGGTAAGTTTTATGCATTCATCTAAAACCACACACTTATCAGCTTGTTTGTTTTCAGTCACATTGTCTGGTAGGAGGCTGAAAAAGGAGTGTGTGTTCAAATGTACTTTCCGGTTCGGGATAGGGGTTGTTTTCTTTCTTTTACATAAGGAATAATTATCCTGAGGGTCCAGATTCAGTATGGGGTGCAGTCATTCCCTCTGCACTCAAGAGTGAGAGTTGTGTCCGTTTTGTGAAGCTAATGCCAAGTGCAAGTGCCCACAGGCTGCGAGATATTCCATTGGTATTGAGAAGGAAATAATGAATGGAGTATAATCACCCGTTCATCACAAAAATAACTATATCATGATGTATTTGCATTTGTTTCAGCTTCTTGATTATTATATTACACACCCCCTGTAATACTCCAAAGTGCCCCTAGGGGTACTTGTATCCATATATGAGAAACACTGCTGTATTAACCATCTGTTCTCTGTTGATCACTGTTTCTCAGGATCATGGAAGCTACCAGCTGCTGCAACACTCCCTGTTGTTCTCCTGGCTGTCATTTCTCTCCCTGTCTTCCTGTGGATCAGGTGAGCAGATATGTTCCTCTTAATCGTTGTTTGTTAAATCATTAATAGTCTGTTCGTCTGGTGTCAAACATTTGATCTTCTTTTTCTTCATAAACTCTCCTGACCAGAAGAAAGAGGGCTTCCAGAGACTCGTCTGAGCCTGAAGAGAGAGCGGACATCAGGGAGGAGGTGAGAATAGATGATTACGTAATTAATCTAGTACAAAAGAAAAATATATTACAGTCAATGTATAATGATGGTGGTCAGCCCATGCACCATCACCCCCACCTACACAGCAGCCAGACCCACTGTCTTGGAAGACAGACAAAAGACCTTGACACAGTCATGATATTTATAATGAATAGTTGTTTGAAAGTTCTGATGTTCAATATTGTAAATGGTGAGATTTTCCAGTTTCTTATATTTATATAAATTGTTGGTTGAAAAAAAAAAAGGTTGAAAGCTCAATTTGTATTTGTACACATCACATGAACCTTGGTATGTAATGTGAAGTCATTATTCAGCCCTAATGTATCTCAGTCCCTGCTGTGGTGAAAGTAGAGTGATAAACACCTGTTTTACTCAAAATTCGAATTACATTTTTTTAATTTATTATTATTTATATACAGTGTGATTCAAATATTTCACTACTTTTGTGATCCTAAGAATTTGGTAACCAAATCTAAAACATCAAAAATAGTTGGATGAAATTAGTAAATGTGTGTTTTCACAAGAGTTTTGAAGATTTTCCAAAAATCAGATGTCAAATGTTAAGCTTTAGAGCTACTTATCTCATCACAGAGTGCTATAAGGTGAGTCATTTGCATTTATAGCAAGACCAGACATTGTCCTGAACATTTTGATATGTGACACATGGGGTACCATGTTATATGTTTGGATGTGTTCCAGTCAGGCTTTCGTCCAAACCACAGCACTGAGACTGCTCTTGTAAAGGTCTTTAATGACATCCACTTAAACACAGACAGTGGCAGAACTTCAGTGTTAGTATTATTAGATCTCAGTGCTGCGTTTGACACTGTTGACCACAACATATTACTAGACCGACTGGAAAACTGGGTGGGACTTTCGGAAACAGTTCTAAATTGGTTTGAATCCTACTTAAAGGACAGAAACAACTTTGTTTCTATAGGTAAATACACCTCTGAGTTGACAAATATGACATGTGGGGTACCTCAAGGCTCCATCTTGGGGCCCCTTATCTTTAACGTCTACATGCTACCACTGGCTCAGATAATGAAGAACAACAAAATAAGTTACCATAGCTATGCGGATGACACACAAATGTACGTAACAATTTCACCAGGAGACTATGCTCCAATTCAAACACTGAGTAAGTGCATTGAACAAATCAATGACTGGATGTGTCAGAACTTTCTCCAATTAAACAAAGATAAAACTGAGGTAATGGTTTTTGGAGCCAAGGCAGAACGTATAAAAGTTAGCGCTGAGCTTCAGTCTGCAATGTTCAAAACAACAGATAAAGCCAGAAATCTAGGTGTAGTCATGGACTCTGACCTGAGTTTCAACAGTCACATTAAAACAGTTACTAAATCAGCCGACTATCACCTAAAGAACATATCTAGGATTAAAAGACTAATGTCACAGCAAGATTTGGAAAAACTTGTCCATGCTTTTATCTTCAGTAGACTCGACTACTGCAATGGTGTCTTCACAGGTCTCACTAAAACATCTATTAGAAAGCTGCAGCTGATTCAGAACGTCCTCACTAACACTAAGAAAGTGGATCACATCACTCCTGTTCTGAAGTCTTTACACTGGCTTCCTGTGTGTCAAAGAATAGATTTCAAAATACTGCTGCTGGTTTATAAAGCACTGAATGGTTTAGGCCCAAAGTACATTTCTGACCTCCTGCTAAATTATGAAACGTCCAGATCTCTCAGGTCTTCAGGGACTGGTCAGCTTTCTGTCCCCAGAGTCAGAACTAAACATGGTAAAGCAGCGTTCAGTTATTATGCTCCAAATATCTGGAACAAACTCCCAGAAACCTGCAGGTCCGCTGCAACTGACTACTTTTAAATCCAGACTGAAGACTTTTCTTTTTGTCGCTGCTTTTTTACATTATATTACATTACATGTCACTTGTTAGACGCTTTTATCCAAAGCGACTTACATACTCAATACTGTGGACAATCCCCACAGGAGCTTTTAATTGAACTATTCATATCTTAGACTGCACTGTAACTTTTATCCATGTATTTTTTCTTTTAATGTTATTTTATTCGCTTTTCTTTTTAATGACTGATTTTAAATGCCATTTTCTTAATGTCTTTCATTTTTTGTAAAGCACTTTGAATTGCCTTGTGTTGAAAAGTGCTATATAAATAATAATGTATAATAATAACCTTGCCTTACCTTATAAGAAGTACATTTAAAAGGTGATTTAAGGAAACATCTAAAAATCGAGAAAATACCCTTAGACTCCAGAGGGTTAAGTGTTTATAGAAAATTGATCCAACATAGAAGGACCTCTTGCTGCTCTTTTTACATCCTTCTAAAAAGTATTATCACAATCTCTTTGATTCTCCTCTTAGACTTGAGTACATTTCAAGTTCATCCAGAGGGTTTCCTATCTTTTATCCTTTAATCTTTTTTGCCATACAGCATCATGTTGATGAAGCAGGGATATTTTTCCATCATTACCACAGCTGCTGTTGCTTTGGCCTTTTCTGTCCTGGGGCCATTTCTCTGTAAATGAAATACCTATTAATGAGAAAATGTGTAGTTCAAAGTGTTTCCCTCCCTGCAGTGTGTACCTGATCAGCCGGAGCAGCAGGATGACCTTCAGTATGCCAGTGTTCACTTCTCCAACAACCAGGCAGATCCTCTTTACTCCAACATGAGAGCAGCTCGGCCCCTCAGACACACGGAGCAACAGGAAGTCCCGGAGTACGCTGCCGTCAAGTTCAGCAGTGCTGCCCCGAGGTGAGCAGATCCTCACAGGAACATTGTTCACATATCATTTAATTCCTTTTCCAATTATTATTACCACTAAGAAATACATCATTGATCTCTCAGGACCAGAGGTCAGGACTCTGGAGAGGATCCAGCTGCATTGTACAGCACGGTCAACAAATCCAGATAAACACAGCAGGCGTTGCTTTTGAAGGATGATACTTCTGTTTCTTTACAATCACATCTCTATTTACACAGGGTGATGTGGATTTTTAAATACATGTCTCAGGGTGGACCTCTCCATGAATGAGTTTTCAGCCTAGTTTTTATTAATCTGAATGGCTCAAATGTAAAGATGTTAAGTATTTCAAAGCTTAATGTACTGAATTGTAAATATTTCTTGTGTAACATGATTTTTGCCGCAAACAAATTATAAAATGTAGAGATGTTGCAACAAGGGATCTGACCCCTAACTGCTGGCTTGTTGGAAAATGTAGATATTACTAAAGAGTTATAATTTACTGAGATGGATGTAGAAAAGTCAGAATAAATATAGATGTTTTTTATTTTAAAGAAAATTCAGATTGAACATGGTCAAAAACTGTAAATGATAGTGTCCGTCCAAAAGATATGTTGTACTTATAGTGAAAACTGACCTTGGATGATGGGTTAGTAGACTAAAAGCTTTAGTAATCCAAAGTACAACATATAATAAGTACACTGTATCAAGATTGATGCAAAACAAGTGATATTTGACCTTTTTAGAGAGATTTAGCAACAAAAACCTCTTCTGGGGCCATTTGGGTGGATTTTCCATATCTCTGGCCCCCCTTGCTGGATTTTGACTTGTGACATCTCTTTCTGACCGTCAGAGCCAATGGAATCGAGGGGAACTCCCACATAGTCCTTATTTGGTCATGTGTGTGTGTGAGACTACCGCATAGCCAAGACCGGAAGCAGCAGCCACTCTGGTGGCTACCATTAGCAGCTAACTTTTGCTCTGCGATTTTTACATACAAATGGAATTATGGATTATAAATAAAATTATTTTTTTTATACAGAGACGTTAATAACCTATGGATTAACCGATTCAGCCGCGTTTTTTGTCGTTGTAATGCCATTGAACACGTCTTTTGATCAGATTGACAGCTACGGTGAGACTAGGGTTGCCAACCGTCCCGTATTAGCCGGGACGCCCCGTATTTCAGCCAAAAGGGCCGTGTCCCGTACGGGACTTTGTTTGTCCCGGACTCCCGTGTAAAGGGACAAATACAAAATATGTTTCTGTTTGCGCGCAATGCAGTGTGTCTGGCTGCGTGCCTGTGTGTTTGTGTGCTGTATGAGAAGGGCGCTAGGACCGCTCAGTTGACAGGGCAGGCACAATGCTCGTGTGTGTGTGTGTGAGTGTGAGTGTGAGAGAGAGAGAGAGTCAGTCAGCTGATTGCTGGGAAAATGGTTGGTTGAAGGATAACATTAAGTCTAATAATGATGTACCGTGCATGTTCACATCATGTATACTTTGCATTACTTAATACCATTTTTCTAATGTTTTATTTTTTAACATTTTGGACAAAATAGCCAATTGTACATCGAGGTGCCCAGATGTCCCTCGTGCCCACCTATCCGATTTGAACATGCTGATGTACAATGTGATATAGTAGCCTATAATGCAGGTGTAAGACCATTGTGTTTGTATTGTGTTATAGGTATGCATAGTTTTCTATGCATTTTGAGGGTTTGGGGGGTTTGACCCCCCAAAAACATTTTCGAACCCTAGGGGCTGGCTCCCCCAAAATAATTAAATAACATAACCCTAACCTAACCCTAAAACCGGGTAACAATAATAGTAACAATAAAGTAACAAAAAAAAGTAACTAAATCCGCCAGAAACCCGAAAATCTTCGCGCGCACGCGACACATGCATGTGTCCCGTTTCTCCGTTTCTGGAAGTTGGCAACCCTAGGTGAGACTATCTCCCAAGAAGCTCCGTAAAGGTACGTGTTGTGATGTCTGTGTTTGCTTCCCCTGTCAAGAGTTCGGATCACTCAGTGATGATACTATATACCTAAATAATCTGTGGAACCTCAGCTTTAATCGGATATATTGTATGTGCAGCTACGATAAGTAATAAGGGTACTTTTATCTTGAGTTCTGTGCCAATGTCTGTTAGCATTTTTCGCTAAGGGGTCATTTAGATCAGTGGTTCTCAACTGGTCAGGCCTCGGGACCCACTTTTTACTTGGTCAATACATCGCGACCCAACATTTTGAAGCACTCGAATCTATTCAACCAAAAATCGTGCTGTAATATATATATACGCTTTTCAGCATACAATATTAATAAAAGTGAACTACAGTGCATATATCCCTTCACAGAACTAAAGTATGCTTTTAAAAAAGGTTTAATGAGATGATGGAATCAAAGCTGAACTATATAAAAAGGGACACATGCTGAAAACCCAACCCCAGCTGGGGGGTCTGGGGGGATTCTCCCCCAGGAGATTTTTAGAAATACTAACATAAACTATGCATTCTGGTACACTGAGAAAAAAATAAATAAATCTATTACTACCCGACATATTAATAATATTTTATGCCATTGTTTGTTTTTCACTTTGTTCTGACATCTTTCTGCGAGAAGAGTAAAGAGGAGATGGTTTGTGTGAATTACTTTAAATTGTGGGTAAGGGTAGATGGCTCCCATTGTTCTGTGACCTGTCAATCATCAAACCGGGGGTCATATTTCATTATGTGTTCATTTCTATCTGAAGTTGTACCCATGGATGTATAAAGAAGAGTTCTACCGCTAAGTTATTCTCCGTGGGGACTTCCGGCAACACTCTTGATTCTGATTGGCCAGAAGACTCGAAAAAACATCAGCAAAGATATTTTATTGAGAAGATGATCACTATGTGACAGAAGTTTTCAAAACCGTTTATGGTCTCCGTTACTTCCAGTCCAACGCCGACTGCATGCACAGCGTTAGAAAATCGGGCCTTCAAAATAAAAGTTTGACTTTTTCCCCCAAAAAAACCAAAAACATTTTTTTTTGTCCAATTTTTTTTCTTCACTCACACATCCGCGACCCACTTGAAACGGGTCCGCGACCCACTTTTGGGTCGCGACCCACCAGTTGAGAACCACTGATTTAGATGCTTCTTATAAGACTTGTGTTTTGTTTTGGTAAAAATGGTTTGTATCGTCAGTTAGCTGAGATTATTTCCGTTAATCTGGTATAACACATTAATAGGTTCTTAAATATTAAGATCCCCTGGGACACAGTGTCGTAAAAAAAAAAACAGGGTCCCCACCGGCGTTTAACCCTATGGGTTTAACAGGATTTATATTAACAAAATCTGCATCTAAAATTGTGGCATAGATACGTTATTTTCCCCTGTGCAATTCCAGTCTCACATCTCACAGCACATCGTCATTAACAAATACCGGAAACAGACAAAACATTTTTTTTTTAAATAAAATAATACTTTATTCCGAGTGTGCTTGCTTTTCTCTTTGAAAGTCATCACATAACGGCATTGTAATACACGGTTCGGCTGCATTAAATATTACATATCTGCCGTAGTTCTGTATTTATACAGAGCCCTGATGAGAAGACTTCTAGACAAACATGAGGAACTGAAAACGTGACGTGGATCATAAATATATCAGCCATTAAACAACATCTTACATTTCCTTTCACACAATACGTCTCCTTGCAGTATCAACACTAATTCAGCTGACTTTTATATTTGATCCAATTGGGAGATAGGCTGTATTTACACCATAAAGGTGCACAGCTGATATAAAGGGACACCTAGTGGTTAAAGCATGTTATTGAATTTCATTATTTTTATTATTAGATATTAATAGGATCCCTATAAAGTATATTCATATATATATGCAATGTTAACTATGTTGAAGCACTTATTTTAACTGATATTATAATGTATTATACTCTTATAAGATGTATGTAGATTTTTCATCTCCGGCCTTGTCAGGTATTGAACAATCAATAAATAAAGAACACATAATTTTTAACTATAAAACACAGAATTTGTGTGACTATACTAAATGATTTACAAATAAACACCACTGCATATTTACAACTGTTACACATGCTGAAGTAACGCAAATGTTTCCAACTTGGGATCAATAAAGTATATTTTATCTTAAGGTGATCGATTTGCTAAATGTGTCTCTGAACCTTGACAAGTGCATGTTTCAGGCTTATCAATTAACAACAGGAGGGGTCACAGACATAAGACCAGCTGTTAAATAAAGCTCTTCTGACCTTAGCTGGCATGTCGGTATATATTAATGCTGCCCATTATGGGCACAAGCAATTTTCACACATTTATTAATTATATGTTTTAAATGTGAGTGTTTCCTATCCCCTACACCTCCAGGGATGTACACAGTTTAATACTGGCAACTTCTTATTATGGGAAATACGAAAACGTCTTTTAAAACTACAACTCCCAGTAGAGACGTGCCATAGATAGAGAACATGTTGCGAAACACACAATAGCCAGCATGTGTAGTTCTGGGGACGAGGTGGGGGAGGGGGGGACGCGGTGGACCCGTTCAAATCCAGTTTTGGACAGTCTGCCGTGGTTCCATCACATTTCAAGTGCTGTTCGAGGCTCGGCGTAACCCTCGGAGCACACTCTCCAATCACAGAGCTTGAGGACTATCACGGGGTTTGTCAAGCGAAGCGGAGAGAATAGTTACTTCCGGGTGTAAAATTCTCTATAGCAACTACTATGAGCTGCTCCGACCCTCGGTCCTGACGGACTCCAACTTGTGTTTATTAATCAAACAAATAAATAAACACAAGGATAAGTATGTGTTATTGTTGAGTAAATAACAGTGTGTGGTTTAGAAAAGAATACAAAATTAGAAGGAAAAAACGATGAAACAATACAGATTTCAGTTTTCTGAGCCCCTACTCTCCCCTTAACTGACGGCAACAAAAGTCCTACATTATTCAATTAAAATAAAGAAGTAAAAACAATAAGTGTGGCTTGATATTGAGTAAGAAAAAGGTTGATAAACGCTGTAGGAAAGGATCTGCGGAGAGCATTTCGCCGCGATCCCAACTCGTCTATTACCAACGTTCAGGGAGCTCTATGCAAGTCAATGGGACGCCCTGCCCGTTGAAAACTGACTCTCAAGGGGTACCCGGTCCATAATAGAGTGACGGGGAGGGGCCCTGACCAACCGTCAACATGTGACGGCTTGGGAGTGAGAACATGTTGACCAAAAACATAATACCTCACTGGAATGTTCTTGTTATCACATAGGTCAGGCACCAGAGTAAAAACAAAACCAAGGGCCGTCATGAGGATCATAGATTTGTGTGCGCACTCCCACTCTGCCTGGTACTTGCAGGAGGGCCCATCTGTTGTTCCAGTGTAGACTCCTCAATCTATGTTGCTATCTGTTGACCCTAATCATGGAGGGGTTGCAGTTTTCCCCTGGACGACACCTCTAAACGAAAGGCCAGACATCTCGGTCGACCATGCAGTTGTCAGGTAGTTGTCGTCCAGCGTTGGAAATCCACTGCAATCTGAGTGGCTCAGCGGGTAGAGATGCAGCCTGTCCCACAGAGCTGGAAGGAACTTCATCCTCCACTGGCAGGGGTACAGGTGACTCAGCCGCTGGCTCCATGCTGCACAGGTTTGCTGGGTCCAGGAGTTGGCTTCACTGGAGGCACTGTGACTGAAGTAGTCCCGCTAGGCAGGTTCAAATACTCTTCGTAGATTGAGGTATTAATCTCAACAATATAGCTAAGAGTAAGTATAAATTATTTCTCTGATTCATAAAGAGTTGTTTCAGTTAAAAAAACTCAAGGGGGTCGTGTATTCCATATTGCTCTGGAATTTCTATAGACAGCAAGGTGATTGTTTCTCTTCCTACTCAGTTGGCCTCTAGCGGCAGAAAGCACTGGGCCATAATTGACTCTTATCAGTTTAACGACCTGACAGCCCTACACCTCCATGCTGTGTGAAAACCAGCAAAAAAGAAGGGGAGATGTGCTAAAAATAAAATCTATAATTATACAATATGTTCCCATCCGAACTAGGCCCACATGGCCCAAACTGCTGTGTAATTCAAGCACAACCTGAGGAGCTTCTTCAGGAGGTACATGAATGCTTCCACCCCTATAGGAAATATGGCAGTCAGGTGGTTAACTCGTCCCTTGCTTTGAGCAAGCGCATCAACTTCTCTATTTCCCTGATAGTTAAAATCAATCTTATCTGTATGGCTACGAACATGATTCCACTCTAGGTAGATGCCCGCCCTTCACTCTGCAATAAGACTCCATTGAAGGGCATGTGTCAGCGCTTCACCTTTCACATCAAACTGCCTTTGTTCCCAATAATTAAGCTCTTCTTTACCTGCTTTGTAACAATAATCACTATCAGTAACAATACGGATGTGTGTTATTTTACCTTTTTTAGCAAAAAGAAGTCCCTCAACCGTGCTGTACCCGGAATCACACATTTTTGTTTGCAAAAGTAATTCACCTGAATTAGTTTTCATTATAAAGGCCCAAGGAACTGCTTGGTCACCTTTTCGCAGACTCCCATCTGTAAACAGAGTTATTTTGGGAGCAGCGGTTTTCTGTAAGGGTTTCATTGTTTCCCTTTGTAATAAAAGGATCACTTTTTGAATCTGGCCATACAAGAGCCATACAATATGTATTATATCATACTGCTGATATTCTATGTAGATTGTTCTTGTCCTGCTTTGTGAACAGTGGTCGTGAACATCTTGGTGTCATTCTGGACAGCTCTCTCATCTGCACCCCACATAAAAAAACATCACCCGGACTGCATTCTCTGTCTTAAAACCTTTGATTAGAATATGTTATGAATTGTAAGGTGTCCTTGGGTGCTTTGAAAGGCGCCCCTAAATAGAATGAATTATCATTATTATTATTATTATTATTATTATCTGAAACGATGTAATAACTTTTAAAACTTGTTCCAGTCACTTGCCCCATGCATTCAGCAGCAGCAGGCCATTCACTTTGATTTGATCCCGTTATAAATGTCATCATTTCGACAATAAAGAAATGCTACATAAACGTTATTTTGTTCATTTTATCTAACCATCTCCGTTTCTAACTTTCAATATATTTGAAAAGAGATCTCTCTCTCTCTCTCTGCGTGCGGGGGCGGGGCCTCACAGACACGCTGCATATCTCTCTCGCTCACAGACATGCTGCAGCGCCGTGCAGTGTGCACACAGTTCTGCCGGTAATGAATATTACATTTTGTGAGGAAACTTTTCCAACAATAATTCCAATAAGTATTCCAAAATGTATTCACTTCAGGTTTACGAAAGTAACTGTAATCAGATTACTCGTTTTTGAAATGTAACGCGAGCTGAATACACTTGATTTGTGTATTTTGATTACGTAACGCCGTTACATGTATTCCGTTACGACCCAACCCTGTGTATATCTCTCTCCGGACTGTCCACCAGCAGATGAAAAACACTCACCTCTCTCCGCCTCTTCCAAGGGATAAGGGAACCGTGCGGCAGAGTTTCCGTTAACATTTATTTTCTTCGGACAGCCCAGCAGCAGGAGAGGTGGGGAGAGGGAGGCGGGGCTATTTCAATGTTATCAGAAAATGATCGTATAGATCGCTGCTAGGTGAGGGCTCTTCTTGGAGTCTGGCTTTTTTTTTCGTTGCCTTTTTCCCTCCTCGTGGAACTTCTGCATTTGTTAATACAAATAGCAAGCAAACTATCTAACTCTGAAACTTTGAAATAGTCCCATACTACCGACGACATGTTTGTTTACTGTCCTGGCTTCACGGCCGCACACCATTTAAGTCACAGCCAGGCATGAGTTAGGGACGATAAGTATCGTGCACCACTAGTATTTATCGTGCACCACTAGTATTTAAAGTTAAAGGGTTGCTGTGAGGAAGCACACACACTCCCTCACTACAATTTTGGCTTGACTATTTGTTTGTTAAGAAAGGTAGAACATGTTTCTTCAGAGTTGTCTTTATTAAATGTAGACAACAGTGTTTAATTTTGTATTTAACCCTTCACTCCGCTTTCAGAACCATGACCTGATTGGCCAGGTTGGATTTGGAAGGCGGGCAGTCTCCAGTAAATGTGGTTGGGAAGAGACGGGAGGGGGCATATGTGGTTGTTCCTTGCTGGTGAACGCAGCACCAGGCATGAAGTTTCTGTTTCTGTGGAATAATGTGGAAGGCTAAGAATAAAACGCCTGTTTATTTTTGCAAGTAAACCCTCTCTCCACGTATCGTTCTTTCGCCTGCACCTCACTTTGTAACAGTTGTATTTCCTACAGTTCAATTTATTATCTTTAGTCAAATGTAATGTTTACGTGTAATTTAGCATAATCTACCTGCTTTAAATGTATCTTATTTTCCTAGATTATCCCTTTTTTTATTGCCACCAGGGAGCCTAAGCATGTTAAGTTTGCAACAACTAACAATATATCTGAACAGTTTCCTCAAAATGAACAAAACGTTGAAGTTATATTTAGATCAACAGTTGAATAGACATTTTAAAATGTATTTCAAAGTTCTAGCGCTGCTTAAAAGGAACTAATCACACATCCAATAAGAAGTGAACCTTTGATGCTTGAGCTGCCGGAAGTGAAAATAAATTGATGGGTAACTTCCTGAACATCTGGAACAAGAAGGGTTCATTTTTTTAAAGTTCTAATTCTGGAATGACCCTAAAGTGAGTTGTGACTCCTCGGCCCAAATATCACGTTTTCCAAATATCTCTACCTCCACTCAGTCTGCAGCCATTCAAGTCCTCCTCAGGAACATCGTTCAAACTGTGACCAAATACCTGCAGAACTACTGACGTTCCCATCGAGCTCAGGCCTGCTTTGTGTTTACTGCTGATTAGCACCTGCTAGCTTCCTGCTGCTACTCCTTCTAGAAACTATTCGAGCCGACCCTCATCTACGGTGGAAACTACTGAAGGTCAAGTGCCTACATCAACAATTCAAAACCTGAGTTTCTAGATCTCTTGAAACCACATCAACTGGTTCTTGCACCAACCTGAAGGAGGAGCTCCTGTAAACCTTTCTCATAGATCTAATGCAAAGAAACAAATGAAGGCTCCAGCCAGTTTAGAAGTCTGTTTTTATTTATTTTAATATTTGTTGTTCAATCATGTTCATAGTCGTTGTGGGAATCACTGCCGACCAATGAGGAGGAATGCTGTATGAAATCAGATGTCTTTTGGATTTACTTGTATGTATCTTTCCTTCTTTTTAAAATATGACTTGTATAGTGTCTCTGTTTCTTATGCTTCTCACTCCAACACAACAACAGTTATCTGCCTTTGTTTCATGCTGTGAAAAGGGACTAAACTGCAATGTGTTGGCGTTTACCAGTTGTAATTGTATGTTCTTGTATCCCTGAATGTAAATCAATGTACTTTTTTGAACAATGTTACCTGTGCTGGAGTTACCCCCTGAAATGAGTCTTTAATAATAACAGGAACACGTTTTTCATTTGACTTTGTGAGAAAGTCATCGAGTCAAATTCAGTGAATGATGAAATTCCGATTAAAAACGCCGAAGTCTTCTTAACACTGTCTTGGTCTCCTTGGTCCCTCATTGAATGCTCTGATAAATGAACCGGCCAAAGAACAACCCCTCAGTAAAATGAGTCCAGAGGTCAAACTGTACCTCAGGATCCCATGTTATAATTATGAATGCTTTCTACTCCTCTGGATTGTTGAGATAAAAGGATAGTGTTTTCTTTTAACACGTCTTCCACTTTTGAGAAGCCCCTTGATCAGCTGGAACGAATCATCACAAAGCTGAAGGGTGTTTTCTGAGAAACTCTCAAAGTCTGACAGGACGCTAAGAGACATGTGATCTTATTGAATATAATGCACTGCTGTAGATTAAACAGCCTTAAAGAAGGAACAATGAGCAACACCTTAGCACCACTTCCCAGAGATTGGGACCTTTTTTTCAAAACCTAAAGAAAAAAGATGTGGAAAAAATATGTAGTCTAAAGGAACTCAGAAAAATAATAATGTCCCCTTAAATTTGTTTGTGTTTTATCTCCAATTTCTTCCTATTTACTGGCTGATCTTTAGTATCTCCGTTAGGATGAAAGGCGAAAGGCTCTTTTAGGATGAGCTCAAAATGTAGCAGCTGCTCTGCCCCCTGGTGTCCACGCGGTGAAACTACATGTTTCTCATGTCACTTCATTTCTCACCACAAAGTAACTGCTATTTTAGGAACTGTATCCACTTGAATCCTTCCTCGCAAACGAGTGCAGCAACAGGTTATAGAGAGACTTAAAGAGTCTACAGGAAAGGGAGAAGCCCAAAAAGCAGAATCGGGCCTCTTTACTTAGGGATTATTAGAGAAGGGATGTGTCTGATAAATGTCTGCTAGCAACAGATATCTGTATCATCAAGAGCTGCTTTATTGGACTGAAGCCGTCCAGATTCTCCTCTTTCTTTGAGTCAGAACCACATCCCACACATTGAACCAAACTCTGATTCATTAGCCTCTTAAGCCCTGAGCCTGTTTTTCAGGTTTCAGGCTCGAAAATGCCACTAACACAATAAAGACTATATCTTCACTTCTAAAAGGGGTAAATTAATAATCTTTTCTCTCAAAGCAAGGTTACATCTGTGAGTTGGATGTAGAAGTGTCAGAATCAATATAGATGTTTTTATTTTAAAGTAAATTCAGATGGAACATAGTAAAAACATGTAAATTCTAATGTCCGCCTCAAAGAAAACCATTATTTATAGTGAAAACCACCCTTGAATGATGGGTTTATAGACTAAAAGCTTTAGGAATCCAAACTATTACATATAATAAGTACCCTGTATCAAGATTGATGCAAAACAAGTGAAATTTGACGTTTTTACAGAGGTTTAGAAAAATAAAGTCCAGGCGGACTCACCATCAGTTCCATTTGAACCTTTTCACTGTAAAAATCATTTTATTACTTTGAATTATCACTATAGGTATTCATTCCATCCAAATACAACTGTTGTGAAAAAAAAAAAAAATAGAAAAAAAAAATAAAAAAAACATACTCTGTTATCCTCTTAGGCATCACGGACCCGAAATTGCGTCATTTGCAGGAAACAACGTCTAAGGAACCTTAATATTTAATAAACTATGAATATTTTATATCCATATAACGGGAAAAAACTAATTTAACTGTTCTTATTTTTTTTTTAAAACACACAATGCTAACAGTGAGCCTCTGAATTAGCCCCGAGCGAAAAATGCTAACCTATTACTGCACCGAAAATCACTCCTAGCTCCCTTATTACTTATCCTAGCTGCACATCCAACACATCGTTTATGATCATAAAGACACAGAATCTAACGGTGCCCACCTCAAC
Source organism: Harpagifer antarcticus (assembly GCA_902827135.1). Classification (NCBI taxonomy): domain Eukaryota; kingdom Metazoa; phylum Chordata; class Actinopteri; order Perciformes; family Harpagiferidae; genus Harpagifer; species Harpagifer antarcticus. The sequence goes on along the minus strand of CADEHL010001225.1, from coordinate 331,859 downwards.
ACTGAAAGATACAAACTCGATAGGTTATCAACAAAAACGTACATCAAAACAAGTGGCGCTAGGTACTAACATGCGCTAGGCTAATGGCTTACCTTCCTCTTTGTCTGGTCTAAACTGGTCTTCAATGGCATTAAAACGATAAAAACGATGATGTAGTTAATCCATAGGTTAATATCCAATGGGGCTGTGTCCCCTTTGAAATTTTCCGATAATCTATAAGCAATAAAACTGCAATTCCATTATCTGCTGTCCGCTCTGTGCTCTGTGCGCTCTGTCCTGCAATTCCTGCTTCCTTCCGTAGTAAATAATAAATGAAGTCGGCTGCGTAATGTACTTAAACTGGCTGGCATTCTTTATACTTTACGCAGGACTATATCTCTGGAACCCATTGGTTGATTCGTGTGATCAAAAAAGGTAAGAGGAAATTATTGTAATATTTTTGAAACCGGATGTTGTTTACTTTCTTTTTTCTGGCTGATAGCTCCAGGAATTACAGTGATGACATTACATGTGTGGAATCTGTGGAGTCTCAGCTTTAATCGGATATCTTGTTTGTGCAGTTACGATAAGTAATAAGGGCATTTATACTGTGAGTGCTGTGCAAAAGTCTGTTAGCATTAGTTAGCATTTTTTCGCCCTGAGACATAGTCTCGTAAAAAAACGGTGGGAGGGGTCCACTGGGGGGACACTCGGGCTTAAGAGGTTAATCTATTACCTATCAACACAGATATCGGCAAAGCTACAGGCAGGCAGGGCCCCGGCATGTCCTGGAAAGAGTTGGGAGTGCCATACGCCCTTGAGCCTGGACCCAGCACATATCAGTTTGCAGCGTTTTGTACACACACATCCCTATCAGGCTTTGAAGGGGAGGGAGGACCCACCACCCTGCTCCTCTCATCATAGGAGGGCAGGGTGAGGGCTACACTGTAGAAAGGGGGGTTTGGAAATCTGCTTCCATCTTCCTTGTATTGTTTTGGTTTGGATGATTGTGGTAGGCATGGTGATGAAGCCGGGGGTGATGGTGCGCATCTCTGCTTCGGTGATTTTGGTGGGCGTCGTTGAGAGGCGGGGGTAAAGGACATGCTGCCAACCCTGCGTGTCGCCTTCATGCGGTCATCGAACTCCAGGGGGGTGGGCGAGGGTGAAAGGGTGAGCGGAGAGTAGAGAGAGCTGGGGGATGAATGAAGAGTATCCTCAAAGACGTTGACAGGGGGGGTGACGGGCAGTGGAGACTCTTCCATGTGTCTCATAGGTCTCCCATAATCAGAACATTCCTCAGGCGGGTGCAGTGATACTTCTTCAGGGGTTTCTGCGCGATGTGTTGTGTCTTTCTCCTGTAGGAAAAAAAATCCATCCTATCCCAGATGCTTTCCACTGAGCGTCCTCAGGTGTGTGTGTGTGTGTGTGTGTGTGTGTGTATGTGTGTGTGTGTGTGTGTGTGTGTGTGTGTGTGTGTGTGTGTGTGTGTGTGTGTGTGTGTGTGTGTGTGTGTGTGTGTGTGTGTGTGTGTGTGTGTGTGTGTGTGTGTGTGTGAATACAACCCGGCTCTATTATAGAATGAAAAAAGCAAACATCAAGAACTTCAAAGTAAAAGTCTTTAATTCTTCAATTTAAAAAAGGAAAAAGTCCCGTCAAAATAACGAGATGATCCAATCACAGAGCTCCAGTGCTCTGTCACTTATTTCATAAAATAGATTACTAACATATTTGTATATAAAGGAGAAAATATCATACATAAGAACAAAAATATACAATAAATATATTACACTTCCAATAAATTCAATAATTATTTTATTTTTGCGATACTTTTCAGAATAAATATAAATACCATTTTAACTCTCATTGCAAACAGTTGATTAGTGGAAAGCTTTAAAAACATGAATTCACATTCCCTCCCTCCCCCCCTCGGACATCTCTCCCCTGACCTCTCCACCCTGCCTCCCACTTTACCCCCTGCCCCGAATGGTCCTGGACTTTAACCCCTTCCCACACACACACACACACACACACACACACACACACACACACACACACACACACACACACACACACACACACACACACGCAACCTTATTATTATCAGAACCCACGGAGCAGAAAGAAGGGGTGTTCTTTTTTTCATGAGGACAGAACCTGGGAACGCTTAATGATCCCAAATCCTGTCACAATGCGGGGGAACCCTGAGACACAGGGGAACCCGATACAGTGACATGACATTTCATTTAAGTGGACTTCTTATCCTTTCTAATAACTGTTCTAATAACTGTTCTAATAACCTCCTCTTCCTCCACAGCCCCCTCCTATTCCTCCACAGCCCCCTCCTCTTACTCCACAGCCCCCTTCTCCCCCTCCTCTTCCTCCTTCTCCTCCACCCCAAATCGTAGCTTCAGCGTCCGGTTCTCCTCTCGCAGGCGGGCGATCTCCAGATCCTTCTCCTCTTTCTCCACATGGAGCTTTCTGTTGATCCTCAACAAAGTGACGATCTCCACATCCTTGTGGTCAGCAAACGGTTCCTTCAGTTCTCTCAGATCCTGGTTCTCCATTCTCAAGATGTCCATCTCTAATTCGTGCTTCATCTGCATCTTGAGGAGATTTCCATATCTCAGGTTCAGGTTCTCCAAGTCATCCCTCAAGACGTTCCGCTCAATCTCCATATAATCCTTTGCTTCATCACAAGGTTCCTTCTGTTCTGTGAGATCCTGGTTCTCCTTTAGCAAAGCATCTATCTCTCCATCCTTTACTTCCTCACAAGGTTCTTTAGGTTCTGTGAGATCCTGGTTCTGCTTTAGCAAAGCATCTATCTCTGCATCCTTTATTTCCTCACAAGGTTCTTTAGGTTCTGTGAGATCCTGGTTCTCCTTTAGCAAAGCATCGATCTCTCCATCCTTTACTTCCTCACAAGGTTCTTTAGGTTCTGTGAGATCCTGGTTCTCCTTTAGCAAAGCGTCTATCTCTACATCCTTTACTTCCTCACAAGGTTCCTTCTGTTCTGTGAGATCCTGGTTCTCCTTTAGCAAAGCATCTATCTCTCCATCCTTTACTTCCTCACAAGGTTCTTTAGGTTCTGTGAGATCCTGGTTCTCCTTTAGCAAAGTGTCTATCTCTCCATCCTTTACTTCCTCACAAGGTTCTTTAGGTTCTGTGAGATCCTGGTTCTCCTCTAGCAAAGCATCTATCTCTCCATCCTTTACTTCCTCACAAGGTTCTTTAGGTTCTGTGAGATCCTGGTTCTCCTCTAGCAAATCATCTATCTCTCCATCCTTTACTTCCTCACAAGGTTCTTTAGGTTCTGTGAGATCTCGGTTCTCCTCTAGCAAATCATCTATCTCTCCATCCTTTACTTCCTCACAAGGTTCTTTAGGTTCTGTGAGATCCTGGTTCTCCTTTAGCAAAGCATCGATCTCTCCATCCTTTACTTCCTCACAAGGTTCTTTAGGTTCTGTGAGATCCTGGTTCTCCTTTAGCAAAGCGTCTATCTCTCCATCCTTTACTTCCTCACAAGGTTCTTTAGGTTCTGTGAGATCCTGGTTCTCCTCTAGCAAAGCATCTATCTCTCCATCCTTTACTTCCTCACAAGGTTCTTTAGGTTCTGTGAGATCCTGGTTCTCCTCTAGCAAATCATCTATCTCTCCATCCTTTACTTCCTCACAAGGTTCTTTAGATTCTGTGAGATCCTGGTTCTCCTCTAGCAAAACGTCTATCTCTCCATCCTTTACTTCCTCACAAGGTTCTTTAGGTTCTGTGAGATCCGGGTTGTCCTTGAACAAAGCGTCCATCTCTCTTTTGGTCTTACGGCACCACTTGATGAGCTTTAGATATTTCATGTTCAGCTCATTGGTTAAGAGACTCTGCTCCTCCTTCAGGTCCTCCTCCTCCGTCTGAGAGGCCTGATCCTGCATCTTCTCCTCCTTCAGGTCCTCCTCCTCCGTCTGAGAGGCCTGCTCCTGCATCTTCTCCTCCTTCTTTCTTCTTAAACTACTCTCCAGCTCCAGCTTCCCGTCCTCAACCTGTTTCTTCAGAAGCTGGATCATAAACTCATGCACTTTGCAGCTTTTTGGTTTCACTGGAGGCGGATCTTGCCTCAGAGGAACCTCTGAAGGAACCTCTGAAGAACTGACCGCCAGCTGCTCTCTGTTGTCCTCCATCTCTATGAATGAGCTGCTGTTTAGCTAACAGGGGCTAAATGTACTTATTGGACTTTAAGGTCTGAATTGACTAAGTGTTGTTCACCTGTGAAGATGACCTGACTAAACTATACGTGCAAGTATCCTAATGTTCGCTGACAACAAACCCTGTTTCTGCTGCTCATGCAGTAATGACCTGTCTCTCAGAGATACCTGCAGCCTCTGCAGACTCTGTGACCAAAGCCTGTGAGGTCATTCTGAAGGTTCCATCTCAGAGACCAAAGCCAGAGATGAGGTCACCAGTCTGAAGGTTCCATTCCAGATAAGGAGTGATTGACAGCAGCTGACCGTGCTGTTGCCTGGCAACGCTGTTTTGTTCAAATCATATTAAGAAATGTAAACATCAATAAAAAATACTTTATTGATCCCAAAAACACAGGAAGTTAAAGTACTGAGCCAGGCCCGGTTCTACGGGGGTGCATAGGCATGCATTGCACCCTCAGTTTAAAGTAGAGACACTACACCTGCACATCGGCAGGAAAGGTCGAGGACTCTTTAAAGTAGAGACACTCAGGGCCTGCCCTAGACTTTTGGGGGCCCTAAGCGAGCTTTGGCTTGGGGGCCCACCTCACTCTAGCGCGTTCTCACTACACACAAAACAGAACCAACTTGTGTCTTATGATGTTAACATAAGCACACATTGTGTAAATAAGCATGTAAGCACCGTGGACCTCACATCCTCTAGGGGGGTCCGGTGGCATGCTCTCCCAGGAAGATTTTAAATATTGACGTTAAAAGCATCAATCTGGTGCACTTTGAGAGCAACATTAAGAGATCTATGGATACCTCTCTCAACACCCAGATGAAACAGAACTGTAAACAGATTTTTCTTTATGGATATTTTATGAATTTTATAAACTGTATTCTTGTTTTGTCATATAGTGTTTCATAACTGTTTTTCATTTATTCTCTCTGGCTGTCCATCTCATAATGTTCGCATAGAAACTAGCTGTCAATAGGAATATCATTCAGAAGAATTATAATTTCATGCAAACATCTGTCACAAAAAGAGGTTGCACATTTAAATGCAGGTGTTGTTATGGCAACGTCAGTGGCCAAACAGCCACATTTACTGCTTACGTTCAAACATGCTGTCGGCCCTAAAGCAGTGGCAACTATGCCACCATTTCAGCTGACTTTTTCTCAGAAATACTGTCACATAACATCCATATATTTCAGTGCTAGGTTGATGCTTAGCTAAGCTAACTATGAAACACTTTAACTGACAGGACTCCGGATCAACTGTGTGCTGTAAGGTAGTTTCTCACTTCATGTCGAACAGTAAGTCAACATTTCCCAGAGAGCTTTCTTTGAAATCACCAGGGCCCACGAGTTCAAAACTTTTAATCTCAACAGATCCGATCAGATTTTGAAATCCCATTTTTTGTGATCCAGGATCAGACAAGTCGGCCAAATGTTGTCCCTGGAGTTCAAAGCAATTCAGGATAGGATCACCCTGATCCAGATTACGGCTTTTCAAGATGACTAGACCCTGAATATCAGTGCTTTAATCCTACCGATCGCCATCTAGTGGACATGAAAAATAATACAAGGAAGACAAGAGAATACATTGCAGAGACATCTATTGTCCGCAATTACTTTTGAAAGGTGATGACAGATGATGGACTTTTTTTTTATTGAAGATATGTTTTCTTTAATCTAAATTACATTTGTGATTGACAATCTTTGTTGTGATACTTTCATGAGCATAAACATTTATGTCATCAACATTTGGTTGAAAACAAAATAGGCCACCACAGACGTGACCAACAAATGAAAAATAAAATTGGTTTGCCATGAAAGCTAAAAATGGTGTATTATTTCAGTTAACAAACCTTGCCATCGCATTTAAATTGAAACATATTTTAAAATAAATGGTACAGTACATTTTGCTCTGGTAATCCATTGGGAATCCACCCCTGTGGTGAGATCAGGATAATCCAGTTTTTTGGGATCAAACTGATCCCAATCCTGTGTTGTCGGTTTTAACTACCCGTTTTGAAGATTTGATCCGGATTAAAGCTTGGATTGGATTTCCTGATCTGATCGGATATCAAAGTGATCCTAATCCTGGTTTTTGGTTTTGAACTCCCCAAAATCCAAATCTGATTTGATCAGATAGGGATTTAAAGTTTTGAACTCCTGGGCCCTGGAGATTTGAATATAGGTAGAACAAACAAAACTATTAAATATGATCATACATATATATACAAACGTTCACTTCTAGACATGAACAGTTATAATTTCAAGTGAAAACGTTACCTGTCCCAAACAAAGTGATTCCAGGTTCACCCAAATATTTATCTTGGTTTGTTTCGAACCTGAACTTGTACTCAGCTGAGTCGCTCTCTCTCAGGTTTCTGATTCTCAGAATGCAGGTGTTTTTTTCACAGAGATCCTCTACACGACTTGCGTACTCTGAGACTGTGTTCAGATCTACAGGTTCCTCATCTTTGTTCTCAGCACTCCAGAATGTTTTTCCTACTGTGTTAACGTCTTTCCATGTAGATGGGTAAGTGTAGCAACAGCTTATCTCAACTGTTGATCCTTTCACTGCACAGATCTCAGTAGAAGAGTAAGTCACACCCGAGGCATCCTGATCCTGAACCACTGTAACACAGAGCACAACAGAAACCACACTCAGACTTAAAGGTGGGGTAGGTAAGTTTGAGAAACCGGCTCGAGATACACTTTTTGTAAGGATTCACAGATGGAAGGCTGACAGGCAGGCAGGCCATCCACTTATTTTACCCGGGCCGGCTCAGATAATTGGTCGTGCTTTTTACAGCGCTACGGCTTCCACAGATGACATTTTTTTATGAATATTTTGTCAAAGCACTTAACCTCTTCAGATATTCATTGCTATCGAGATGTTAAGAGCATTCCATGGAATATAACAACAAGTGTATCACGAGCCGGTTTCTCAAACTTACCTACCCCACCTTTAAGTTAACAATTAGTAAATATGACACATGGCAGCAAACAAAAAATGTATTTATGGGGTTAATGTATTCAGAACAAACTTCAATATTGTCAGAGAATATTTTAAGGAGATCTCTTTGTGTCTTGAGTTTCTCAGCTTTTCTGAGAAACTGTTAAATTACAAAAAATATGCTTTTCCTTAAGTCGCATATGCTCCTGCCTGTAATGTGAGGAGGACACAGGTCAAGTGGTCCTCTGCCTTCCTGTGGGGGAGAAGTTTGGCTCATGTGAGTGTGTAACACAAACGGGTCTTTGTTCCAATGTCTGGTAATGATTAAGGTAGGGAAAGGCGGGCTTTTAGATCCCTCCTTTAAGGATATATAGATATATGTTTCTACTCTTTGTCTTCAGAGTGTTGCTCCGTGGCTCACATGAAAGTGTGATATACTCTGTGATCTCTCCAGCCGTATTCTACTCTCAATAAATATCAGTGTTTGACTAAAGCCGCTCCAGCTTCCATCCTTTCCTGAGCCTTGGCTCCGCATTGCTGCTACAGAAGTTTCCATCACAAATATCTCGAATTATCAGCAGACAAAAACATTCCCTGAACACGCTCTTCCCACAACTGTAAAGGAAAGTAAAACTATACTTACCTTCAAAGCCTCTCTTAAAGAGCACCTTCGGGGGAGAGCATTGCAAAACTGGCCCCTTTAATGGTACAAATCTCAACCTGTCGTACAATGGACAGCTTCCCCCCCCCATCTATGTATATACTCGCATTTTAGACTCTGTTACTAACTGTATATCTGTAGACTTGGTTGGTCTTAAATGTCCGGTTAGGATGTATTAGAACGAAATCTAAAATGAAAATTGTAAATAAGAAATCTGTATGTAAAAAAACACCTGTATGTAAATTGTAAATAACCCATCTGTATGTCAAATATGTCTTACATGTCTTAAATGATATGATGAATTGGAAATGGGGGACCCTGATGCAAACAAGACGAAAGTCTTTCTCTGGTTTGCATTCCCTTAACAATTGTACGTTTTGAGCTGTACTGTACATTACCCAATATACAAGCTGTTAATAAACGTTTCAATCAATCAATCAACACGAATCTAACTAAAGCTCAAATTAAAACAAAAATGATATCAAACATTTATCATAGTTGAGTTTCTAAGATGTAAAAACATATATATTTTACACACTAGAGAATAGGAGCACATGTACGTCACCTGTTAGTTTTTTTCTCAAAACACTAAACACAATTCACCAAATCACACACAAAGTTTAACCCCTCATGTATCCTGCAAAATGAAGCCCTGCACCCAAACCTACAGAAACACTTACCAAAACCAAACTTTGCACCAGACGGCACAGACTTCCTTTAAAGTACAAGACACTTTGTCTTACCAACTACACACTGTGGTGCACAATCTAAAGCATACTCATCTGTTATGGCGTTTTGTACGTAGAGAATTCTGCATATAAAGATTGTTCAAGTCCACAATATATGTGCAGAAACACAAATATACAGTTGTTATACTTTTATTAACATATTGGTGCAACATTCCTGAACGACACATAGTTACAGTAGTGTAAACAAAAATGATGTCTCTGCCAAATACAGTAAATGGAAAGGAAAACTTTGAGGAAAAATAAATACAGCTTTTCCAGTTGCTAACACACACACACATCTCACATTAAGCGTAATTATTTAAACTCACACTCAAAGAGCAAAACCTGAACTCAAACACATGTTCAGCTCTGCACCCAATTTGCAATTCACGTGTCACTTTTTGCAAAACACTGCACACGGTTCTCTAAGTAAGACACAGCAATCTGACATATTCACTTGTTTGCCTTTTTCAAAACACTGCCATTAAAAATGCTACCCTCATGAATCAATCAACAAATACTCAAATGACCATAAACACCAAACTGCTTTATTGTTGACTCGTCGATCAGGATGTAAGCACTAGAAAAAGGCTTCATGTAAGAAATGTATAAAAATAACATATTGTTACTTCACTAATCTAGGCCTATGTATGTTTGCTGTGGGATGTTTTTGTAAAGTGTCCAAGTGTTTAGAAAAGCTACAATTATTACATTGAACATTTGGATTTACATTACCTGGCATAGAGAGAAGGAAGACAACAAATCCACTCGCTGTCAAAGTCATAGCTGCTCCTCTCGTCTCTGTGTGGCTTCTTCAATAAAGAAAACCCTTCATCATTAAAAGAAAGGGAGTTCTCACAAACCTTAACGCCCCTCTGCTTGCTTTACATGGTTGGTTGTTCCGCAGAGAGAGACCAGTTTGTGGACATCTCTCCCACCTCATCGGCCCTATGACTGCGCCATTGAGCTACATCCAGGCGCAGTCCCACCCAAGGCCCGGTTGTACTCGCTTTCGGCACCGGAGAGGAAGTCCATGGAGACTTACGTCAATGACTCTCTGGCTGCAGGCATTATTCGTCCTTCCACATCACCCGCAGGAGCAGGGTTTTTTTTTGTGGCGAAGAAGGACAAGACCCTGAGACCCTGCATTGACTATCGGGGCCTGAACAACGTCACGGTAAAGAATCGTTATCCCTTGCCACTCATCTCATCAGCATTCGAGTTACTACAGGGGGCTACAATCTTCACTAAGCTGGATCTACGAAACGCTTATCACCTGGTACGAATCCGTGAGGGGGAAGAATGGAAGACCGCCTTCAACACCTCTTCGGGACATTACGAGTACCTGGTGATGCCATTTGGACTTACCAACGCCCCTGCAGTTTTCCAAGCGTTGGTGAACGACGTACTCCGGGACATGTTGGATCGTTATGTTTTTGTTTATCTGGACGACATTTTGATTTTTTCAAAGAACCTCAAAGAACACGTCCATCATGTCCAGACAGTCCTCCAGAGACTTCTGGAGAACACGCTGTTCGTCAAGACGGAGAAGTGCGAGTTTCACACTTCTTCGGTCGCCTTTCTTGGCTACATCGTGGGTCAAGGAAGTGTGGAGATGGATCCTTCTAAGGTTTCAGCAGTTACCTCGTGGTGGGTCCCTGATTCCCGGAAGGAGCTGCAGCGTTTCCTGGGATTCGCCAACTTTTACAGACGGTTCATCCGTGGCTACAGCACCGAGGCCGCCCCGCTCAACGCATTGACCTCGTCCAAGGTGACGTTCCGATGGTCCCCTGCAGCCGAGGAGGCTTTTCAGGACCTCAAGGGCCGGTTTACGTCGGCTCCTATCCTGCAAGTACAAGACCCCGCTGGTCAGTTGGTGGTGGAGGTGGATGCTTCTGACGTAGGGGTGGGGGCCATCCTGTCGCAACGTTCTGGTGAGAACCAGAAGCTCCACCCCTGTGCTTTCTTTTCGAGGAGATTGAGTCCGGCGGAGAGAAACTATGACGTGGGGAATCGGGCAAGTTGGCGTTGGAGGAGTGGCGACACTGGCTTGAGGGGACAGAACAACCATTTCAGGTTTGGACCGACCATAAGAACCTGGAATACATCAGGTCGGCACAAAGACTGAATTCTCGGCAAGCCAGGTGGTCGTTATTTTTCACCCGGTATAATCTTTTCCTCTGCTACCGCCCGGGCTCCCGCAACGTGAAGGCCGACGCTTTGTCCCGGCAGTTCGGGAGGGAGGGAGACACCTGGGGTATTCCGGACACTATTCTTCCTGCTCCTCGAGTGATCGGCGTCCTCGCTTGGGAGATTGAGGAGAGGGTTAAGACCGCTTTGGTGGACCAACCCGGTCCTAGTTCTTGTCCTCTTAACCGCTTGTTTGTGCCTCAGGTTTTGAGGGCTGAGGTGCTTCAGTGGGCTCATAGCTCCAGACTTTCCTGCCACCCTGGAATTCAATGTACCAGAGGGATGGTCCTACAACGGTTCTGGTGGGCCACGCTGGAGGCTGACACCCGGGAGTTTGTGAACGCCTGTCCTGTGTGCAAACGGCACAAGCCATCTCACCAAGCGCCAGCTGGCCTCCTTCATCCATTACCGGTCCCACGTCGCCCTTGGTCACATATTTCATTGGACTTTGTGACTGGTCTACCACCGTCCCACGGACATACTGCCATCTTGACGGTGATAGATCGGTTTAGTAAGATGGCTCATTTCGTACCCCTGCCTAAGATCCCGTCAGCTAAGGAGACTGCAGAACTTATTCTTCTCCACGTTTTTCGCATTCACGTACTGGCGACTGATGTGGTTTCCGACCAGGGGCCCCAGTTCACCTCTGTGTTTTGGAGGGAGTTTTGTGAACTGATCGGGGCGACGGTCAGTCTCACCTCCGGTTTCCACCCACAGGCCAATGGCCAGACCGAACGGAAGAATCAGGAGATGGAGACCACTCTCCGCTGCATGGCTTCCGATCATCCCACGACCTGGTCAAAACAACTCCTGTGGGTGGAGTATGCCCACAACACCCTCATCAGTTCCGCTACTGGTCTTTCCCCTTTTCAGTGTGCATACGGTTTTCAACCCCCATTGTTCTCTGCATTGGAGAAGGAGGTTACCTGTCCGTCTGTCCAGGCTTTAATCAGACGTTGTCGGAGGACTTGGAGGCAGGCTCGAACAACTCTTCTTCAGTCTGCTAACCGGTACGCCACATCAGCGAACCGCCGACGCACCAAGGCACCTGTGAACCAGGTAGGCCAGAGGGTGTGGCTTTCTGCTCAGAACATTCCCCTTCGGGTGGAGTCTAAGAAGTTAGCGCCCAGGTTTATTGGACCCTTCAAGATTGTCAAGGTCATTAATCCTGCAGCAGTTCGACTGAGTTTGCCCCGGAACATGAAGATCCATCCCACCTTCCACGTTTCTAGGATTAAACCTGTCCGGGAGAGTCCTATGATTTCCGCCGCCCCTCCACCACCACCCCCTAAGATGATCGATGGGGGTCCTACCTACACCCTTCGTCGTCGACTCCGTTCCCGTCGCAGAGGAAAAGGGGTTCAATATTTGGTGGACTGGGAGGGCTATGGTCCTGAGGAAAGGCAGTGGATTCCTGCTCGTCATATCCTCAACCCTCAAGTCATCCGAGACTTCCACCTGCGTTACCCGGAGCAGCCTTCTAGGACCCACGCTCAACCAGGCGTTAAGCCAGGGGGCACTCGTCCGCTACAGACCAGAGGCTTCGTCGAGGAGGAGGGGGAAGCGTCATCAGTCGAGGAGGACGAGGATTTCCAGGAGGGAGAGGCCGAGAGAGCATTCTCAGATGAGTACTAACCTTTCCCATACCTCCACCTTCCACCCTGTGTCTGTAGGGTTTTTCTTGATTCTTCTTTAATTTTTTCTTTTTTTTCTTCTTTTTCTAACTCTCCTAGAATTTTCTTACACACACACACACACACACACACACACACACTCTCAAACACAGACACACAGACACACACACACACACACACTCTCTCTCACACACACACACTCTCTCTCACACACACTCTCTCTCTCACAGACACACACACTCTCTCTCTCTCACAGACACACACACACACACACACACACACACTCAAACAAAGTTTTTGAACGAGTGGCAAAAAAACACTGACAGACTGGACTTTAACAGACTGTCTCAGCCTATTATTTTCTGTCTGATGGAGACTTCATACAGACTTCAACAGGTTCCACATATTTTATACATTATTGGTGACGTATGGTTTTAGTCGAAAAGTTTGCAGTTCAAATATTCTGCTGCTTTCCCAAGCCTTTTTACTTTCTTTTCTCATCTTAATACAAATTCATTCACTACTACTTACATCTGATATTTAACTCCTTCAGCCTATTTTCAGCTGCAGAAACCATTCAACTATTACATTATTCAGCTAGTTCAGGACATCAAGGCTGTACAAGTTGTTGTTTATACCTTTTTTAAACCTTTTCTTTTAAATATTAAGCTTCTTCTGCATTTTTTTAGCTAAAAGCAGCTACCATTCAGCTAATAACATATTCAGCTTTTTCTGCATTTTCAGCTAAATTCAGCCATAAATGTTCACAGTTTAGCATTCGCACGCATTTTCTGCAGGAAATGCATTGTCTAGTTGCACTCATTTATCTATTTACCTAATTGACGTATGTGAGCCCACACAACTCTGAAGACGCTTATTGATTTAAGTATTGACTGAAATATTCTTAGACTAATGTTAATTGGTTATCATAAATTGATAAAAAGAGTGAAACTGTCAGGGAATATTTTAATCCGATCTCTTTGTGTCTTGAGTTTCTCAGCTTTTCTGAGAAACCTGTCAAATTAGAAACATATGCTTTGTGTTAAGTCGCAGCTCCTATCTGTAATGTGTGGAGGACCCAGGTCAAGAGGTCCTCTGCCTTCCTGTGGGGGAGAAGTTGGCTCATGTCAGTTTGTAACACAAACTAGTCTTTGTTCCCATGTCTGGTAATAATTAAGATAGGAAAAGGCGAGCTTTCTAAGTCCCTCCTTTTCCCTCTAACAGATCCATGTTTTACTCTTTGTCTTCAGAGTTTGCTTGGTAGTTCACATGTAAAGTGTGAAATGCTCTGTGACCTCTCCGGCCGTATTCTACTCTCAAATATCAGTGTTTGACTAAAGCCTGCTTCCATCCTTTCCTGAGCCTTGGCTCTGCATTGCTGCACAGAAGTTTTCTTCACAAAAGTAAATGTAAATATCATCATTGCACTCATTTATCTATTTACCCACCAGAGGTCGCCAGCAGACATGGTAGTGTCCAAAGACACTGAACCAGGGCTCTAGGTTTTCTGTTTGATTTTAAAATAGGTAAAATATACTCTTGCTACGAGGGATGCTACTAGAAAGAAGAATAAACGAGAATTATGAAGGAAACTTCGTTCATAACATAGATCAACATCAACATGTTAAATCAATAAATAATTCCAACAATAATTACTGGACCATTGTGTGTCTGATTCCTTCCAGTCCACTTGATTATGAGTGTGATGTGTGTGTTCATGTTGGGTTCACACTAACAGGCTTTTGAGTTTCTCAAGTCTCAAGCAACCTGCCCGCAGAGAGAACAGAGAAGAAACAAACCAAGAGAAATGATATGGCATTTTCCATTCTCTCTTATAATGAATACTGTGCTCTTCATGCTGTTCAGTAAAACTGCCTCATGGTTTTTCAGGTTAATGCCTTCCTGTTCCTTCACTACACCGGCAGACTGTGTGACGTCCTCAGTGCTCATAGAGATAAACTATTTTTCTCTGTGGAATATTGGCAGCCAAACAAGTTAAAGCCATAGTTTATTTTGTTAAGAAAAGTTCAGATTGGACAACAAAGCATAACTGTGTTGTGGGTGTTAGTGGGGTTTTGCTCATCATGCATATTAATTATCTAAACAGGAAGGAAATCTAGTCTTCTAACAGCCTGATATCCGTATTCTGCTCATTGCTTCAGAGGAAAGGCATCTTTAAACACGTCGTTCCTCCTTCACTGTGAGTAGAAACAGTTTATTGATGTAATGATTCTGTATACCTCCTGTGAACATTATTTAATCTGACATGTTTTATAGTCTCACAGAGATGAGAGGAGCAGCTATGAGTTTAACTGCAGCAGCGAGTGGATTAGTTCTCGTCCTGCTCTCTGTGTCAGGTACTGTACATCTACACTTACATTCATCACATGAACAGAGGGGATTCTGAGAAATGTGGGACTTGTAAAATCAGGTCACATGTGGGAATAAGTGGGATGGATTTGTGTAAAAGGCAAACCTAGCAGAAACATTTTAAATGTAATTGTGTGTGTAGAATTGTAGAAACACAAAGACGTTACTAGTTTTTTTGATGGATTTTCTGAATATCTTGTCGTGCGTTGCCACTGTCCTTTGCTCCAATCATCTGCATCAAATATCAGTTTGCTTATCACCTTAACAAGCGTTAGAATTAGAATTTAGTGTATGCATAACTGTTCCATCCTCTCTTTGTGAAAACATTTTGCTTTGTCTTTGCTTAAGACGACTTCAAGAATCTCCAGCTCTGTTTTTACTAAGTTTAAGTGATTTAGAGAGATATTCTTATTCTAACATATTGACTCAACTCTCATGTCGCCATACCTCTGCACCTAACCCTTCTAGTTCCTTCTCTCCAGTCTGACCTCAGTGTTGTATTCACACGCTCTGAGTTTAAAGCAGTCTTCTTCTTTTTCTCATCTGTATATCCGACGGAAGCTGCTCACGCCTCAGTGCTCTGCATTTATTGTTATTGAACTCTTACCTCAGCAGCAACCTGACCACAGAGCGAGCAGAGAGGAAACTGTTCAGAGAGTCAAACACTATTCTAATTAATGTGATCGCTAATCATTCACTGTTCATTTTAAAATGCCTAAGAAGGAATTCACATGTGTTTTTCTGCTCTATCCCATTGAAGTTTGTCAAAATGTTTATTTTTACATTCTTTGTTGAAAGTACTGTTCAGGCAATTTCTCAACAATTTATAGATTTACTTTGATAATAGTTTCTGATGTGCTCTGTGTTTCAGTGGTTCAGGGTCAGCGTGGCTGGGGAGTGACTTGCACTTCTACTGAGATCTGTGCAGTGAAAGGATCAACAGTGGAGATAAACTGCAGCTACAAATACCCATTTAGATGGAGAGGTGGTGTTAACAAATTAGAGAAAACATTGTGGTTTAATAAATGGAAAGATGAGGAACCTGTAGATCTGACCACAGACTCAGAGTATGCAGGTCGTGTAGAGGATCTCTGTGGAAACAACATCTGCACTCTGAGAATCAGAACCCTAAGAGAGAGCGACTCAGCTGAGTACAAGTTAAGATTCAAAACAAACCAAACTGAATACTGGAGTTATCCTGGAGTCACTTTGTCCGTCACAGGTATCTGAAATTGTAATCTTAAAACATTTAACATTTAATTTTTATTTTGACGCATGCACATTATTGATCTTTGTTTTGTATGTATGTCCTTTATTCAGATCTCCAGGTGCAGGTGAGCAGATCAGGATCGTCTACTCGCCTTCAGTGTCTCAGCAGTTGTTCACCTGGTCAAACTTCCTACATCTGGTTTAAGAACAGACAGGAAGTGAAGGAAGACACATCTCCTTATGCAGACTTCAGTTATGATTCAGCAGACAGTTATTCCTGTGCTTTGAAGGGATATGAGGACTTCCCCTCTCCTTCAGTGTGTGAGTTTACTCAAAGTCTTCCACTAACATAATAACATTAACATACAGTATAACGTATATCATCATTGCACTCATGTATCTATTTACCCACCAGAGGTCGCCATTTAAAAAGCATCAAGCAACCAATGACTACTTTGTCCACAGTCTGCTGCTGTAGGTCAATGAGATGGAGAGCAGCTACAGTAGAGGATGAACATGAAGTGTTATCTACTATTGGCTCTCAAATCTGCACGTATGTTCAGGGTATTCAAGCCAGCAGTCAAACAGAAAACGATATACTGTATTTGAACAACGTATTTTTTTTCTTCAGCTCTATACCTGTGAAAAAACACTTCCATATTTCAGATGCACCCACACAAATAACTACGTCTCATTTCAATACTCAATTCAACATGATGCATTTGTAACCTTTGTTGATTTATTGCATCTCTTCCAGATGCTCCAAAGCTCCCCTCTGTGTCAGTGAGTCCCTCTGCTGAAATAGAGGAGGGCAGTTCAGTGACTCTGACCTGTAGCAGTGATGCTAACCCAGCAGCTAGCTACACCTGGTACAAGAAGAATGAAGACTCTCCAAAAGCTTCAGGACAGATCTTCACCATCACTGACTTCAGAGCTGAACACAGTGGGAGTTATTCCTGTGGAGCCCAGAACAAGTTAGGACGTAGTAACTCCGCCTTACATCTGAGTGTTGTGGCAGGTAAGTGTTATGCATTCATCTAAAACCACACACTTATCAGCTTGTTTGTTTTCAGTCACATTGTCTGGTAGGAGGCTGAAAAAGGAGTGTGTGTTCAAATGTACTTTCCGGTTCGGGATAGGGGTTGTTTCCTTTCTTTTACATAAGGAATAATTATCCTGAGGGTCCAGATTCAGTATGGTGTGCAGTCATTCCCTCTGCACTCCAGAGTGAGAGTTAATGTGTCCGTTTTGTGAAGCTAATGCCAAGTGCAAGTGCCCACAGGCTGAGAGATATTCCATCGGTATTGAGAAGGAAATAATGAATGGAGTATAATCACCCGTTCATCACAAAACTAACTATATCATGATGTATTTGCATTTGTTTCAGCTTCTTGATTATTATATTACACACCCCCTGTAATACTCCAAAGTGCCCCTAGGGGTACTTGTATCCATATATGAGAAACACTGCTGTATTAACCATCTGTTCTCTGTTGATCACTGTTTCTCAGGATCATGGAAGCTACCAGCTGCTGCAACACTCCCTGTTGTTCTCCTGGCTGTCATTTCTCTCCCTGTCTTCCTGTGGATCAGGTGAGCAGATATGTTCCTCTTAATCGTTGTTTGTTAAATCATTAATAGTCTGTTCGTCTGGTGTCAAACATTTGATCTTCTTTTTCTTCATAAACTCTCCTAACCAGAAGAAAGAGGGCTTCCAGAGACTCGTCTGAGCCTGAAGAGAGAGCGGACATCAGGGAGGAGGTGAGAATAGATGCTTACGTAATTAATCTAGTACAAAAGAAAAATATATTACAGTCAATGTATAATGATGGTGGTCAGCCCATGCACCATCACCCCCACCTACACAGCAGCCAGACCCACTGTCTTTGAAGACAGACAAAAGACGTTGACACTGTCATGACATTTATAATGAATAGTTGGTTGAAAGTTCTGATGTTCAATATTGTAAATGGTGAGATTTTCCAGTTTCTTATATTTATATAAATTGTTGGTTGAAAAAAAAAAGCTTGAAAGCTCAATTTGTATTTGTACACATCACATGAACCTTGGTATGTAATATGAAGTCATTATTCAGCCCTAATGTATCTCAGTCCCTGCTGTGGTGAAAGTAGAGTGATAAACACCTGTTTTACTCAAAATTCGAATTACTTTTTTTAAATTTATTATTATTTATATACAGTTTGATTCAAATATTTCACTACTTTTGTGATCCTAAGAATTTGGTAACCAAATCTAAAACATCAAAAATAATTGGATGAAATTAGTAAATGTGTGTTTTCACAAGAGTTTTGAAGATTTTCCAAAAATCAGATGTCAAATGTTAAGCTTTAGAGCTACTTATCTCATCACAGAGTGCTATAAGGTGAGTCATTTGCATTTATAGCAAGACCAGAAATTGTCCTGAACATTTTGATATGTGACACATGGGGTACCATGTTATATGTTTGGATGTGTTCCAGTCAGGCTTTCGTCCAAACCACAGCACTGAGACTGCTCTTGTAAAGGTCTTTAATGACATCCACTTAAACACAGACAGTGGCAGAACTTCAGTATTAGTATTATTAGATCTCAGTGCTGCGTTTGACACTGTTGACCACAGCATATTACTAGACCGACTGGAAAACTGGGTGGGACTTTCGGAAACAGTTCTACATTGGTTTGAATCCTACTTAAAGGACAGAAACAACTTTGTTTCTATTGGTAAATACACATCTGAGTTGACAAATATGACATGTGGGGTACCTCAAGGCTCCATCCCCTTATCTTTAACGTCTACATGCTACCACTGGCTCAGATAATGAAGAACAACAAAATAAGTTACCATAGCTATGCGGATGACACACAAATGTACGTAACAATTTCACCAGGAGACTATGCTCCAATTCAAACACTGAGTAAGTGCATTGAACAAATCAATGACTGGATGTGTCAGAACTTTCTCCAATTAAACAAAGATAAAACTGAGGTAATGGTTTTTGGATCCAAGGCAGAACGTATAAAAGTTAGCGCTGAGCTTCAGTCTGCAATGTTCAAAACAACAGATAAAGTCAGAAATCTAGGTGTAGTCATGGACTCTGACCTGAGTTTCAACAGCCACATTAAAACAGTTACTAAATCAGCCTACTATCACCTAAAGAACATATCTAGGATTATAAGACTAATGTCACAGCAGGATTTGGAAAAACTTGTCCATGCTTTTATCTTCAGTAGACTGGACTACTGCAATGGTGTCTTCACAGGTCTCACTAAAAAATCTATTAGGAAGCTGCAGCTGATTCAGAACGCTGCTGCTCGAGTCCTCACTGACACTAAGAAAGTGGATCACATCACTCCTGTTCTGAAGTCTTTACACTGGCTTCCTGTGTGTCAAAGAATAGATTTCAAAATACTGCTGCTGGTTTATAAAGCTTTGAATGGTTTAGGCCCAAAGTACATTTTGACCTCCTGCTAAATTATGAACCATCCAGATCTCTCAGGTCTTCAGGGACTGGTCAGCTTTCTGTCCCCAGAGTCAGAACTAAACATGGAGAAGCAGCGTTCAGTTATTATGCTCCATCTGGAACAAACTCCCAGAAACCTGCAGGTCCGCTGCAACTCTGACTACTTTTAAATCCAGGCTGAAGACTTTTCTTTTTGCCGCTGCTTTTTTACATTACATTACATTACATGTCACTTGTTAGACGCTTTTATCCAAAGCGACTTACATACTCAATACTGTGGACAATCCCCACAGGAGCTTTTAATTGAACTATTCATATCTTAGACTGCACTGTAACTTTTATCCATGTATTTTTTCTTTTAATGTTATTTTATTCGCTTTTCTTTTTAATGACTGATTTTAAATGCCATTTTCTTAATGTCTTTCATTTGTTGTAAAGCACTTTGAATTGCCTTGTGTTGAAAAGTGCTATATAAATAATAATTTATAATAATAACCTTGCCTTGCCTTATAAGAAGTACATTTAAAAGGTGATTTAAGGAAACATCTAAAAATCGAGAAAATACCCTTAGACTCCAGAGGGTTAAGTGTTTATAGAAAATTGATCCAACATAGAAGGACCACTTGCTGCTCTTTTTACATCCTTCTAAAAAGTTAATTTTTTATCACAATCTCTTTGATTCTCCTCTTAGACTTGAGTACATTTCAAGTTCATCCAGAGGGTTTCCTATCTTTTATCCTTTAATCTTTTTTGCCATACAGCATCATGTTGATGAAGCAGGGATATTTTTCCATCATTACCACAGCTGCTGTTGCTTTGGCCTTTTCTGTCCTGGGTCCATTCCTCTGTAAATGAAATGCCTATTAATGTGAAAATGTGTAGTTCAAAGTGTTTCCCTCCCTGCAGTGTGTACCTGATCAGCCGGAGCAGCAGGATGACCTTCAGTATGCCAGCGTTCACTTCTCCAACAACCGGGCAGATCCTCTTTACTCCAACATGAGAGCAGCTGAGCCCCTCAGACACACGGAGCAACAGGAAGTCCCGGAGGACGCTGCCATCAAGTTCAGTAGAGCTGCCCCGAGGTGAGCAGATCTTCACAGGAACATTATTCACATATCATTTAATTCCTTTTGCATTATTACCACTAAGAAATACATCATTTATCTCTCAGGACCATGAGGTCAGGACCCTGAAGAGGATCCAGCTGCATTGTACAGCACGGTCAACTAATCCAGATAAACACAGCAGGCGTTGCTTTTGAAGGATGATACTTCTGTTTTTTAACAATCACACTTCTATTTACACAGGGTAATGTGGATTTTTAAATACATGTCTCAGGGTGGACCTCTCCATGAATGAGTTTTCAGCCTAGTTTTTATTAATCTGAATGGCTCAAATGTAAAGATGTTGTTAAGTATTTCACAGCTTAATGTACTGAATTGTAAATATTTCTTGTGTAAGATGATTTTTTCTAAAAAAAATTACAAAATGTAGAGATGTTGCAACAAGGGATCTGACCCCTAACTGCTGGCTTGTTGGAAAATGTAGATATTACTAAAGAGGTATAATTTACTGATAACAAACCAATTTCCATTGTTTTTTAAGCACATTTATCAACTTTTTTCAAATAATATTTCTTTACAATGTTAATATAATATGAACCTGTGAGTTGGATGTAGAAAAGTCAGAATAAATATAGATGTTTTTTATTTTAAAGAAAATTCAGATTGAACATGGTCAAAAACTGTAAATGATAGTGTCCGTCCAAAAGATATGTTGTACTTATAGTGAAAACTGACCTTGGATGATGGGTTAGTAGACTAAAAGCTTTAGGAATCCAAAGTACAACATATAATAAGTACCCTGTATCAAGATTGATGTAAAATAAGTGATATTTGACCTTTTTAGAGAGATTTAGCAAAATAAACCTCTTCTGGGGCCATTTGGGTGGATTTTCCATATCTCTGGCCCCCCTTGCTGGATTTTGACATGTGACATCTCTTTCTGACCGTCAGAGCCAATGGAATCGAGGGGAACTCCCACATAGTCCTTATTTGGTAATGTGTGTGTGTGAGACTACCGCATAGCCAAGACCGGAAGCAGCAGCCACTCTGGTGGCTACCATTAGCAGCTAACTTTTGCTCTGCGATTTTTATATACAAATGGAATTATGGATTATAAATGAAATAATTTGTTTATACAGAGACGTTAATAACCTATGGATTAACCGATTCAGCCGCGTTTTTTCTC
Organism: Harpagifer antarcticus; assembly: GCA_902827135.1. Taxonomy (NCBI): domain Eukaryota; kingdom Metazoa; phylum Chordata; class Actinopteri; order Perciformes; family Harpagiferidae; genus Harpagifer; species Harpagifer antarcticus. The sequence goes on along the minus strand of CADEHL010001225.1, from coordinate 310,240 downwards.
GTTGTAATGCCATTGAACACGTCTTTTGATCAGATTGACAGCTACGGTGAGACGATCTCCCAAGAAGCTCCGTAAAGGTACGTGTTGTGATGTCTGTGTTTGCTTCCCCTGTCAAGAGTTCGGATCACTCAGTGATGATATATATACCTAAATAATCTGTGGAACCTCAGCTTTAAATCGGATATATTGTATGTGCAGCTACGATAAGTAATGAGGGTACTTTTATCTTGAGTTCTGTGCCAATGTCTGTTAGCATTTTTCGCTAAGGGGTCATTTAGATGCTTCTTATGAGACTTGTGTTTTGTTTTGGTAAAAATGGTTTGTATCGTCAGTTAGCTGAGATTATTTCCATTAATCTGGTATAACACATTAATAGGTTCTTAAATATTAAGATCCCCTGGGACACAGTGTCGTAAAAAAAAAAACCAGGGTCCCCGCCGGCGGGACCTTGGGTTTTAAGCCTATGGGTTTAACAGGATTTATATTAACAAAATCTGCATCTAAAATTGTGGCATAGATACGTTATTTTTCCCCTGTACAATTCCAGTCTCACATCTCACAGCACATTGTCATTAACAAATACCGGAAACAGACATAACATCTTTTTTTTCAAATAATAATACTTTATTCCGAGTGTGCTTGCTTTTCTCTTTGAAAGTCATCACATAACGGCATTGTAATACACGGTTCGGCTGCATTAAATGTTACATATCTGCCGTAGTTCCGTATTTATAGAGCCCTTATGAGAAGACTTCTAGACAAACATGAGGAACTGAAAACGTGACGTGGATCATAAATATATCAGCCATTAAACAACATCTTACATTTCTTTTCACACAATACGTCTCCTTGCAGTATCAACACTAATTCGGCTGACTTTTATATTTGATCCAATTGGTAGATAGGCTGTATTTACACCATAAACGTGCACACCTGATATATAGGGACACCTAGTGGTTAAAGCATGTTATTGAATTTCATTATTTTTAGTATTAGATATTAATAGGATCCCTATAAAGTATATTCATTACTCATTATTCTCTACTAATAGTTAATTAAAGACTGTATATAATGACTATTTTGCACATCCCTTTCAAGATGTTCTAAGGTTTATTGACATATCATATAGGCCTACACAACTATGGTGTAGTTATGCATTGAATAAAAATCTTGGGTCGCAGGTTCCTCAATAGTGCATTACAAGACATCTATCAGTATTTGTGCATACCTCCAGCAATGTTAACTATGTTGAAGCACTTATTTTAACTGATATTATAATGTATTATACTCTTATAAGATGTATGTAGATATTTCATCTCCGGCCTTGTCAGGTATTGAACAATCAATAAATAAAGAACACAGAATCATTAAATATAAAACACAGAATTTGTGTGATTATACTAAATGATTTACAAATAAACACCACTGCATATTTACAACTGTTACACATGCTGATGTAACGCAAATGTTCCAACTTGGGATCAGTAAAGTATATCTTATCTTAAGCTGATCGATGGCTACTGCCATATTTGCAAAATGTGCTTCTGAACCTTGACAAGTGCATGTTTCAGGCTCATCAATGAACAACAGGAGGGGTCACAGACATAAGACCAGCTGTTAAATAAAGCTCTTCTGACCTTAGCTGGCATGTCGGTATATATTGATGCTGCTTATGGGCACAAGCAATTTTCACCCATTTATTAATTATATGTTTTAAATGTGAGTGTTTCCTATCCCCTAAACCTCCAGGGATGTACACAGTTTAATACTGGCCACTTCTTATTATGGGAAATACGAAAACGTCTTTTAAAACTACAACTCCCAGTAGAGACGTGCCATAGATAGAGAACATGTTGCGAAACACAATAGCCAGCATGTGTAGTTCTGGGGACAAGGTGGAGGAGGGGGGATGCGGTGGACCCGTTCAGTCCCTCAACTGTGCTGTACCCGGAATCACACATTTTTGTTTGCAAAAGTAATTCACCTGAATTAGTTTTCATTATAAAGGCCCAAGGAACTGCTTGGTCACCTTTTCGCAGACTCCCATCTGTAAACAGAGTTATTTTGGAAGCAGCGGTTTTCTGTAAGGGTTTCATTGTTTCCCTTTGTAATAAAAGGATAACTTTTTGAATCTGGCCATACAAGAGCCATACAATATGTATTATATCATACTGCTGATATTCTATGTAGATTGTTCTTGTCCTGCTTTGTGAACAGTGGTCGTGAACATCTTGGTGTCATTCTGGACAGCTCTCTCATCTGCACCCCACATAAAAAAACATCACCCGGACTGCATTCTCTGTCTTAAAACCTTTCCTTAGAATATGTTATGAATTGTAAGGTGTCCTTGGGTGCTTTGAAAGGCGCCCCTAAATATAATGAATTATCATTATTATTATTATTATTATTATTATTATTATCTGAAACGATGTAATAACTTTTAAAACTTTTTCCAGTCACTTGCCCCATGCATTCAGCAGCAGCAGGCCATTCACTTTGATTTTATATAATATAATATATATATTATATTTTAAAAGAGATCTCTCTCATCTGCGTGCGGGGGCGGGGCCTCACAGACACGCTGCATCTCTCTCTCGCTCACAGACATGCTGCAGCGCCGTGCAGTGTGCACACAGTTCTGCCGGTAATGAATTGAATTTTTGTATTCTGATTACGTAACGCCGTTACATGTATTCCGTTACAACCCAACCCTGTGTATATCTCTCCGGACTGTCCACCAGCAGATGAAAAACACTCACCTCTCTCCGCCTCTTCCAAGGGATAAGGGAACCGTGCGGCAGAGTTTCCGTTAACATTTATTTTCTTCGGACAGCCCAACAGCAGGAGAGGTGGGGAGAGGGAGGCGGGGCTATTTCAATGTTATCAGAAAATGATCGTATAGATCGCTGCTAGGTGAGGGCTCTTCTTGGAGTCTGGCTTTTTTTTTCGTTGCCTTTTTCCCTCCTCGTGGAACTTCTGCATTTGTTAATACAAATAGCAAGCAAACTATCTAACTCTGAAACTTTGAAATAGTCCCATACTACCGACGACATGTTTGTTTACTGTCCTGGCTTCACGGCCGCACACCATTTACGTCACAGCCAGGCATGAGTTAGGGACGATAATTATCGTGCACCACTAGTATTTATCGTGCACCACTAGTATTTAAAGTTAAAGGGTTGCTGTGAGGAAGCACACACACTCCCTCACTACAATTTTGGCTTGACTATTTGTTTGTTAAGAAAGGTAGAACATGTTTCTTCAGAGTTGTCTTTATTAAATGTAGACAACAGTGTTTAATTTTGTATTTAACCCTTCACTCCGCTTTCAGAACCATGACCTGATTGGCCAGGTTGGATTTGGAAGGCGGGCAGTCTCCTGTAAATGTGGTTGGGAAGAGACGGGAGGGGGCATGTGTGTGTGTTCCTTGCTGGTGAACGCAGCACCAGGCATGAAGTTTCTGTTTCTGTGGAATAATGTGGAAGGCTAAGAATAAAACGCCTGTTTATTTTTGCAAGTAAACCCTCTCTCCACGTATCGTTCTTTCGCCTGCACCTCACTCTGTAACAGTTGCATTTCCTACAGTTCAATTTATTATCTTTAGTCAAATGTAATGTTTACGTGTAATTTAGCATAATCTCCCTGCTTTAAATATATCTTATTTTCCTAGATTATCCATTTTTTTATTGCCACCAGGGAGCCTAAGCATGTTAAGTTTGCAACAACTAACAATATATCTGAACAGTTACCTCAAAATGAACAAAACGTTGAAGTTATATTTAGATCAAGATTTTAATAGACATTTTAAAATGTATTTCAAAGTTCTAGCGCTGCTTAAAAGGAACTAATCACACATCCAATAAGAAGTGAACCTTTGATGCTTGAGCTGCCGGAAGTGAAAATAAATTGATGGGTAACTTCCTGAACATCTGGAACAAGAAGGGTTCATTTTTTTAAAGTTCTAATTCTGGAATGACCCTAAAGTGAGTTGTGACTCTTCGGCCCAAATATCACGTTTTCCAAATATCTCTACCTCCACTCAGTCTGCAGACATTCAAGTCCTCCTCAGGAACATCGTTCAAACTGTGACCAAATACGTGCAGAACTACTGACGTTCCCATCGAGCTCAGGCCTGCTTTGTGTTTACTGCTGATTAGCACCTGCTAGCTTCCTGCTGCTACTCCTTCTAGAAACTATTCGAGCCGACCCTCATCTACGGTGGAAACTACTGAAGGTCAAGTGCCTACATCAACAATTCAAAACCTGAGTTTCTCGATCTCTTGAAACCACATCAACTGGTTCTTGCACCAACCTGAAGGAGGAGCTCCTGTAAACCTTTCTCATAGATCTAATGCAAAGAAACAAATGAAGGCTCCAGCCAGTTTAGAAGTCTGTTTTTATTTATTTTAATATTTGTTGTTCAATCATGTTCATAGTCGTTGTGGGAATCACTGCCGACCAATGAGGAGGAATGCTGTATGAAATCAGATGTCTTTTGGATTTACTTGTATGTATCTTTCCTTCTTTTTAAAATATGACTTGTATAGTGTCTCTGTTTCTTATGCTTCTCACTCCAACACAACAACAGTTATCTGCCTTTGTTTCATGCTGTAAAAAGGGACTAAACTGCAATTTGTTGGCGTTTACCAGTTGTAATTGTATGTTCTTGTATCCCTGAATGTAAATCAATGTACTTTTTTGAACAATGTTACCTGTGCTGGAGTTACCCCCTGAAATGAGTCTTTAATAATAACAGGAACACGTTTTTCATTTGACTTTGTGAGAAAGTCATCGAGTCAAATTCAGTGAATGATGAAATTCCGATTAAAAACGCCGAAGTCTTCTTAACACTGTCTTGGTCTCCTTGGTCCCTCATTGAATGCTCTGATAAATGAACCGGCCAAAGAACAACCCCTCAGTAAAATGAGTCCAGAGGTCAAACTGTACCTCAGGATCCCATGTTATAATTATGAATGCTTTCTACTCCTCTGGATTGTTGAGATAAAAGGATAGTGTTTTCTTTTAACACGTCTTCCACTTTTGAGAAGCCCCTTGATCAGCTGGAACGAATCATCACAAAGCTGAAGGGTGTTTTCTGAGAAACTCTCAAAGTCTGACAGGACGCTAAGAGACATGTGATCTTATTGAATATAATGCACTGCTGTAGATTAAACAGCCTTAAAGAAGGAACAATGAGCAACACCTTAGCACCACTTCCCAGAGATTGGGACCTTTTTTTCAAAACCTAAAGAAAAAAGATGTGGAAAAAATATGTAGTCTAAAGGAATTCAGAAAAATAATAATGTCCCCTTAAATTTGTTTGTGTTTTATCTCCAATTTCTTCCTATTTACTGGCTGATCTTTAGTATCTCCGTTAGGATGAAAGGCGAAAGGCTCTTTTAGGATGAGCTCAAAATGTAGCAGCTGCTCTGCCCCCTGGTGTCCACGCGGTGAAACTACATGTTTCTCATGTCACTTCATTTCTCACCACAAAGAAACTGCTATTTTAGGAACTGTATCCACTTGAATCCTTCCTCGCAAACGAGTGCAGCAACAGGTTATAGAGAGACTTAAAGAGTCTACAGGAAAGGGAGAAGCCCAAAAAGCAGAATCGGGCCTCTTTACTTAGGGATTATTAGAGAAGGGATGTGTCTGATAAATGTCTGCTAGCAACAGATATCTGTATCATCAAGAGCTGCTTTATTGGACTGAAGCCGTCCAGATTCTCCTCTTTCTTTGAGTCAGAACCACATCCCACACATTGAACCAAACTCTGATTCATTAGCCTCTTAAGCCCGGAGCCTGTTTTTCAGGTTTCAGGCTCGAAAATGCCACTAACACAATAAAGACTATATCTTCACTTCTAAAAGGGGTAAATTAATAATCTTTTCTCTCAAAGCAAGGTTACATCTGTGAGTTGGATGTAGAAGTGTCAGAATCAATATAGATGTTTTTATTTTAAAGTAAATTCAGATGGAACATAGTAAAAATATGTAAATTCTAATGTCCGCCTCAAAGAAAACCATTACTTATAGTGAAAACCACCCTTGAATGATGGGTTTATAGACTAAAAGCTTTAGGAATCCAAACTATTACATATAATAAGTACCCTGTATCAAGATTGATGCAAAACAAGTGAAATTTGACGTTTTTACAGAGGTTTAGAAAAATAAAGTCCAGGCGGACTCACCATCAGTTCCATTTGAACCTTTTCACTGTAAAAATCATTTTATTACTTTGAATTATCACTATAGGTATTAATTCCATCCAAATACAACTGTTGTGAAAAAAAAAAAAATAGAAAAAAAACAAAAAAAAAACATACTCTGTTATCCTCTTAGGCATCACGGACCCGAAATCGCGTCATTTGCAGGAAACAACGTCTAAGGAACCTTAATATTTAATAAACTATGAATATTTTATATCCATATAACGGGAAAAAACTAATTTAACTGTTCTTATTTTTTTTTTAAAACACACAATGCTAACAGTGAGCCTCTGAATTAGCCCCGAGCGAAAAATGCTAACCTATTACTGCACCGAAAATCACTCCTAGCTCCCTTATTACTTATCCTAGCTGCACAGCCAACACATCGTTTATGATCATAGAGACACAGAATCTAACGGTGCACACCTCAACACTGAAAGATACAAACTCGATAGGTTATCAACAAAAACGTACATCAAAACAAGTGGCGCTAGGTACTAACATGCGCTAGGCTAATGGCTTACCTTCCTCTTTGTCTGGTCTAAACTGGTCTTCAATGGCATTAAAACGATAAAAACGATGATGTAGTTAATCCATAGGTTAATATCCAATGGGGCTGTGTCCCCTTTGAAATTTTCCGATAATCTATAAGCAATAAAACTGCAATTCCATTATCTGCTGTCCGCTCTGTGCTCTGTGCGCTCTGTCCTGCAATTCCTGCTTCCTTCCGTAGTAAATAATAAATGAAGTCGGCTGCGTAATGTACTTAAACTGGCTGGCATTCTTTATACTTTACGCAGGACTATATCTCTGGAACCCATTGGTTGATTCGTGTGATCAAAAAAGGTAAGAGGAAATTATTGTAATATTTTTGAAACCGGATGTTGTTTACTTTCTTTTTTCTGGCTGATAGCTCCAGGAATTACAGTGATGACATTACATGTGTGGAATCTGTGGAGTCTCAGCTTTAATCGGATATCTTGTTTGTGCAGTTACGATAAGTAATAAGGGCATTTCTACTGTGAGTGCTGTGCAAAAGTCTGTTAGCATTAGTTAGCATTTTTTCGCCCTGAGACATAGTCTCGTAAAAAAACGGTGGGAAGGGTCCACTGGGGGGACACTCGGGCTTAAGAGGTTAATCTATTACCTATCAACACAGATATCGGCAAAGCTACAGGCAGGCAGGGCCCCGGCATGTCCTGGAAAGAGTTGGGAGTGCCATACGCCCTTGAGCCTGGACCCAGCACATATCAGTTTGCAGCGTTTTGTACACACACATCCCTATCAGGCTTTGAAGGGGAGGGAGGACCCACCACCCTGCTCCTCTCATCATAGGAGGGCAGGGTGAGGGCTACACTGTAGAAAGGGGGGTTTGGAAATCTGCTTCCATCTTCCTTGTATTGTTTTGGTTTGGATGATTGTGGTAGGCATGGTGATGAAGCCGGGGGTGATGGTGCGCATCTCTGCTTCGGTGATTTTGGTGGGCGTCGTTGAGGGGCGGGGGTAAAGGACATGCTGCCAACCCTGCGTGTCGCCTTCATGCGGTCATCGAACTCCAGGGGGGTGGGCGAGGGTGAAAGGGTGAGCGGAGAGTAGAGAGAGCTGGGGGATGAATGAAGAGTATCCTCAAAGACGTTGACAGGGGGGGTGACGGGCAGTGGAGACTCTTCCATGTGTCTCATAGGTCTCCCATAATCAGAACATTCCTCAGGCGGGTGCAGTGATACTTCTTCAGGGGTTTCTGCGCGATGTGTTGTGTCTTTCTCCTGTAGGAAAAAAAATCCATCCTATCCCAGATGCTTTCCACTGAGCATCCTCAGGTGTGTGTGTGTGTGTGTGTGTGTGTGTGTGTGTGTGTGTGTGTGTGTGTGTGTGTGTGTGTATGTGTGTGTGTGTGTGTGTGTGTGTGTGTGTGTGTGTGTGTGTTTGTGTGTGTGTGTGTGAATACAACCCGGCTCTATTATAGAATGAAAAAAGCAAGAACTTCAAAGTAAAAGTCTTTAATTCTTCAATTTAAAAAAGGAAAAAGTCCCGTCAAAATAACGAGATGATCCAATCACAGAGCTCCAGTGCTCTGTGATTGGACGAGAGATGATCCAATCACAGAGCTCCAGTGCTCTGTCACTTATTTCATAAAATAGATTACTAACATATTTGTATATAAAGGAGAAAATATCATACATAAGAACAAAAATATACAATAAATATATTACACTTCCAATAAATTCAATAATTATTTTATTTTTGCGATACTTTTCAGAATAAATATAAATACCATTTTAACTCTCATTGCAAACAGTTGATTAGTGGAAAGCTTTAAAAACATGAATTCACATTCCCTCCCTCCCCCCCTCGGACATCTCTCCCCTGACCTCTCCACCCTGCCTCCCACTTTACCCCCTGCCCCAAATGGTCCTGGACTTTAACCCCTTCCCCCACACACACACACACACACACACACACACACACACACACACACACACACACACACACACACACACACACACACACACACACACACACACACACACACACACACACACACACACACACACGCAACCTTATTATTATCAGAACCCACGGAGCAGAAAGAAGGGGTGTTCTTTTTTTCATGAGGACAGAACCTGGGAACGCTTAATGATCCCAAATCCTGTCACAATGCGGGGGAACCCTGAGACACAGGGGAACCCGATACAGTGACATGACATTTCATTTAAGTGGACTTCTTATCCTCTCTAATAACTGTTCTAATAACTGTTCTAATAACCTCCTCTTCCTCCACAGCCCCCTCCTCTTCCTCCACAGCCCCCTCCTATTCCTCCACAGCCCCCTCCTCTTACTCCACAGCCCCCTTCTCTCCCTCCTCTTCCTCCTTCTCCTCCACCCCAAATCGTAGCTTCAGCGTCCGGTTCTCCTCTCGCAGGCGGGCGATCTCCAGATCCTTCTCCTCTTTCTCCACATGGAGCTTTCTGTTGATCCTCAACAAAGTGACGATCTCCACATCCTTGTGGTCAGCAAACGGTTCCTTCAGTTCGCTCAGATCCTGGTTCTCCATTCTCAAGATGTCCATCTCTAATTCGTGCTTCATCTGCATCTTGAGGAGATTTCCATATCTCAGGTTCAGGTTCTCCAAGTCATCCCTCAAGACGTTCCGCTCAATCTCCATATAATCCTTTGCTTCATCACAAGGTTCCTTCTGTTCTGTGAGATCCTGGTTCTCCTTTAGCAAAGCATCTATCTCTCCATCCTTTACTTCCTCACAAGGTTCTTTAGGTTCTGTGAGATCCTGGTTCTCCTTTAGCAAAGCATCGATCTCTCCATCCTTTACTTCCTCACAAGGTTCTTTAGGTTCTGTGAGATCCTGGTTCTCCTTTAGCAAAGCATCTATCTCTCCATCCTTTACTTCCTCACAAGGTTCTTTAGGTTCTGTGAGATCCTGGTTCTCCTTTAGCAAAGCATCGATCTCTCCATCCTTTACTTCTTCACAAGGTTCTTTAGGTTCTGTGAGATCCTGGTTCTCCTTTAGCAAAGCATCTATCTCTCCATCCTTTACTTCCTCACAAGGTTCTTTAGGTTCTGTGAGATCCTGGTTCTCCTCTAGCAAAGCGTCTATCTCTACATCCTTTACTTCCTCACAAGGTTCTTTAGGTTCTGTGAGATCCTGGTTCTGCTTTAGCAAAGCATCTATCTCTGCATCCTTTATTTCCTCACAAGGTTCTTTAGGTTCTGTGAGATCCTGGTTCTCCTTTAGCAAAGCGTCTATCTCTACATCCTTTACTTCCTCACAAGGTTCCTTCTGTTCTGTGAGATCCTGGTTCTCCTTTAGCAAAGCATCTATCTCTCCATCCTTTACTTCCTCACAAGGTTCTTTAGGTTCTGTGAGATCCTGGTTCTCCTTTAGCAAAGCATCGATCTCTCCATCCTTTACTTCCTCACAAGGTTCTTTAGGTTCTGTGAGATCCTGGTTCTCCTTTAGCAAAGCATCTATCTCTCCATCCTTTACTTCCTCACAAGGTTCTTTAGGTTCTGTGAGATCTCGGTTCTCCTCTAGCAAAGCGTCTATCTCTCCATCCTTTACTTCCTCACAATGTTCTTTAGGTTCTGTGAGATCCTGGTTCTCCTCTAGCAAAGCATCTATCTCTCCATCCTTTACTTCCTCACAAGGTTCTTTAGGTTCTGTGAGATCTCGGTTCTCCTCTAGCAAATCATCTATCTCTCCATCCTTTACTTCCTCACAAGGTTCTTTAGGTTCTGTGAGATCCTGGTTCTCCTCTAGCAAAGCATCTATCTCTCCATCCTTTACTTCCTCACAAGGTTCTTTAGATTCTGTGAGATCCTGGTTCTCCTCTAGCAAAACGTCTATCTCTCCATCCCTTACTTCCTCACAAGGTTCTTTAGGTTCTGTGAGATCCGGGTTGTCCTTGAACAAAGCGTCCATCTCTCTTTTGGTCTTACGGCACCACTTGATGAGCTTTAGATATTTCATGTTCAGCTCATTGGTTAAGAGACTCTGCTCCTCCTTCAGGTCCTCCTCCTCCGTCTGAGAGGCCTGATCCTGCATCTTCTCCTCCTTCAGGTCCTCCTCCTCCGTCTGAGAGGCCTGCTCCTGCATTTTCTCCTCCTTCTTTCTTCTTAAACTACTCTCCAGCTCCAGCTTCCCGTCCTCAACCTGTTTCTTCAGAAGCTGGATCATAAACTCATGCACTTTGCAGCTTTTTGTTTTCACTGGAGGCGGATCTTGCCTCAGAGGAACCTCTGAAGGAACCTCTGAAGAACTGACCGCCAGCTGCTCTCTGTTGTCCTCCATCTCTATGAATGAGCTGCTGTTTAGCTAACAGGGGCTAAATGTACTTATTGGACTTTAAGGTCTGAATTGACTAAGTGTTGTTCACCTGTGAAGATGACCTGACTAAACTATACGTGCAAGTATCCTAATGTTCGCTGACAACAAACCCTGTTTCTGCTGCTCATGCAGTAATGACCTGTCTCTCAGAGATACCTGCAGCCTCTGCAGACTCTGAGACCAAAGCCTGTGAGGTCATCAGTCTGAAGGTTCCATCTCAGAGACCAAAGCCAGTTATGAGGTCACCAGTCTGAAGGTTCCATTCCAGATAAGGAGTGATTGACAGCAGCTGACCGTGCTGTTGCCTGGCAACGCTGTTTTGTTCAAATCATATTAAGAAATGTAAACATCAATAAAAAATACTTTATTGATCCCAAAAACACAGGAAGTTAAAGTACTGAGCCAGGCCCGGTTCTACGGGGGTGCATAGGCATGCATTGCACCCTCAGTTTAAAGTAGAGACACTACACCTGCACATCAGCAGGAGAGGTCGAGGACTCTTTAAAGTAGAGACACTCAGGGCCGGCCCTAGACTTTTGGGGGCCCTAAGCGAGCTTTGGCTTGGGGGCCCACCTCACTCTAGCGCGTTCTCACTACACACAAAACAGAACCAACTTGTGTCTTATGATGTTAACATAAGCACACATTGTGTAAATAAGCATGTAAGCACCGTGGACCTCACATCCTCTAGGGGGGTCCGGTGGCATGCTCTCCCGGGAAGATTTTAAATATTGACGTTAAAAGCATCAATCTGGTGCACTTTGAGAGCAACATTAAGAGATCTATGGATACCTCTCTCAACACCCAGATGAAACAGAACTGTAAACAGATTTTTCTTTATGGATATTTTATGAATTTTATAAACTGTATTCTTGTTTTGTCATATAGTGTTTCATAACTGTTTTTCATTTATTCTCTCTGGCTGTCCATCTCATAATGTTCGCATAGAAACTAGCTGTCAATAGGAATATCATTCAGAAGAATTATAATTTCATGCAAACATCTGTCACAAAAAGAGGTTGCACATTTAAATGCAGGTGTTGTTATGGCAACGTCAGTGGCCAAACAGCCACATTTACTGCTTACGTTCAAACATGCTGTCGACCCTAAAGCAGTGGCAACTATGCCACCATTTCAGCTGACTTTTTCTCAGAAATACTGTCACATAACATCCATATATTTCAGTGCTAGGTTGATGCTTAGCTAAGCTAACTATGAAACACTTTAACTGACAGGACTCCGGATCAACTGTGTGCTGTAAGGTAGTTTCTAGCTTCATGTCGAACAGTAAGTCAACATTTCCCAGAGAGCTTTCTTTGAAATCACCAGGGCCCACGAGTTCAAAACTTTTAATCTCAACAGATCCGATCAGATTTTGAAATCCCATTTTTTGTGATCCAGGATCAGACAAGTCGGCCAAATGTTGTCCCTGGAGTTCAAAGCAATTCAGGATAGGATCACCCTGATCCAGATTACGGCTTTTCAAGATGACGAGACCCTGAATATCAGTGCTTTAATCCTACCGATCGCCATCTAGTGGACATGAAAAATAATACAAGGAAGACAAGAGAATACATTGCAGAGACATCTATTGTCCGCAATTATTTTTGAAAGGTGATGACAGATGATGGACTTTTTGTTGTGATACTTTCATGAGCATAAACATTTATGTCATCAACATTTGGTTGAAAACAAAATAGGCCACCACAGACGTGACCAACAAATGAAAAATAAAATTGGTTTGCCATGAAAGCTAAAAATGGTGTATTATTTCAGTTAACAAACCTTGCCATCGCATTTAAATTGAAACATATTTTAAAATAAATGGTACAGTACATTTTGCTCTGGTAATCCATTGGGAATCCACCCCTGTGGTGAGATCAGGATAATCCAGTTTTTTGGGATCAAACTGATCCCAATCCTGTGTTGTCGGTTTGAACTACCCGTTTTGAAGATTTGATCCGGATTAAAGCTTGGATTGGATTTCCTGATCTGATCGGATATCAAAGTGATCCTAATCCTGGTTTTTGGTTTTGAACTCCCCAAAATCCAAATATTTTGTCAAAGCACTTAACCTCTTCAGATATTCATTGCTATCGAGATGTTAAGAGCATTCCATGGAATATAACAACAAGTGTATCACGAGCCGGTTTCTCAAACTTACCTACCCCACCTTTAAGTTAACAATTAGTAAATATGACACATGGCAGCAAACAAAAAATGTATTTATGGGGTTAATGTAATCAGAACAAACTTCAATATTGTCAGAGAATATTTTAAGGAGATCTCTTTGTGTCTTGAGTTTCTCAGCTTTTCTGAGAAACTGTTAAATTACAAACAATATGCTTTTCCTTAAGTCGCATATGCTCCTGCCTGTAATGTGAGGAGGACACAGGTCAAGTGGTCCTCTGCCTTCCTGTGGGGGAGAAGTTTGGCTCATGTGAGTGTGTAACACAAACGGGTCTTTGTTCCAATGTCTGGTAATGATTAAGGTAGGGAAAGGCGGGCTTTTAGATCCCTCCTTTAAGGATATATAGATATATGTTTCTACTCTTTGTCTTCAGAGTGTTGCTCCGTGGCTCACATGAAAGTGTGATATACTCTGTGATCTCTCCAGCCGTATTCTACTCTCAATAAATATCAGTGTTTGACTAAAGCCGCTCCAGCTTCCATCCTTTCCTGAGCCTTGGCTCCGCATTGCTGCACAGAAGTTTCCATCACAAATATCTCGAATTATCAGCAGACAAAAACATTCCCTGAACACGCTCTTCCCACAACTGTAAAGGAAAGTAAAACTATACTTACCTTCAAAACCTCTCTTAAAGAGCACCTTCGGGGGAGAGCATTGCAAAACTGGCCCCGGTAATGGTACAAATCTCAACCTGTCATACAATGGACAGCTTCCCCCCCCCCATCTATGTATATACTCGCATTTTAGACTCTGTTACTAACTGTATATCTGTAGACTTGGTTGGTCTTAAATGTCCGGTTAGGATGTATTAGAACGAAATCTAAAATGAAAATTGTAAATAAGAAATCTGTATGTAAAAAACCACCTGTATGTAAATTGTAAATAACCCATCTGTATGTCAAATATGTCTTACATGTCTTAAATGATATGATGAATTGGAAATGGGGGACCCTGATGTAAACAAGACGAAAGTCTTTCTCTGGTCTGCATCCCCTTAACAATTGTACGTTTTGAGCTGTACTGTACTGTACCCAATATACAAGCTGTTAATAAACTTTTCAATCAATCAATCAACACGAATCTAACTAAAGCTCAAATTAAAACAAAAATGATATCAAACATTTATCATAGTTGAGTTTCTAAGATGTAAAAACATATATATTTTACACACTAGAGAATAGGAGCACATGTACGTCACCTGTTAGTTTTTTTCTCAAAACACTAAACACAATTCACCAAATCACACAAAGTTTAACCCCTCATGTATCCTGCAAAATGAAGCACTGCACCCAAAACTACAGAAACACTTACCAAAACCAAACTTTGCACCAGACAGCACAGACTTCCTTTATAGTACAAGACACTTTGTCCAACCAACTACACACTGTGGTGCGCAATCTAAAGCATACTCATCTGTTATGGCGTTTTGTACGTAGAGAATTCTGCATATAAAGATTGTTCAAGTCCACAATATATGTGCAGAAACACAAATATACAGTTGTTATACTTTTATTAACATATTGGTGCAACATTCCTGAACAAAACATAGTTACAGTAGTGTAAACAAAAATGATGTCTCTGCCAAATACAGTAAATGGAAAGGAAAACTTTGAGGAAAAATAAATACAGCTTTTTCCAGTTGCTAACACACACACATCTCACATGAAGCGTAATTATTTAAACTCACACTCAAAGAGCAAAACCTGAACTCAAACACATGTTCAGCTCTGCACCCAATTTGAAATTCACATGTCACTTTTTGCAAAACACTGCACACGGTTCTCTAAGTAAGACACAGCAATCTGACATATTCACTTGTTTGCCTTTTTGAAAACACTGCCATTAAAAATGCTACCCTCATGAACCAATCAACAAATACTCAAATGACCATAAACACCAAACTGCTTTATTGTTGACTTGTCGATCAGGATGTAAGCACTAGAAAAAGGCTTCATGTATGAAATGTATTGTTACTTCACTAATCTAGGCCTATGTATGTTTGCTGTGTCCAAGTGTTTAGAAAATCTACAATTATTACATTGAACATTTGGATTTACATTACCTGGCATAGAGAGAAGGAAGACAACAAATCCACTCGCTGTCAAAGTCATAGCTGCTCCTCTCGTCTCTGTGTGGCTTCTTCAATAAAGAAAACACAAGAAAACCCTTCATCATTAAAAGAAAGGGAGTTCTCAGGAACCTTAACGCCCCTCTGTGGGCTTGAAGGTAGAAAGGAGACAGAAAGCAGGGGGTTTAAAGCACCACTTCCTTCCTCTTCACATTATTGCTGTACATGGTTGGTTGTTCTGCAGAGAGACCAGTTTGTGGTAAACAGAGCACCTCTCCTCACTGGCAAGAGAAGACACATCCTAATGTCTTCCTTTATTATAAAAGCAGCCACAATTCAAGATCTAAAACCATGTTCTGTGAATAAAATCAACAATGCAAATTAAACAAACTACTAATGCAAATTAACATCACTTGATGTTGTTATGAGACTGCCTGGACAGTTTCATAATGTGTACAGAAAGTCACATCTCAACATTTGTTCATTGAGGTTTAGCTTGGGTTTTACATTTTATAATATTCATTCAAGCCAAACTCAAACCAAACTACAGCAAGCAGCACGAGCTGAAGGTCAGCTATCAGTACTTCTGTCTGTGAAGAGCAGGACTGTGGCTGTGCTGTGGTCACACACTACTCTCACACACTTCACTCACTCACTCACACACTTCACTCACTCACACACTTCTCTCACTCACACACTTCACTCACTCACACACTTCACTCACTCACATTTCACTCACACACACACTTCACTCACTCACACACTTCTCTCACTCACACACTTCTCTCACTCACACACTTCTCTCACTCACACACTTCACTCACACACTTCTCTCACTCACACACTTCTCTCACTCACACACTTCTCTCACTCACACACTTCTCTCACTCACACACTTCACTCACACACTTCACTCACACTTCACTCACTCACACACTTCCTCACTCACACACTTCTCTCACTCACACACTTCTCTCACTCACACACTTCTCTCACTCACACACTTCTCTCACTCACACACTTCTCTCACTCACACACTTCTCTCACTCACACACTTCACTCACTCACACACTTCACTCACTCACTCACACTTCACTCACACACACACTTCACTCACTCACACACTTCTCTCACTCACACACTTCTCTCACTCACACACTTCTCTCACTCACACACTTCACTCACACACTTCTCTCACTCACACACTTCTCTCACTCACACACCTTCATCTCACTCACACACTTCTCTCACTCACACACTTCACTCACACACTTCACTCACACTTCACTCACTCACACACTTCACTCACTCACACACTTCACTCACTCACACACTTCACTCACTCATACTTCACTCACTCACACACTTCTCTCACTCACACACTTCTCTCACTCACACACTTCACTCACTCACACACTATTAGTGTGGACAAGAGTTATGGCAATTTCAACTTTTATTTATGAACTCAAACCAATACAGAACAGAACCAGAAAAAGTAGAAATATAAAATATTTCGGTAAAATAAGAACAAGCCCGGTTAGCTGCTCTCAGGAGGGAGTCCAGGAGAAACGAGAGAAGGAAAGTAGCCTTCACTCAGAATCTGTGTTACCTTCAAGGACAAGGGGAAATAGTTCAAGGTAACAAAACACAGGACTAGACTTCAACTGTCACACACACTCCACGAGGTTTTGCTTCAGCTCGAGTCGAGCTCTTCGTAAAGATACGGGTCCAGCTCACGGAGAGCATTGATCAGAACCCTGCTGGCTGCAGCTCCTTTATTTCGCACCGCGTCCACCACCTCTCGTGCTCCTTCATTTTGGGGTTTGGTTCTGGC
Source organism: Harpagifer antarcticus (assembly GCA_902827135.1). Taxonomy (NCBI): domain Eukaryota; kingdom Metazoa; phylum Chordata; class Actinopteri; order Perciformes; family Harpagiferidae; genus Harpagifer; species Harpagifer antarcticus. The sequence continues at coordinate 293,096 of CADEHL010001225.1, read as the reverse complement.
TGACGTCATTTCAGAATCAGTGATAACTCCAGACTCAAAGAGTTTATCCAGAAGGTCCTTCAGGACAGTTGGAGTCACTCTTTGAATGAACTCTGTCCGAACTGAGCGCAGCCACTGGTCTGCTGGGACTCTGCCCTCTGCTAAGACTCTGCCCTCTGCTGGGACTCTGTCCTCTGCTGGGACTCTGCCCTCTGCTGGGACTCTGCCCTCTGCTGGGACTCTGCCCTCTGCTGGGACTCTGCCCTCTGCTGGGACTCTGTCCTCTGCTGGGACTCTGCCCTCTGCTGGGACTCTGTCCTCTGCTGGGACTCTGCCCTCTGCTGGGACTCTGCCCTCTGCTGGGACTCTGCTCTCTGCTGGGACTCTGCCCTCTGCTGGGACTCTGCCCTCTGCTGGGACTCTGCCCTCTGCTTGGACTCTGCCCTCTGCTTGGACATATCTCTGGGACAATTCATGCCTTGGATCTGGTAGATAAACAGGGAAAATACTTTTGTTGAATAACCACATCACATTAAACAGATCTGTTAAAAATGAAAGTAACTCAGCATTCCCAGGGGTGGATTTCTGTTCACTTGAAGTTATAATATGTAACATTTCCTCATTAAAATGTCTGAAAACTACTATGTTAGTCGTGTTTTGTTGAGTTGTGTACGTACATTATCCCAAATGGTTCAGAGAGACGTGTAATTGTAATCAAGGTAACAGTACGTTCATCACGGTCTCCTGTAATGGGGGCGTATCCATTTAACCATGAGAAGCTGAAGACTACAACTCCCATGATGCCACGCTGTTTCACCACCACACTAGTTTTTACTATGGTTTTAGAAAATATGTGTGTTTAATGTTGTATTCTATAACACATAGGTTTGAGCAAGCTCTCTGATTGGTCAATAGGCGTGTTTGATTCCACGATCAAACAACGGTCAAATAGAACGTGCCTAATCACAAAGTATCCAGTGGCCTACACACGCCACTAGCCTACCGAAACTACTTCCATGAGCCTACATAGTGTGGTTTCCATAGCGACGTTTAGCGACACACAGCCGTTACACGGTTATACATTGTCTCTCGTTGGAAATCGGTAGCGACAAAATGTCAGAAGCACCTGCATACAGTGGCTGGCGGAGGCAGGGTTGGAGGCCAGAGAAATTATGTCCGTTAGCGGACATAAAAACGAGTCATCGCTTCGCAGCTACTGGGCTCCATCTCTAGACAACAGAAAGATGTGGAGCAACGCGCTTTTTGCCGGTCCGGGACACGCCATGAAACGGCCACTGGAGGAAAGCTCTTCCTATAACGTAGTCCTACCCGTGAACACCACAGCACCACCTGCAAAGAAGTCTGGCATGGAGTTCATGGAGAGCTGTTTCAAGAATTGCACTTTTAATGGCAGCATGAACATCCACCTTCATTCTGAACCCAAAATGTTTCAGCACCATGGAGCCTGATTTGATTTGTTCCGCTAATCCCACACAGTGATTACTCAGATATTTAAATAGCCTAATTCAATAAATTGTTTTCAATAAATTGTTTTCAATAAATTGGTTAATAATATATTATTTACTATAATTATATCAATAACTGTAAGCGGGGTAGCAGGAGTGTTCGATCGGCTATCGTTACCGTGGGAACTACTTTCAGGAACTACTTTCTGACGGAGATTAACTCAAGCAGAAAGCGTAGGTTTGGGAGCAAATTAGCACACATTATGACATTATTTTACGATATTGTTGATTACAATGATAGTTTGTGTTATAGAATCGCAATCATACACTTGAGGCCGTTCTTGAACGTCATTATTGGTACTCCAGTACAGGCGTACGGACCTCGGCGCAAGCGCCTCGGTCCTGCCGCAGTACTGTCGTACCAATAATGACGTTCAAGAACGGCCTCTCGTGTATGATTGCTTAAATGATGCGCTGCCATGGAGCCTTCATAGAGATTGCTATGAGATGGAGCTTTAGAGTTATCAGTCTATCACTGGGTCTGAACTCAGGTGGAGTCTTTACCTTCCAGTGACGCGCGACAATACCAGATTTCATTTCCACCTTGGTCCTGGACCTTCAAAACCACTCTCTCTGTTCTCGTCGTCAGGGAAACTTGAAATGTCGGATGGTAGTTTGGTCCAAACCTGGAATCAAAGGTTTTACTCTGAAAACCAGAAGCAGAAGTTAAACGTTTATCTGTTTCTTTCCTGATTGTGATATCACATGCAGATAAATGTGTTCCTTTAGAGGAGTATCAGTGACTCACCTCAGGCTGTATATAGAAGCCCTCAGGTTCACAGTGCACACTGTAACTGTGATGAATGTCCAGCTCACAGTCGGAGGAGTTTGTGATGTGCACAGCACGTTTGTGTTTGTCAGCAACCTTCAGTAAGAGGGTAACTTTAGTTATTCTCAGATAGTGAAGGATACTTTATTTAAAGATCACATTAAACAACAACAAACGTTGACAGACCTGCTCCACAGATTGATGAGATTTACAATCAATTACAACAAAGTATATATTGCCTTTGTAAAGCAATATTCAAAATATATTATTTTAATGATTGGATATAAGCTATTGAAAAAGCTATTCCTTTGGCACAGGGCTCACTTCAGTGTCTGTTTGAGACACACCAGGATTTCAGCTAACTTTGTTGTAATTGTCATTACTAGAGGCTCTGAGGGACGGCGTTTCTAAAAAAGCTATTGGCAGTGATTCATCTCAGCAGGTCTTTCAGTTCTGTGTGATGTGTTTATGCCATCAGTTTCCGCAGACAGAAAGACATGCTGAGAGAGAATCATACAAAACCACAAAGAGCGATCTGAAGGTTTACAGTTCAGATCTTATTCTTCTCCTAGCACGAGAAGGTTTGAGAAGAGGAGCAGTGTGTGTGGAAACAGCTGTGGTTTTAAACCAGTGTTTAGTCTGATGGTGAGCATGTAAAGAGGCTGGCTTTACCTCCTCCACAGGGACGTTGTTCTGCAGCAGATGTACATCCAGTGTTTGCTCCTCTCCGGACGGGGTTCGTAGAAACACCAGAATTTGGCCCTTTATCCGCCTCTTTAGAAGCCATTTAAATGTATCGATGATAAGGCCAAAGAGAGAGAGGTGAGGCACCTTCACCACCACGTGAGTGTGTGTGACCTCCAGCGGCTCCAGGATGCTCAGGCCTTCATCAGAGATGTGGACGACAGACAACAGGCCGTCCAGGAGCAGCGCTGTGGAGCAAAGAGCTGGTTCATCATCTTCAATGTCACACCACTTTAGCTCAGAGGTAATGTTGATCTATGTCATTCACTTTGGAGCCTCACTAGGGTGTACCAGTTTATATCATTCACCTTAAATTATTGATCTGTCCCCCTGTGATCTTTCTGGATGGGAACATTTACTGTTATGCATAAATGTTATTAATTATTTTTGTATTTATAAGAACGCTGAAATGTTTGTCAGAAAAGCTTGACTGTGTCCGATCTCATGTCTGAGTGATTCTCTAGATATGTGAAGAGTTTTCTAAACAAACTTTTAAGGCGTAACAAAGTTCTGTTGTTTTGTTTTGTACATGGTTCAGCCAGACTGACAATGTAAAGAGCAGAGAGAGCAACATATGAATAACAAAGCAAGAATTAATCAAACTGCTAGCTTAGCATCACAACAGTAACAGAGAGTTAGCGTTGAGTTAGCACTGTTTGCAGCTGAGCATGCTGTGGACTGACAAATCCCAGTTTAAATCTCTTTAATATTACAGTGAAGAGACTGCAGAGGGCCCGAAGAAAATCTAACTTTAGAGCTGCATTGCATCGTCTGCTTCAATAATGATCAATAATTTAATGCAACACATCGATAAAATGGACGTTTTCATAATCTAATTGTTCTTCTTTTGGGGACAAAACTATTTGAATGTAAAGAATACAATTGGTGTCTGAATTATACTAGTTTAATAAAGCTGCTTCATAACCTTTGAACGGTAGTGGATATAAAAAGGTGCCACATAAACATTATACAAGTGTATATGTGTTAACACTGCAGATGTCTTTACCATCCTCTGTCTCGCTGTGTGGCAGGTGGAGCTGGCAGACGGCAGCTTCATCAGAACTCTTCACGTCGAACAGCGGCCCTGCTGCCTTCTTGCCAGCTGATTGGAGGAGGCTCTCATCCCAAGGGACCGTCCTGTACTGAAGCTCTGCCTCCTGAGCCATGACGAACACCAGGCCAGTCGAAGCACACTGGAACTCACCTGGACCAGGACACCTGAAGCTGTAGACACACAGGGGACAAGTTACTACAACAAGCCTTCAGGGGGGTTTGTTGAAAGATCTGAAACACCTGATGATTACAGGAGCATCACTGAAGATGTGCCCACAATGCATCAGTATGTGTGTGCATATGTGCAAAAAACGAAACAATCCTATACACAGAAACATTATTTTATTTATGTCTGCTAGAAAGAGATGGATGCAATACCTCATGGTGAAAGACATGAAATTAAACAATAAAATAAATGTATATTTTGAATGTGTTAATAATTAATAATGTTCGGTTATGTTATAGCATTACCTTTATGAAGATCCAGTTGTGTGTTCAGGTGAGAAGGATTCAGGAGCCGGGAACAAACAAAGTTATTTATTTTGTATTTGAAAAATGCTACTTAGTCATGATCATCTGAGGTCATTGTCAATTTCAAACAGTCAAAACACAGTATTACCAGCCAATCGCAGAACACAAGTACCAGCCAATCACAGCACAGTATTACCAGCCAATCGCAGTATTACCAGCCAATCACAGCACAGTATTACCAGCCAATCACAGCACAGTATTACCAGCCAATCACAGAACACAAGTACCAGCCAATCACAGCACAGTATTACCAGCCAATCACAGCACAGTATTACCAGCCAATCACAGAACACAAGTACCAGCCAATCACAGCACAGTATTACCAGCCAATCACAGCACAGTATTACCAGCCAATCACAGAACAGAAGTACTAGCCAGTAGAAATATTTCCCATTTCGACAGATATCCAGATATTTTAAATGGCATCGTCATATACATTTATTGAATCAACTTTGTGATATGTAATCCTTTTAGGCACACCTCCCATTAAAAAAAAAGAAACAAATTAAACAGAAATATTCATAACTCATAATCAAATACCTGAATCAGTTCGATCAATTGCGAGCGTTATAGCGTTTACCTTGACAGCCCTAACAATTATATATATTATATTTCAATTCAGTGGTGAAATAAATACACTCTTTACAACTGCTCCTCGCTCACCTTTCTGTCCGTCTTCACTTCCTGTTCCACATTGGAGTCACCTGATGGAAAGAAGAGGTGAGAAAAATAAGACCTTTTGACTGTGTGACTGAGACTTGTGTGCGCGTCCCGATGCTAACATTACCCCCGCTGAGTAAGTATTAATAGCATTAGTTGAATTGTTAAGTACAACAAAGAATATCCATACATTTGATCTCACTTTTAGCTGACTACTTCAACTGTTTATCGATTACATGTTTTGATTATTGTAACATCTTTAGATTACCACTGGATTTAGTTAACGACCGACAGGTGTGTTCAGATATCAAAGCTCCTCTCCCCTCTAGCCGTGATGCCACCCACTCTAAGTCTTAACGCGCTCCCCCATTCATTCCTATGGCGCAAATGATCGCAGTTTTCTGTGATGTGCGTGATAACGGCGAGGTGCATCTCTTATGAAAGACATAGCAACCCGATCCCGGTCATTTCTGTGTTTTGTTTCAAAGCTGCCGGACGAGTAGCATGACAACATGTGTGGCGAAAGAAGGAGAATAAGATGAGATAAGTCAGATACTATACTGTGTGTGACTTTGCCAGTCACTTGAACAAAGAGAAACATTGGCAGCCAAAATGATTGAATAGAGCTGTAACAAAATGGAATTAAAATATATTGTTGTTGTACTACAAAGACTATTTAAAGGTAACCTATCATGCTATATTTAAATGATATAGTGTATGACCATACCTATATAAGGTATATTTATACATTTTATTTTTCAAAATACCAAACAGATCATTTTTTAGCCATGCCTCGTTTCGCTCATTTTCGCTTTATTCCAAACCTGCCTATGAAAATTCTGAGCAGCAGCTGACCACGCCCCCTGCAGAAGAGCCGGCGAGAGTCACGTTACCATGCTTGCTGTGATTACGAGTGTGGAATACACATGTCATCTCAGAGCAATGCATGTGTTCAAGCATATTATCAATTTGATCCAGAAACGGAAGCAGCGGAGGTTTTGGTGGATGTGCAAACATCTCGGTTGCAGCAGGACGTTTCTGAATGGTTAGTTGACAAGCTGTTGTCCCTATTTATTTTTACTCTGTTTGTTACGATGTGGTTCCATTCATATTTTGGCTAATTAGCAAGAATGCAATGTGTACAGTTTGTAACTTAGAGTTTGGAACGCAAACACAGCGATACATATATATATTTATAAAGGGAGACATTCATATTTTCAGCATATATACAATGGCCTCATTGCGTTTAATAGTTTACAGTCCTTTTCTTCCAACATCGTGCAACAACCGTTGGAAAGTTCACACACAACCTTATGCTTGTGAAATCAGAATATTCTTTACCCATCCCAACATGAATAATCACGACACACTTGATATCAACTCGGAACTTTATTGTCAAAATCAACGGTTATTTGAACCCATAAAAAACAGGAGCTTTGTGAGCTGGTGCTGGGGCTTCCTTGGAGAGAGGAGCAGAGTGGTGATTCCGGCCTGCGTTGTCCTCTGATCCGTGAAATGTCTATGTTAGGTTCAGACAGCAGCCAAATTGAACCGTGTGGCATACCCGGCGATGACCTCCTCCCTGTCAGGTTGCTCATAATGGTGCAGGGTCCACAAAGACTTGGTCGAAGATGAGGTCCATCAAGTTGGCCACGTAGCCTGTGCAATGTTAAAAAAAGCACAACAAAAAAAGTGGCTTAGATTAGTATATGCATGTCGTCAACAACAACATACCAGGGCTTTAGCTCCGTTTTACTCGTGGTGTGTGTCCCCTCGCATACATACATACAGTGTTGTATCCTAACACACCCCCATTTATATTCATGTGCGCAAACAAGTAAACATACAAAAGCTTTTCCATATAACGCTGCAAAAAACGGCATGTCTCATTAGCTTAGCGTAGCTTAGCTTAGCGTAGCTTAGCTTACAGATCGATGATATATGATCGTTCTTACAGACTACAATCACAAAAGCTTTTACATAACGCTGGAAAAAACGGCACTTACCTCCAGAAGATTACGTTTGTTATTATAACTTACTCAATATGATTTTTTAGAGGATACAAAATACTAATACATAGGAGAATAAATACTTGTGTTATCGGCTAGGCTAGGCGTGGCTTTACAGCCTTCACACAGATCGCCATTACGGCAGTCTGAACATGTTCGCAAATGCCTGATAATTAAAATAAAAGACAAAGCAAAGACTGCGGAGAGTACAAAATAAAATGTTACAAGAACATATAAACACCTAACCGATTACTAGTTGGGGTTGAGGCGACATTGATACGGCTAAGCTACATGCTACATGCTACATACTACAAGCTAGATATAGCTTTATCAGGAAAAACACCGCTAAATAAAAACTTACAGCTTCAGAATTGGATGTGTCCTCACTGGCCTGGTCCTGGATGGTTGGTATTGATCCCGGGTGTAGCATTAGTTTGGAGGCATATCCGTGTTGGACTTGAGAGAAGTTCATAAACATGTCCGTGGTTTAACTGGCTTAGACATCCTGCCAAGAGCAGGCAGAAACACAGATGTGACTGGGGTAGCCTGCCGATAGCCTATATGCGAATGAGAGGTTTGGCAATGCACGTGGCCGTGGCTCATTCCCCTGATAGGTGGAGAGTTGACCAATAAGCGGAGTACGTCTTTGTGACGTAGAAAAGTGTCGGAATGTGGATCCATTTTTTTCAGATCCGTTGCAGCCCCTTTTTTAGAGATTTGGCGAAGGAGGAAAATAGAGAGGGTTGTGTTTTCTGACACTTGGCGAGTTCCCTGGAACACCGGGGACACATAATCATGTATAAAAGACGTACAAAGGTGCATTTTGCATGATAGGTGCCCTTTAAGATGTAATGTACAGTAGCTTGATGAATGGAGGATATGGTTTCAGTACTCACAGGTCTTCTGGATCTTGGCTATGATCGTCGTGTTATTGATCCTGTAGGGATGAACACAACCCAAACGTTTTAGATCCAGTTTAAAATAAGTGTTTGCTCTTTGAGTCAGAGTCCTGACTGATCTCATGCTTTACATCCCATGATATCTTCTCTGCAAACACTACGACTGACTGCCACAGCTTTCTGCTGCATTACAGGAAGTAACAGTCATTAGTCGAGAAACTAAAAACAACCCATAAAAAAACAGACTACCTTTTCCACTCCTCTGTAAAATATGTCTGTTGATTCCTTATTAAAGTTTGGCTTTGCATCTTCAGCTGGCCTTCGATAGTTGATGGAAGAATGAAAGAACCTGCAGTCAGTGGGAAACATCACTGATCCGTTGTGATTCCCCATCGAGAGAAATGCCTCCCTGTGTTTAATACAATACTGCTGAACCAGCAGAGACTGAGTCGACCCCTTACTGACCTGAGGGTCTCCAGGCTGCAGTCTGGACTCTCCAGAAGATCTCTCAGCAGCTCCACTCCTGAATCCCGCACCTTGTTCTCACTCAGGTCCAGCTCTCTCAGATGGGAGGGGTTGGACGTCAGGGCTGAGGCCAGAGAAGCACAGCTACTCTCTGACAACCCGCAGCGCGTCAGTCTGAATACAGAAAACATGGAGGATAAAAATCAATGTATAATCCAATCAGATGTGTTGCTCAACATGAATGAAAACAAAAAAAATTAGGGATCCACCGATGCAACATTTCTTGGCCGATGCCGATGTTAAGAATAATAATTTGGCCGATGCCAAAGTTTTAATGTAATTTTTTTCCACTGTTGTTATTTCACTTTCTGCCAGGAAAAACTAATAATATTTCTCGCAAAATGGTTTCAGTTTCAAAGGCTGAGCAACTTCGTTATTATAACATCATAGCTGTTTAGAAAGTACGCAGCTTGCCCGGTGTAAAGGGAAATTAATTTGGTGGGACTTAATCTTAATTTTCTTTAGGTCTATGCATGTGACCACTCATGATTATGTAAGTGTAGTGTTCCAGTAGTGTACAGATGGACAGCAACCTTTGGTTTGTATGTTGTAATATGGGACTCCAAGGGTAGAGGTCCAGCTTATTGCTACATGTGCCTCAACAGCAGTGACTGCCTATGGAACTCGGATGCATAAAAGCCAGCTCGACAGAAGGAGATTTGGTCAGACTTCCCCAGGCCTACGCGGCAGGAGGAATAGCTTCTGCTGCGCTAACGGATATAAGAAGCTGTTTCTACAATGATGTGGAGGGAGAGTCTTCTTCAGTCAGACTGAGAGGCTGATAACTACAGCTCAGTGAGGTAAAGGACTCTGAGTGTTTAGATAGTTCACTTTAGTCTAAGTTATCTCAGTGGGTCTCAAACGGTTTGATCTCAATTTATGTAAACACATATTTCCAAGGCACTCCTTTATAATTATTAGGATAAATAAAAACAGGTTTGAAATAATTCCAATGTCTACTATAGGACAGTAAACCAAAAATATAGCTTAAAACTGGAGAGATACAAAAATATGCATAAATAAATGTTAAGGTAAAATAAGATATGAAAGAACAACAAAAATAAAATAAGTTACATGTATTTGTTATTGGCTATGGTAGGTTATTGGTTATGTTCACATACTCATTTGATTATTAAAATGTAAACTGATTTTTACCCCCTAGATCTAGTCTCTAGTAATTGTGCTCAAAGTGCACCAGATTGAAGCATTTTACTTTAAAATGTTAAAAAAAAAAAAAAAATCTTCCCGGGGGGGCATACCCCCGGACCCCCCTAGAGGATGTGACGTCCGGACCCCCCTAGAGGATGTGACGTCCACCCCCCATTCTATTGTGTATTCCTTGGATACTCTATTGATCTTTATATTTTCTATTCTACGATTCTCTAGCTGGGGCGCCAGCTCAAATCTCGCCTAGGGCAGCAAATTGTCTAGAGCCGGCCCTGCTTCAGATGACCTTTATTCAGACGTTATCTTTTACTGAATATTATAAACAGATTTTCTTTTTACAACTAACATGTACACATTATATGTTACATATATATTACAGTTCCTTCAAGAATCAGTCAACATTTGTCTGCAGTTCTTCATTTAGTACCTACAAATTAAAATATGAATAAAAGAACATTTACAACTTAATGGATGTCATATATTTATGTACAAGAATCAGGTTCAATTACAAACTGAACACATGAGATCTCCAGCAGTAACAGAGAGTCAGTGAACGGACCTGAGAGTCTCCAGTCTGCAGTCTTGACTCTCCAGAAGATCTCTCAGCAGCTTCACTCCTGAATCCTTCACATCGTTGCCACTCAGGTCCAGATCTCTCAGATGGGAGGGGTTGCACGTCAGAGCTGAGATCAGAGCAGCACAGCTGATCTCTGACAACTTGCAGTTCCACAGACTGAATAAAGAAAACATGATGTTTAACAGGGTGTTAATGTCAGAGATGATGCAGAAACAATCCATTGATAATCTGGGACTTTAACTTTGATCATATCTTTAACAACTCCTTCCTCTCCCTCACAGCTCATCAGTACTGACAGCATCTCCACTGAGTCTGTGGAAGCTCAAACACTCTCCCTCACACATTCACCTTCTCTTCGTTATTCTGCTGAATATTCAGTCATTAGCAAAAATGGAGAAAATAACAATTTAAATGTATTTGTTCAAATTCAGAAAAATCATAAATACAAGCAGATCTATATGAACTGACCCGAGAGCCTTCAGTCTGCAGTTTGGACTCTTTAGTCCAGAACACAGCAGCTCCACTCCTGAATCCATCTGTGTGTTGTGACTCAGGTCCAGATCTCTCAGGTGGGAGGGGTCAGACTTCAGAGCCGAGGCCACCACTTCACATTCAGTCTTTGAGATTGTACAGCCATAAAGCCTATAATAACACATATATTCCAACATGTGTTAACAAGAGAGGAGACATTATAAAAAGAAGCACCGGATCATTTGAAAAAAGCCATTTAGGTTTAATTTTTTTTAATCCGTCATCGAGCACGACGGCATCTGTGATCCCTCGCTCTACCCCTCGCTATCGCGTGAAGGGTCTGCTTTATGCGCTCCGCACAGTAACCCTGCTGCGAGGCATACAGTGAACAGTTCATGAGCGTGCTCACTAGCGCACCTCCCCCCCCCGTTCATAAAGTTAAGTACCCCTCAAAAAGTCCGGTTTATTTTCATTTTAACCAACATCTCCAGGTGCTCCTTTGAGAACCAGGTCAAAAAAGTTTTGTGCACCCCTGATTATAATGACCTCAAGCATTTTATGAAAAAATATTTGAGTTATGTTCTGATGAGATTTGCTGTTAGTCCATTTTATATAATAATATTATTTCATTTCAAACCTTTATTTACCCAGGTGTATCCCATTGAGATCATTGTTCTCTTTTTCAAGGGAGACCTGCTCAAGTAGGTTCCACATGAAACATCTTACAGCATCATTACAGGGATTACAATGTACAATAACTATCCACATGAGCAGGAACCAACAGCTTCCGATTGAGTAGCATCCAACCGAGCTTTAAAAACATTTAGTGGCACCAGATTGTTCAGTTTCCATTTCAATAGCAGACTATTCAGAGACAGAGGAGCTGCGCATCTAAATGCTATCTTCCCTAAGACAGTCCTAGCAGTTGGCACATTTAATAAAACCACAGCATGCATAATAATATAGAGTTTAATGTGTGTGATGTCAGTGTGATCTGATCACATGTCTGTGCTGCTGCTGTCAGCGACTGCTACCAACAAAAACAGAAATTAAACAAATCACTTGATAATATTAGAGATGTATATATGTAAATGTTAATTGATATTTGGATGTGAATGATGGATGAAGGATGTTTTTGGCTTCTCTGAGCATCTGAAAATGTATTGCGCACACAAATACAATAAACAAACCAATAAAGTTTCAATATGTTAAACTGAATACCATCAGCAAGATGTTCCCAGTTTATCAGCATTAAGACATAACTCTGTTATCGGTGGGAAATTATATAGATCTTATTTTTAACTCTAACACATGGTGATAAAAACGTATGTGTCTGTTTAAGGATAAAGAAACTACTAGAAAGTAATAATAAGTGCTTTCACTGAACTGTAAATACTGCTGTGTGGTGTTATCACATGCTGCTGTGATAAACCTGTTTGTGTCACTCAAAGCAGTATGAAGAGAGAGACGGTACACCTTCTGATCCACATTAGTTTATAAAGGTAATCACATCTGGACTTACTTGGATTTTTTGCAGTTCCTCACAGCTGGAATCATCCTATGTCGTCCCTCATCTGATGTTTTGTAGTTTGTCAGGTCCAACTCATCCAGAACCTCCTCTGACATCTGCAGCATGAAGGCCAGAGCAGAGCAGTGGATCTCAGAGAGTTTCTCTGATCTGTTCTTTGACTTCAGGAACTCTGTGATCTCCTGATAGACTGTGTGGTCCTTCATCTCTGTCAGACAGTGGAAGATGTTGATGCTCCTGTCAGGAGAGAATTCATAACTGTTCATCTCCTTCAGGTTGCTGATGGCTCTCTGGATGGTTTCTGGTCTGTTGTCTGTGCGACCCAGCAGGCCTCCTAAGAGTCTCTGGTTGGACTCCAGAGAGAGGCCGTGGAGAAAGCGGACAAACAGGTCCAGGTGGCCATTTTCACTTCCGAGGGATTTCTTCATTGCTTCCATTAGGAAGACATCCAGGGATGGGTAATCCTGATCACTGCTATACCTGTTACTATAGTCTCCCTGCAGGAAGTCCTTCAGTACCTCTGTGTCTCTGTTGGTGTAACAGTGCAACATGTAGACTGCAGCCAGAAACTCCTGAATGCTCAGATGAACAAAGCAGTAGACTGTTTTCTGGAAGATCACACTCTCTCTTTTGAAGATCTCTGTACAAACTCCTGAGTGCACCAAGGCCTCGGTGAAATCAAGGCCACAGCGCTGCAGGTCTTCTTGGTAGAACATGATGTCTCCTTTCTCCAGATGTTCAAACGCCAGCATCCCCAGCTTCAGAAGAAGCTCCCTGTCAGCCTTCGTCAGCTGCTGTGGACTCGTCTCATGTCCCTCTTCATACTTCTGCTTCTTCCTCTTGGTCTGGACCAGAAGGAAGTGTGAGTACATGTCAGTGAGGGTCTTGGGCAGCTGTCCTCTCTGGTCTGTAGTCAACATGTGGTCCAGAACTGCAGCAGTGATCCAGCAGAAGACTGGGATCAGACACATGATGTGGAGGCTCCGGGAGCTCTTGATGTGAGAGATGATTCTGCTGAACAGGTCTTCATCACTCGATCTCCTCCTGAAGTACTCCTCCTTCTGGGCGTCAGTGAAGCCTCGTACTTCTGTTACCCTGTCCACACACTCAGGAGGGATCTGATTGGCCGCTGCAGGTCTGGAAGTTATCCAGACGAGAGCCGAGGGAAGCAGCTTCCCCCTGATGAGGTTTGTCAGCAGCACGTTGACTGAGGACTGCTGTGAGACATCAGACACAACCTCACTGTTTCTGAAGTCCAGAGAAAGTCTGCTTTCATCCAGGCCGTCAAAGATGAGCAGCACTTTACAGACAGCCAGCTGCTCTGCTGTGACCTTCTGTAAGGTTGGATGGAAAACATGGAGCAGCCTGAGAAGACTGTACTGCTCACCTTTGATCAGTTTCAGCTCCCTGAAGGAGAGCGGGATCACCAGACTGACATCTTGGTTTCCCAAACCCTCGGCCCAGTCCAGAGTGAACTTCTGCACTGAGAAGGTTTTTCCAACTCCAGCGACTCCATTGGTCAGGACCGATCTGATGGGAGTCTGTTGGTTAGGTAAGGCTTTAAAGATGTCCTGGCACCTGATTGGAGTTTCATGGAGGGTCTCTTTCTTGGAAGCTGTCTCCAGCTGCCTCACCTCATGTTGGGTATTAACCTCTTCACTGAGGCCTTGTGTGATGTAGAGCTCAGTGAAGATGCTGTTGAGGAGGGTTTCACTTTGATCAGTTCCTTCAGTCACACGTTCACATCTCCTCCTCAGACTGAGCCTATGTTCATCTAAAACGTCCTGCAGACCACTATCAGCTGGAAGAGAAGGAAACATGAGGGAATTAGGAAAAATGCTTTTGACAATCTAACAATAAAAGAGTGTAAATGTTTTATAAAACAGCTTAATGTCTAACTCTACAACAGTTTACTTAATCAAAAAACAAATGAACCAGGAAGAGGAATAAAACCCTGCATGAGTTTGGCCTCTTACTTTGTACAGTTCTGGTCTGACTGGCTGTCTGCAGTCCAGCTCTGGGTCTTTTCCCACACTGGGGACAGGAGGGGTCTCCTGATGGAGGTTGCTGCTCCCAGTGTGAGGTGATGCACTGTCTGCAGAACCAGTGTCCACAGCTGGTAGAGACTGGATCCTTCAGGACGTCCTGACACACAGCACAGCTGGACAGCTGCTCCTCCACAGGAACAGGACTTGTCCTCTTCCCTCTGTGGAGATGAACACATCCACACTTTACATTAGCGGAGCTGATTATCCCCAATTGTACAACAAAGGGGGCAAATTCTAGTTTGATATTTTAAAAAGGTTTATATCTCTATATAATATATCTTTGTGATTAGATAGATAGTTTACACTTCACATGATGATAAAACCACAGGGCATCTTGTCTGGATTCATGACATCACCCAGAAGAACACAGGGTAACTGCTGGTAGCTGGAGAGGTGCCAGTTCACATCCTATGCCACTGCCGAGGTGCCCTTGAGCAAGGCACCTAACCTCAAAACTGCTCCCTTGGCGCCGGATAAGTGGCAGCCTCTCTGCTCTGCCACCTCTCCTATCTGCATGTGGTTGCGTGTGTGCCGGAGTTTCCGTTAAAATATGCTGAAGACCGGCAAATCTAAATCTCTCAAAATAATTTCCCCTTAGCGCAATACCGCATCAGTCGTGTCACTTTGACAGACAAGAATAGTAAGTGACAGAAAAGAAGAGTCGATTATAATGTGGAGAAAGAGATTTATCCTCCTGATGGGGACATTTTGACCCCTCATGTAAACAAATGCATAATGCTGCGCTATACTTTGCCGCCAAACCCCGTTGCCAAGCAACGCTTATCGTTTGTTTATGTGTCCTTTGATACGCAGGCAGTCATATCATTAGCTAGAACTAGCTAGATCTGATCGATATGGACATAAACGCGAGCGAAGTCTAATCGTCAGCTGCTACTGATGGAGACACGCAGCTGTACCAACCCAGTCTCACAAAAAACGTGTAATAACTACTATTTACTCAACAATAACACATAATTATCCTTGTGTTTATTTCTTTTTTTGATTAATAAACACAAGTTGGAGTCCGTCAGGACCGAGGGTCAGAGCAGCTCATTTGCTTTAGAGAATTTTACACTCGGAAGTAAGTATTCTCTCCGCTTCGCTTGACAAACCCAAACCCTGTGATAGTCCTCAAGCTCTGTGATTGAATGTTTGATTGTGCGCCCAGGGTTACGCAGAGCGTCGAACAGCACTTGAAATGGGATGGAACCACGGCAGACTGTCCCTTTTAGAAGTGTAGTTATGGTCATTTGTTCTGGAAATGTCATTTTTGAGCCTGAGACCTGAAAAACGGACATGTTGACCAGCAAAAAACATTTGAAAGGGAAATGTTGGTGTGTGCATGTATATCCTCTGTGTTTGTGCATGTGTATCATACCCTATGTATCTAATGTGTGTAAACACAACAGAGTGAAGAAAGACATTTCCCTGTGAGTGATTAATAAAGTATGTCTTGTTCTTCTTAGACACACACGGCTGTATTAACCCGATACATTATAAAGCCAATTTAGAATTTGCTTTTTAATTGCAATAAACATATGGAAAGGATGCCTAAATAACAACGTAATGATACTGATTTGTAAAAAGGCTGAGTTAATGCTTTGTGAGGTCTATCTCCAACACAATGAGCAACACTTAAAATGTTTGTTTTCTGAATGAGATCGGTTTGATTAAAGCAAAGCAGGGTGCAGCTCCTTCAGCGACAGGCTGCTGCACCCCCACTGTCTCACGGAGAGATACCGCAGGTCCTTCCTTCCTGCTGTGGTCAGACTATACAACCAGCACAGCCCCTAGTTGACCCTGCCCCACACACACAACAACACAGACTATAACACCCCTTGCTGTTAAATATCAACCAACTATGAGCAATATGTGCAATACATATATGCCGTTAATAACTGTGCAATATATACCTGGCTGTGTATTTTGTAAATTGTGTAACTTTTGTTTTACTTTAATACTTTTTAATGCATGTAACATTATGTAACATTAAGCTGACTCTGGCTCTTTTTCTGCTGTAACAACGTACATTTCCCCTCTGTGGGACTAATAAAGGTATTCTGATTCTGGTTCTGATTCTGATTATTAGTACCAGATAGTCTCTGGTTTAAACAGGTACATTAATAACTGATTTATTATGAGGTACCGTAGATCTACGTTTTCCATCAGACCGTCAGAGACAACAGGAGCAGAATCTCAACACTGACAGGTTTTTGTAACAGAGCGTCACAAACTTTACACTCAAGATGGAATGTGTCACGCTGCACGAATACGCAGGTGACATGAATTTAACATCTTCACTTAATTTGTGTTGCCAGGCACGGATCTGGGTCTCTGCATTGACTCAAAACTCTGTTTTATCTGCTAATGCTAAACACAACCAGCTGCCGGGTTATTACTATTATTAATAAACATCTTAAAAATACATATCATAAACACGCCCAAGTAGTTAAATAATGTTTTGGACGATATATTTAGTTTTTAGTTAGTATTAAATCAACATTTTTGCTATTTAAGACCATTTTATGCCACAGATACAATGATAATGTAATTTCATATTGAATATCATTAGATAATGTTACTGTACTGCATTTTTCCTTTACAAACTGCTCACATGATATCATTAAAGAACAGTTTAATATATTAGATTGTATAAAAACTAAATCCTGTTCAGGTCAGTTTACAGTAAAAACAGACTCTTACTTTGTGTCCGAGGGTCCAGCTGCATTACTGAAGTTTATAGGATCCTCTTTAGACCAGTCACTCTTCAGAGACAGACAGCTGGAGACTGGAGATTTGTCCTCTTCCTCTTCTTTTAAATCACTCATCTTCTCCAGTCTGAGAGATAAACCAGTAACACTGGAGACACACACATACACATTATAATAACACACTTGTTTCGATCAAAATCATCATAATAATAAACTTGGTTAAAATACATCAAATCAGTCCGACTTCAGACAGGCCGCTCTCCATTTTGACTGCGCTGGACTGTCACATGTTATGTTGCTTTGATGAATCAGAAAACAGGAAATAAAAACAGTTTACAACACTTGCAGAAGTCTCGTTGGACTCTAGGACGCAGATTTTTGACCAAGAAGTTATTTTCTGACATCCAGTTTAACAGAGTGAACTAGAGAATGCAATTCCTGAAGAAATTGCTCGTGGGAATGCTTTATGTTGAAAAGCTGACGCTAAACTGCTATGCTGAAATGTAATGTATAAGAAGGAAGTGAAGAATTTAGATTTAAATGATACATGAAATTTAATGTGTGATGAGAGAAGAAAAGAAAGTAAAAAGGCTTGGAAAAGCAGCAGAATATTTGAACTACAAACTATTGAACTAACTTGATGGCGAATGATCTGTCGCCATGGCAACGGTATTTGATGACACCTCATAATTAGATGCGTTGATGGCTGCATTGTTACCAAACCTGTGAAGTTTTGAGCCGTTTGGAGCAATTTCACTGAAGTTATGAGAAAATCGTGTTTCATGGCGAGCATTGCGTTGTCATGGCAATGGCATTTGAAGAAATCTCAAAACTGTCCCGTAGATGTCTTCACGGCTGGACTGTTGGCACACATTGACAATTTTCATAGGAGTTATAGCAATATCGTGTTTTATTGCAAGGGATGCTGTCACGATCTGTCTGTGTTGGGTTTTGTCTTGTCTTTTTCTGTCTTTGGTTTCCTGTTTTATTTTGAAAAGTGTTCACCTCCTGTTTTGCCTGTTGGTTTCTGTCTGTTTTCCCTCCCTGAATACCCGATTGTGTTCACCTGGTGCCCCTGTGTTTTCTCCTCCCTCCTCACCTGTCTCTTGTTTGATGAGTCATGTGTGCATTTAGGTTCTGTGTCTTCTGTTAGTCTTTGTTAGTTCCTTGTTGGACTGTGTTCACTAGGAAGAGTTCTGTTAATCTGCATTTGGGTCCTGCTTGCCTCTCTCAACCCTGACAGATGCCATGGCAACAGCTTTTGAGGAAAACTCACTAATGGCACATACACATGTTGAGGGCTGGACCATTAACTGTCATCTGAAGTCTGGTGGTATTTTGACCATTTTCATATCAGTTACGACAACATCGTGCTTTTTGGCAAGGGATGCGTACTTTTTGTGTACTTTCGGGTTAATAATGTGGCCTTTTTGGCAGATTAACTAAAGGTGTGCGGCTGCTGTGGTGGGGAAAGATGAGGCTGAACTTACAATGGGGTTTAATGGAGACCTGTTGAAAGTTGTTACAGCTCGAAGGAGAGAGGCATTTTGTTTAATTATTTTTGCTTAATTCTTTTACATTTTTCAAGCTACGAGATGTTTTCCTACATTTCTCATGAAAAATGATGTCTCAGCAATGTAAGGTTTGGGATTTATGACAGGTTTAAAAGAAAATATGAAGGCAAAATTAAATCTGTCCTCCACTCTAGCTGTGACATCACGCACTCTGAAAAATCTGAAGAAGGCCTCTTTACCAAGGTCTGAACAATTCTTAATATCTCTAAAAGTATGAGGCGCGTGAGGCTAAGGTTTGGGAAGGCTGAATAACTTTTTTTACCTGACGCTGCCTGCCTCAGGCGTCTATAGAAAAGAGATCAACTCAGTGAAAGCACCGCCTGCTGACCAATCAGAGCTCAGTGTGCGGAGTTTAAATATATCAAGTCATATTACAGGATAAAGGAAATACAGTTTAAACTGCCGTATGCAGAGAAGACGCCGACGTGTCGCACTTATCATTCATATCACACTGATATCACATCATCAATCAGATCATCGATCATATAATATCATAATACATCATATATTTCCTTATCTGAGTCAGCTTCTCGAGCCGTATCTGGCCGTGCAACCCTCAGTGTCACATACTGTATGCAGAAGTATTATTTTAAGCAACACATTAAGTTGACGAAACACTCAAATGTAATTAAAGTCAGATCCACTCGTGTCTTAGACGGGGCAGTGATATCATAAAACTGTTGTACGCTTTCAAACACTCTGTAGTTATTTTTTAACCAGTTGTTCTGTATTCACCTTGCAGGTGCAACTCTGTGGCTTGTATCCTGGATTATATGTTTAAGTCATGGATGTTTAAAGCTCATATTTGTCTAATATTAGTTCACTTTTCATTAATGAAGTATGACGCTGCGCTGTCAGTACACTTGTCCCTGTTTGTGATTGGTCAAATGTTGCTAACCCCGCCCCTTTCACGTGAACGCGCTCTCAGCTGGAGAGAGAAACCCCGGCTTGATTTACCGAGTTGATAACCAGCGTTGTAGGACCGCTTAGCAAGATCTCGTTTGTTAGGGTTAGTTAAGATAACTCAAACATATCCAGGGTCTGTTGAACTGGCTTCGTAGTACAGGGCACTGGTGGCTGCATAGCAGCGCTAATGTCAAAGACAAACATTATACATTATGTTTTTTATTTTACCAGGATGCAGTGACAAAAATATTTGGGAAGGCTTACGGTGCGTCCACACAGCAGCTTTAGACGAATCTTCCACCGCTTCCAACGCTTCTCTGCCCATTGACTTTGAATGGGGATGACGTCACTTTGCCTCGCTTTTCGCGAACTGCATTGTGGGGGAGCGAAGCGAAGATTTCCAGGATTTTCAGGATTCAAAAGTTGAGCAATGTTCAACTTTTGAAGCTGAGCTGGAAGCGTCAGCCAATCAAATCCCGGGCAAGCTGGGAGAGCCAGACCGCAGTTCATTTCCTCATATTCCAAACGAGAAATTACGGGAGCAAATCACCCAGTTCTTTACGACCAGACTATTACCGGGATACAAACCGGAGGAACCAGGCATGGAGGGAGGTGGCAGAGACAGTTTGTGAAACTGGTAGGTTTTCGCCTGTTTGGGGATTTATATATATATATATATATATATTGCTCGCATAAAATCCCCGGGGTTTTTTGCTTTGTATGTCGGGGGCGGGAGATTCATGTGATTGGTTGTTGGTCGTGTTGCTCTCAAAAAATCCCCAAGCTTTCTGACACGCCCAGCTTCAAGATTTTCAAGATTTTTTCAAAGCTGCTGTGTGGACGTACCTTTAGCCTTCCGTAGGCCCATTCCCAAACTGCCCCCTACACCCTACACCCTACCCCTCCGTTTGCGCGTTCACGCGGAGGGTCCGCCATATTGAGGGCTGTTCCAAACCAACGAGTGTGGAGCGGTGTGGAGGGGGAGTGGGCTATCAAGCCCTCAAACAGC
The DNA here is from genome assembly GCA_902827135.1 of Harpagifer antarcticus. Lineage (NCBI taxonomy): Eukaryota > Metazoa > Chordata > Actinopteri > Perciformes > Harpagiferidae > Harpagifer > Harpagifer antarcticus. The sequence continues at coordinate 272,410 of CADEHL010001225.1, read as the reverse complement.
GAGTCTGCAGCGGTGCTGACTGGAGACCGGTCTCTACCTGACCGGAGTCACGCTGTGTGTGTCCGTCAGGAAACACGCTGTTTACAAGTAGTTCCAGCAAACATCCACTGATAAACTGCGATGTTAACAACCTCATGATGACCTCATATGTTTTTAACTTAGGATCATACCTGTGTTTAGTCTAGAAAAAGGTAAATGTGTGCATTTTATTATAAAGTTGTGTATATTTACAGACTGTTGAAAAAACTAAGAAGCTTATAAACATCAGGTTTAAAACTAAAAGAGCTTTGAAACACAATGAAAGATGTTTGGAGTTTTATTTGAGTTATTAATTTAAACTTTTTGTCAAAGAGATGCTGATTAGAAACCGTTGTTACATACAGTTACGGCACTTCCTGTTTCTGCCGGAGAGAGGGGAGAGAGAGCTAGGAGAGAGAGGGGAGAGAGGGGAGAGAGGGGAGGCCGTCCCAAAGCTTGCTGCTGTATTTACTCCCTCCATCTGACAGGAGGGAGCCTCGTTGAGCTGCGAGTGTGGCTACAGACGGAGTTCACTCCATCACGGAGGGGTAGGGTCGAGGGAGTGGTTTGGGATTGGGCCCTAGTCTACAGTACCCGCCGCCCCTGAGAGAGTCTGTGTGAATTACTTTAAATTGTGGGTAAGGGTAGATAGCTCCCATTGTTCTGTGACCTGTCAATCATCAAACCGGGGGTCATGTTTCATTATGTGTTCTTTTTTATCTGAAGTTGTACCCATGGATGTATAAAGAAGAGTTTGACCGCTAAGTTATTCTCCGTGGGGACTTCCGGCTACAATCTTGATTCTGATTGGCCAGAAGACTCGAAAAAACATCAGCAAAGATATTTTATTGAGAAGATGATCACTACGTGACAGAAGTTTTCAAAACCGTTTATGGTCTCCCGTACTTCCAGTCCAACGCCCACTGCATGCACAGCGTTAGAAAATCGGGCCTTCAAAATAAAAGTTTGACTTTTTTCCAAAAGAAAAAAAAAGATATATATTTTTTTCAACTTTTTTTTTTCTTCACTCACACATCTGCGACCCACTCGAAACGGGTCCGACTTTAGGCGAGCTTTTTGAGACCTTTTCTAATTTTACTTGAGTAACATTTTGAATGCAGGACCTTTACTGTAACAGAGTATTCCTACACAAGATCTGAGGACTTCTTCCACCCGTCTGATTTCAAACTCTTCCATTAACACCCTGAGTACGTTTGCAACTGTGTGTTTTACTCCACTTTGTTGTAAATAAAACTGCAGCAGCTTGACCACAGCGCGTGCACGTTGTGATCAGCTGATTTTGCGCAGTTCTCCAGTGTGTGTGCCAGTGGCGCCAGCAGGGGGGGCCAGGGGGGCCATGGCCACCCTGATATATTTGTTGGCCCCCCCACTGGCCCCCCCCACCACACACCGCCTCGCAAGTCACGTATGCGCAGTAGTTTATGATATTTAACAACAAATACACAGCCAGCGAGTCGCTTGATTTGAGCTTCCAACGCTCATACTGCAGCCCCTCCCTCTCCCTCTGCTACCATGGTAACACTCTGATACTCAGCGCACCACTCTGATACTCGCGCGCACCACTCTGATACTCTCGCGCACCACTCTGACACTCGCACGCACCACTCTGACACTCGAGCGCACCACTCTGATACTCTCGCGCACCACTCTGAGATTCGCACAGACAGCAGCAGGTTGCAGCAAAACGTTTCTTTCTACTGACTGGACTGGAGTTGACAAAAATCCACCAGACTTCTAGAAGGTAAGTCGTATATGTTGGTTGCCTGTTAAGCCCCACAACACTTTAGGCTTTAGTGTGTTAGATTTAGGCAGCAAAACACGGAGATATGCTTACCTTTAGCTGTTATTCTGATCAAAAATTGTGTTCAATGGCATTAAAACGAGAAAGACGCTGGATGACCTGGAAAACAGGCTCGGGGCTCAGTAAAAGCTGGCTTGGCTTCAGGTATAATTCGTCCGTAAACACACTTTGGCGGCTATCCTAGTTAGCCTTAGTTTAGCTTGCTAAGCTAACGTTAGCTGATGTCGGTATGCTGGGCTGGTGTAATGCGTAGGCTACTATTAATCTCTGCTGTGTGTAATGTCAATTTGCAGAAAATGAAGAGAGAGTCAACAGACAGCTCTTCTTATTTTAAGAAGAAGATGAGTAAAGGAGAGACAGAGCTGGCAGGGGAGCAGCAGCATAGGGCTAGTGAGGAGATGGCCATACATGCTAGAAAGTACATGTGGAACTCTGTTTTGTAGAAGTGAAACTAAAACCTAAATACAGTTTTATTAATGTGAGTGTGACCTTTGTAATCATTTAAGTCTTCTACACACTTTAGCTCTGCAGCTCCTTCAAAATGAAACGAGAATCTATGCAGTTTATCCTCTTCTGTGTTCTGAGGTTATGAGCCGACCATTAGTCAACTTTGTTTTCATAATGCTCTGTATGCTAATTTAAAAAAAGGGTAACCAGTTTGTTTATAAGGTATAAATATACATATACAAAACAAATGGATTACAAGCTATAAGTATTACTCTCATCACAGTGGCCTAATCTAAAAAAAATAGAATGTCTCGTCACCTATTTTCTGTCTAATACTAAAAGGTGGTGTTTTGTATCATTTATAATGTTTTGAATTTGCTATAAAGGTCAATAATAGATGGTGTTTTTGTGTTCGATCACAGTATGTATTTACCATTTTACCTTGTGTTTTTGGGTCTCGTTGAAATAAAATAGTCATGTTTTAAAACTTGATTTAATAAAGTCATGTCAATCATCTTTGATCCCAGTGTGACACAAACAGCTTTGTTCTAAAACAAGTTATAACCAGAGACAGAATATAACTGAAGAACATGTCGTGTTGCTTTGTGTGTTGTATGTGTTGAGAAGGAACTTATTTTAATTAAGCTGTATTTGTCTTTTTAAAAAGGAAAGAACAACGAGCATATATAAAAAACAAAACAATAAATCCCCAACACATGTGTACATAACACAAAACAAGGTTCTTTTAAATGTTGTTTGAAGTAAAATGTTAACTATCCGTATTATACTCACTTCAGATGAATAGTATCAGAAAATGTAAAATAAGAAACCAAAGAATATCAGTAGGTGATTCTCTTTGCCATTGTTTTCATCTAGTCTATACTTTTACAACAATTAAATTATTGGTTTTGGTGGGCCACCCCAAGGTTTTCAGTGGCCACCCCTATGAACAATGTCTGGAGGCGCCACTGGTGTGCGCGGGGCACTAAACTAAATAGTAATATTAATAACATGTCTCCACTGATCTGTGATGTGAATGTGATTTATGTTTGATTCCAATCTTTTTTCATAGTCAAAATCAGCTAATTTGCCGAGCTCCGCTACAACTACGGTAAGAAGTGAGGCAGGGACGAGCTCTGCCTCCCGTAAACCCACAGTAACTGGCTGGAGCGCGGGCACTAATTTAACGCGGGCACTTATTTTCTGAGCGTGCTCAAGCCAGTTACTGTGGGGTAAAGTGAGGCACAGATGAGATCTGCCTTATCTCAGAATGCGTCACCCCACAGAAACTGTCTGGAAAGCGGGCCCGAAGCCATGCCGGTGTTCCGGATCAACTGGTTTACAGAGGTGGGGGGCGTGGCCTTCGACTGAAATACACATTTCGATCGCTTCTTCTGTCGTTTACATAAATCTTTTGGTATATTTGGCTCGGTAGGAAGACTTTGATGCATATTCAGTACCAGTGTGTGAGGTTGTGGTTACGATGGAGATATCCGCACGCGAACAGCGGGGACTGATTGATTGAAAAGTTTATTAACAGCTTGTATATTGGGTACAGTACAGTACAGCTCAAAACATACAATTGTTAAGGGGATGCAGACCAGAGAAAGACTTTCGTCTTGTTTACATCAGGGTCCCCCATTTCCAATTCATCATATCATTTAAGACATGTAAGACATATTTGACAAACAGATGGGTTATTTACAATTTACATACAGGTGGTTTTTTACATACAGATTTCTTATTTACAATTTTCATTTTAGATTTCGTTCTAATACATCCTAACCGGACATTTAAGACATACCAAGTCTACAGATATACAGTTAGTAACAGAGTCTAGGGGGGGGGAGGAGCTGTCCATTGTACGACAGGTTGAGATTTGTACCATTACCGGGGCCAGTTTTGCAATGCTCTCCCCCGAAGGTGCTCTTTAAGAGAGACTACAAAAAGAAAAACGAGTTGACTGGGGATGTCTGTTCAAAACGTTGCAAGCTCCAATAAATCATTTAAACCAGCTATTGTTGCCAGACTTATTGAATATCGTTCTTAATGTGATACCAAGTCCATCTGAGACATGTGTGCACCTTCAGACAGCCTCCAAGTGAAGCACACGTTGTTTACTCACATTTTGAAAGCAGGGTGGAGAAGTCTTCAGCTGTGAACTGTGATCCTCTCAGGTAAACCTTCCCCCAGGGAAAAATGGGACCCGCCCAGGTTAAACTGTGTTACGACTTCTGTGCGACTACCAGCGATCATGTTTAATATGAAAGACTACACACACATGTATCCCTTATATAAACAGTATTCTGCAGCACTCATCCAGATAAGATGTGACTGTTAACTCGTTTTGCAAAGATAGCAGCAGAAATGTCATTGCTGCATGTGCAGGTAGACTTTAAAATGCTGATGGGTCATTAATGTTGGTCTCGGCAAACAATATTAGGAATCCTCTATTCAAACATAATAATTCAGTGTGCATCGACATGAAAATAACAAAAAAGTTCATGCTGGACTCAAACCCGAGTCCCAACAGCAACGTCACTGGTATAGACGAAATATGTGTTTTGTTTTGATGTTTTGAGGTACACAAAGGCGCGTAGTGACACAAGTGACGTTACACAATTCAGCTTTGTGCCGCGCATGCGTACCTGCGTACCAGTTATGCACCCCTGATTATATTATTGAGGGAGAATTGTCCGGGGCTACAGAAAAAACATTCGGGGCAGGCCAGGCGACGCCACTGGTTAACACTCACCCTGTTGTTGTTGTTGTTGTTGTTGTTGTTGTTGTTGTTGTTGTTGTTGTTGTCCTCCTCCGGCTCCTTCGAGCTGTAAAAAGGTGTCTTGCAGTCTGACTTAAAACTTTCACCAATGATAGTGAAAGTCATTGAAAGTGAACAGCTCCTTCCTGAACATCAGTTCCCCACTGCGGTCAAGCCAGCCTCCACTTCGGAAAACACGCCAGCCATACGTTGTATTGCCTTCAAAATAAAAGCGCTTAGTCGGTCAATAACACATATATACCTTAAAAACATACCAAACATTCATATATTACAGTGGCGACTGGTCACCCCTAATGCTGACACTTGCCCCACATAGTGCCAGCAGAAAGTAGTTCAAATAAGAATTCCAAAAAAATGCAAATAAAGGCAAAAGAAAATACATTTTAAGATCATGTTTAATCATCTGATTCGTCTGAACATCAATCAATCAAATCAAAGGCTTATTTAAGTAATTGATTGTTAAAACATGTGAGGGGGGGGAGCCTCGCTGCGGTGCCGTTCTGTGATTCTACAGATGGCCAGTCCGCCACTGCTCACAAGCTTAAGATCCAAAAGTGAGTGCGTTTTGAATCAATGCTGAGTACAGCCAAACTTTTCGTTGTAGACCGAATGGTTCTCGTTTTGCGCCGTCCCGTTCAAATGACAATCACATTTCCATGCTCGCGCCAGGGCCGGGGGATGGGGTTACAAGGCTCGCGTCTTGTGCTGCATTCACTTGCACTCGGACATTAGGGATTTTCTCTTATAAATGTCCGATGAGCCACAATTTTTCTTTCAAAATAAAGCTGTCATCTGGGGTGGCAGCGTATGCACCATCACCCCTCGCCCTCCATGATCAAGCGGCTTCTCCGATTTTGTTGTCAATGTTTTGACTGAACTTTGTTACTGTTCACATATAAGTAAACATTACGTTTGAATGATTTAGTGAGCTGGTGTTATTTTTTTCAAACCACAAACCGCATGTTGGCTATTTCAGCACCACGCGCTGTCCAACTACTTATTGATCCACGATCAGCGTCAGTGCACTCCGCTGCCAGATTGTGCTGCTGTGTGTTTATGTTTATGTTTATTAAGGATCCCCATTAGCTTTTGCTCTTGACAAAGGCTACTCTTCCTGGGGTCCGACACTTAAAACAATACAACAGGGGTGGCCAACCAGTCAGAGGTTAAGAGCCACATTGTTTCCATGTTACTGCAAAGAGCCACATCAAACACATAGTCACTGATACCGCTTGTTTCAGTTTTTTGTTTTCTGGAGACAAGATTTCAACCACGTCACTGATGCATCTTTGTGGCATTGGGATATCTATTTTAAATCCTCTGGAGCAGAGCGAGGAGCTGTGTATTATTGTTATTGATTAATGCATCAGTGTTTCTTAGGGTCAAAAACACTAAACTCACAACTTAAAATGAAAGCGTTTGGTTTATTTAATAAAAGAGCACATGTTCAATGTGAAAAGTGACAGTAGATTATTTGCAATTTGGTGCTAAAATTATATATATTTTTTAAACACCTTGAATTTCAGGGGGGGGCACAGCGCCCCTCCAAGACAATGGTAGGGGAAACACTGGATAGTGTTTAATCAACGATAGGTGTTCCCCCCTCAAAGGTGATTGGTTCACTGCATCGCAGGTATTATTGTGATTGGCTCTTGGGCCACATCAAAATTAGACGCGCTGTCATCCTCTCATACTGACACCTGACACCACGCATACACACGTAGGGAGAGCCGGGACGAAAGTAACACGGGACGAAAGTAACGGAGCGATTTTATCCGAGCCCAAACAACTCTGACCGGCCAAATTACGTCAGAATGATCAGCATTTAATACTTAACAGACCTACTAAATATCAGGTTTAACTGTCAGGAGTAGCTAGTGTTGTCACGATACCAACATTTTGGTTTCGATACCAAGGCAAGAATTGCGATTCCGATTCTTTTTCGATACTTTTCTTAAAAAAAGGGAAACAGTCTTAAATGTAGTTATTGTGCTTTATTTCACACCATAACCATAACACAAACTTGTAAACAATGAGAACAATAAATAAAATAAATGACAAGAATTCGTATTAAATAAAAAATTCTAAATGTCTTACAGACAGGCCTCGTGGTGTCCGTAGGCTTGCCCTCACTGTCAGAGATTTAGCTAAAATACTTCCACATTTCGCTTCTGGCGTCTTTTTTGTCAACAAGCCGAGGCGCAGCGGCAGTTGCACTCCCACTTGCAGCCATGCTTCTCGTTTTCTCACATGCTCTGGCAGCTAGCGCGTGCACGAGAGAGGGGAGGCACTTAGAGCGTGCTTGAGAGGGGAGGGACTGCAGGCACGGCTGCAGAGCAGGGAGTGGAAGCAGAGCGCTGAACACACACGGCTCTTATTAAAACGGCGCTTTCTCACCGGAGTACTTTCCCCCGTCATTCTTAAAGTACTGATACTAATGAAACGGAGGAATCGTAACGTTTTTAACGGCAGGGTATCGCGGTACCTTTCAAGTATCGGTACACCGTGCAATACTAGTCAGGAGTCAGTGTCTCTCCCCCAAACTCACACATATACAATTCGATATGAACTGAAGAGCTGCATGAAACCAGGCAAAGAGCCGCATGCGGCTCGAGAGCCGCGGGTTGGCCACCCCTGCAATACAACAATAATACAACAATAAAACATTGTGTGTCATTCACTCTCAACATGGATAAAAGTACAATAAGCATTCTTCAGGTGTAGGTAGATTCTCTATTCGGACATTATAGCCTATATGTGCGACAGTCGGTCCAATATTGTAAACATTTTTTAAAAAATCTATTTTTTTAAAAATATTATTCTCAAAATAATTTTCCGGGCCAACTATTATTGCTGGCGGACCACCAATGGCCCGCGGGCCGTCTATTACCGACCCATTCCAGAGTCCTGCATCGGGTCGGGCAAAAAAGGTGATTCGTGGGTGGTATTTTTTCAAACGCTTTTTTCCGGGTTCGGTTCTGGGTAAAACAAAGATGATGCTGGTCGGGTCGCGGGTGTTGCATAATAATAATAGTTTAGTTTAAAGAGCCTGTGACAGCATCCCAACAACTGTTGTGCAATGAAATATTGGGCTACTAGTCATCTCGAGCCATCAGTTTAAAAAAGAAGTTATAAATATCAATAATTTCGAACATCGCGGGGAAATTTCTTCGACTCGTTTTGAAGTTTTGGGGGAAGCCGGAAGTGACGTCAATGCGGGAACGCTTCACTGTGCGAGAGAGCCAAACACGGACAAAGTGTGTTGTCATGCGTAGAAATGGTGAATTACTGAGTTTAGGCACGTTAATAATGTTGTAATGAAGTTGACTCCAGTATATTCATATTTGTCAGTGCTTTCATGTCAATTCGGCGAACATAAACATAAATGATCGTGAAGATGATGATTAAATTAGGATTACAGATCGGTAGTGAGAGCTGCTGAATTTCCTCCCGTCGGATGTGATATAAAAACAAATCGATTATTTTTGTAGTTGTAAACTCAAGTGGATGAAACTACATTTATTAGTGCTTTCATGTCAATTCGGCGAACATATGATACATTAAATGATCGTGAGGATGATGATTAAAAATCGTTTGTTTGAGCCGGTCTGCATTTCCTGATGAGAAAACAAACCGATGCTTTGTGTAGTTGTAGTACCAACATGGATTAAACGTTTTTACCACAATGTTGGAAATTAATGGATATGCACGGATTATTATTATTATTATTATTATTATTATTATTCCCACTCCGATCGGGACTCTCGGTCCACCGTTTCCCCGCAGCGAGGCTCCCCCCGTTGACAGTTTACGTGGGCTGGGTGCAGTGGCGGACTGGCCATCGGGACGAATCCCGATGGGCCGGTACCGAAGTGGGCCGGTCGGATAAGTCACTATCACATCCCCCATAGGCGGCGCGTGAGGCTCAGGTTTGGGAAGTCTAAATAACTTGTTTTACCTGACGCTGCCCGCCTCCGGCGTCTATAGAAAAGAGATCAACTCAGTGTGCAGAGTTTAAATCTCTCAAGTCATATTACAGGATAAAGGAAATACAGTTTAAACTGCCGTAGGCTATGCAGAGAAGACGGCGACGTGTCGCACTTATCATCAATCAGATCATCGATCATATAATATCATAATATATTTCCTTATCTGAGTCAGCTTCTCCAGCCGTGCAACACTCACAGTGTCACATACTGTATGCAGAAGTATTATTTTAAGCAACACATTGTTGACGAAACACTCGAGTCAAATGTAATTAAAGTCAGATCCACTCGTGTCTTAGATGGGGCAGTGATATCATAAAACTATATGCTTTCAAACACTCGGTAGGCCTAGTTATTTTTTAACCAGTTGTTCGTTATTCACCTTGCAGGTGCAACTCTGTGGCTTGTATCCTGGATTATATGTTTAAATCATGGATGTTTAAAGCTCATATTTGTCTAATATTAGTTAACTTTTCATTAATGAAGTATGACGCTGCGCTGTCAGTACACTTGTCCCTGTTTGTGATTGGTCAAATGTAGCTATCCCCCCTTTCACGTGAACGCGCTCTCAGCTGGAGAGAGAAACCCTGGCTTGATTTACCGAGTTGATAACCAGCGTCGTAGGACCGCTTTATGAGATCTCGTTTGTTAGTTTGTTGTTGTTAGTTTGTTTGTTACTCAAACATATCCAGGGTATGTTGAACTGGCTTCGTAGTACAGGGCACAAGTGGCTAGCAGCGCTAATGTCAAAGACACAGACATTATACATTATATTTATATTTTACCAGGATGCAGTGACACAAATATTTGGGAAGGCTTAGCCTCTAACCTACAGCACCCGCCGCCCCTGACATCCCCCAATCCCCCCGTTGACAATTTACTAGCGGTACCGAAGTGGGCCGGTCGAGAGTCCCGGGATGATTTTTAGTCCCATTCTACCACTGGCTACATGACCGTATGATCGCCCATATTGATGCACCTAATTCCTAAACTTCTAACAGATACAACATAAACCGATCCTTCAGCCTCATATTAAACTGTCATCGCTGTCTGAGCTTGCTGCTGTGTGCGCCATCGTGCGTTTACATGCAGATGCTGGGATCCTGAACGGTGCAGCTGGAGCACTGTGCCCGCAATGACGTCACACATAATTTGGCGGATTTGAAGAATCCCTGAGAAGATCCAGAAAATGGTCAACATTGAAGGGCAGATTAATGGTTATCAAAGTACAAATATCCAAAATCAGTTCAGTAACGGTTTTCAAGGGGACAATATTTACTCAAATTGATGGGTTTGGATGATGGGGGAAACTCGTGTCACAAGCTCTTTAATGTTTAAATCCTCAGACCTCTCCCCCGCGGGACCGTGCATAATCATAACCTCTGCAGCGCATCAATCTGCTGCTGAGCGCGAAGTGGAGAATACAGCATATTCAATAACACTTCCTCAAGAGCGAAATCCAACGTCTGGGAGGCTTTTGGTTCCTAGATGGAGAAAATAACCAACATCCCACGCTTTTTGAGACAAATATGCAACTAAGTGTGTTAATAATTGCACGTTTTCACTGCTCATATGCGGGGTCGGGTTGCGGATCTTGTGCCGACGGGTCGGTCGGGTTGCGGAACTAATTGGCAATATGTGCGGGTAGCGGGGCGGGTTCGGTATTACATGTCGTGGGTGCGGGGCGGGAGCGGGTCTTGAAAATCAGACCAGTGCAGGACTCTGACCCATGGTCCAAGTGAACGTGTGCTGTAAAAACTACACTGCGCATGCTCAGAGTGTTTTTCTATTCAATGTGTGCGGCAAACAATAATCACCATAGGGGCACTGTGCTGACATACCAACCAAACGTCATTTCATAATTCAGAGAGCTGGTTGGCTGTAAGTACGTGTGACACAAAAAGTGTAGTTTTCACTCTGTAGTGAAGCGGAGACGAGAGAGAGCAGCGTATAGCGATTAAAATCAGTAAAACGGAAAGAAAATGAATGAAGCTGACCATCTCCTTCAGCTTTGGTAAGTTCATTTGATGTCATATCTTTTGATCTTCTGTGTTTTGCCTACAGGCTATTGCTCTGCTGGATCGATTGATATTGTGACCTCGGTGATGAGGGTCTGTGTTTTCCTTATAACCCAAATTACATCTATTGTCCATCTATATTTTGATTATTATTTAATGGAAACTGACTGTCCATAATCAAAGAGTCATTCGAAGTCAATCAAAGACTATTTTCACTTCAGGTTGATAGCAGGACACCCCATCTAGTCATTCAGAGAATATCAGGATAATCTGATGTAGAGTTTCAAAATGGATGGATGATGGATGGATGGATGGATGGACGGATGGTGGATGGATGGATGATGGATGGATGGATGGATGATGATGGATGGATGATGGATGGATGATGGATGGATAATGGATGGATGGATGATGGATGGATGGATGATGGATGGATGGATGGATGGATGGATGATGGATGGATGGATGGTGGATGGATGGATGGTGGATGGATGGATGGTGGATGGATGGATGGATGGATAGTGGATGGATGGATGGATGATGGATGGATGATGGATGGATGGATAGATGGTGGATGGATGATGGATGGATGGATGGATGGGTGGATGGATGGATGATGGATGGATGGTGGATGGATGGTGGATGGATGGATGGATGGATGGTGGATGGATGGATGGATGGTGGGTGGATGGATGGATGGTGGATGGATGGTGGATGGATGGATGATGGATGGATGGATGATGGATGGATGGATGATGGATGGATGGATGGATGATGGATGGATGGATGGATGGTGGATGGATGGATGGATGATGGATGGATGGATGGATGGGTGGATGGATGGTGGATGGATGGATGGATGATGGATGGATGGATGGATGGGTGGTGGATGGATGGTGGATGGATGGATGATGGATGGATGGATGGATGGGTGGATGGATGGATGCTTTATTCATCCCAAGTTGGGAAATTGGGTTGTCACAGCAGCATGGAGTCATTGTACAGAATCATCAGAATCATCTTAAAATAGAACAAAATACAAAATGGAATAAAAAAACTAAATAGAATAAATCTGAAAAAATATAGAGTAAAATAGAAGAGAAATAAAGGTTAAAGCAATAATATCCATATTCACTGTAAAATCTAAATCTAAACGCACACTATAGAACAGACAGGAATACATTTGAAATTCGCAAAAGTATGCACTGCATGTAGTTAGTATGTACAATGTAGCAGACGGATCAAACAAAGTATGGTGCCGGGAGTTATCTGCTGGCCAGGGATGAAGAGTTCTTAGGGATGGGTAAGGGATTTATATATTAATAAACTTTATTACACGAGTGAGTTTACTAGATTCTGATTGATCGTTTCGGACAGTTCAGAGATTATTAATACTCGATAACACACCGCTGTTAAGCATAATATAATAATAATAGATTTAATTTGTTAGCGCTTTTACAGGTGCTCAAAGACGCTTTACAGATATAGTGAAGGGAAAAGGAAGGAACAACAAATAAATATATAGTAAACAATCACACATTAAAAGCCAGATTGAAGAGGTGAGTTTTTGTAAGTTTTTTGAAGGTGGTGAGGTCAGTGCAGTCTCTGATGGGTTGGGGGAGTGAGTTCAGCGGGAAGGGGCGTGGTGGTGCAGCAAGTCTGTGAGGTAGGGGGGGGCCTGATTGTTGAGGGCTTTGTGGGTAATGAGGAGGACTTTGAAGTTGATTCTTTGACGGACGGGGAGCCAGTGGAGGTTCTGGAGGACGGGAGTGATGTGGTCTCGGGAGCGGGTGTGGGTGAGGGTGAGGAGGCGGGCAGCAGAGTTCTGGATATGTTGGAGTTTATTGAGGAGGTTGGATGGTATGCCGTAGAGGATGCTATTGCAGTAGTCGAGTCGTGAAGTGATGAATGCATGAATCAGGGTTTCAGCAGCAGAGGACGAGAGTGATGGGCGGAGACGGGCAATGTTTTTGAGGTGGAAAAAGGCGGTCCTGGTGATGTGATTTATGTGGTCGTTGAATTTGAGCTGACTGTCGAAGATGACTCCGAGTTTGCGGATGTGAGGGGGGGAGATAGAGTGTGGCTGTCAATGGTGAAGTTGAAATTCTGGATGTCTTTGATACGGGATGGGGGGCCAATGATGATGATGTCTGATTTGGCACTGTTCAGTTGGAGATAGTTTGTTTGCATCCATGCTTTTATTTCTGAGAGACAGTTGGTGAGAGTGGAGTGTGTTGTGGGGGTGATGGTTTGTGTTGAGATATAAAGTTGGATGTCATCGGCGTAGCAGTGAAATGGAAGGTTGTGGCGACGAATTATTTTGCCAAGGGGGAGCATGTAGAGGATGAAGAGGAGGGGGCCAAGCACTGGACCCTGGGGGACACCTTGGGACAGAGGAGCAGTGGAGGAGGTACAGTTGTTGATGTTGATAAACTGATGTCTGTCGGTGAGGTAGGATTTCAGCCAGGAGAGTGCAGTGTCGGTGATGTTGAGTGATGATTCGAGGAGGAACAGCAGGATGGTGTGGTTGATGGTGTCGAATGCTGCAGTGAGGTCGAGGAGGATGAGGATGTTAAGGTTGCCGGAGTCAGAGGAGAGGAGGAGGTCGTTTGTGATTTTGAGAAGAGCTGTTTCGGTGCTGTGTTTTGAGCGGAAACCGGATTGAAATGGCTCAAAGAGATCATTGGAGCTGAGGTGGGCTTTAAGTTGTGAGGCAATGACACGTTCAAGTATTTTTGACAGAAAGGGGAGATTTGAGATGGGCCGGAAGTTGGACATGATGTCAGGTGTGAGTCCAGGTCTTTTGAGAATGGGTGTGACAGCAGCCAGTTTGAGAGAGGGGGGAACTGATCCAGATCTGAGGGAGGAGTTAATGATGGTGGCGATGAGTTGGGAGATGGCAGGGAGGCTCTCTTTAACAAATTTGGAGGGCATTAGGTCAAGTGTGCAGGTGGAGTTAATTCCAGTCATGAAGTGGGACAGTTGCATGGGGGTCACAGGGGAGAAGTGCGACAGGGGCTGTGAGGTGAAGGGAGGGGAGCCAGGAGGGAAGGTGGGGGGTGCTGATGAGGGTGTCAGATTGCTGTAAATGTTGCTGATTTTGGTTTGGAAAAACGAGAGGAAGGAGTTGCACTGTTCGGTGTTGAAGGATGAGGTGGCGTTGTCACAGGGTTTGAGAAGTTTGCTGATGGTGGAGAACAGACGCTTGGGGTTGCTGGAGCCAGACTGAATGAGTTGTGAGTAGTAATTAGACCGGGCTGCTTTGAGTGCGTTACTGTACTGCTGGAGATAGTCTTTGTAGATTTGAAGATGGACTGTTAGTGTGGTTTTCTTGTGTTGGCGTTCAAGTTGACGTTTCCTTGATTTCATTTGGCGGAGTTCGGGGGTATACCAGGGGGCGGAGTGTATGAAAGAGACATTTTTTGTTTTTGTGGGGGCCAGTTCATTGAGATAGAAGGAGAGGGTGCTGTTATAATAGTCCACAAGTTCAGATGGGTTTTCAGAAAGTGGGGGGAGACAGACAGACATCTTGCAGGTAATGGAGGCAGTGATTGTTGAAGGTGAGATGGATTTGAGATTTCTGTAGGTTATTGTGCGTTTTTGGGCGGGGATGGGGATGTTGATGTCCATGATGATGGCCAGGTGATCAGAGATGTGGAGATTGAGGCTGGACAGATGATGGATGGTGAGACCAGTGGAGCAGACCAAGTCCAGGATGTGACTACGGCTGTGTGTTGGGAAGTTGATGTGTTGAGAGAAGTTGCAGCAGTGAAGGGTTTCCTTAAATTCAGAGGCATATTTGCAGGTCGGGTCGTCAACATGAATGTTAAAATCACCTAAGAGGAGAACAGATGGGGATATAGCAGAAAGCTGAGTGAGAATGTCAGAGAGGTCGGAGAGAAAGGAGGGGTTTGGCTTCGGGGGACGGTAGATGATGGCTGTGACCAGGGGAGTGGGACCAGATAGTTTAAAGATCAGGTGTTCAAATGAAGAAACATCAGGGATGGGGATTATGGTAGCCTTTATTTCCTTTCTGATAATAGCAGCTATACCACCACCCCGCCCTTGTGGGCGAGGTTTGTCAATGTATGTGAATCCTGCTGGGGTGATTTGATTTAAAGAAAAATAGTCCAGGGGTTTTTGCCATGTTTTGGTCAGATACAGAAAGTCCAGGTTATTGTCTTTAATGAATTCATTTAGAATGTGGCTTTTATTGTGGTTGGAGCGTGTGTTGAGCAGGGCTGCTCTGAGGTGACGTTGCATTGGTGGGGGTTGTGTGGACCGGGGGAGTGGAAGGAGATTGGTCAGATTCACGTGTTGTTTGTTGTGATGGCGTAGTGTGGGCGTGTGACAGGACCGAATGGACGGGATGGAGTGTGGAGACGTGGAATGAAATAAAAACGTACGGCCAGAGCCTCTGTGTGAAGGACGGCGTTTGCGGAGTATTTCATAATCTGCGAGGATGTCCATGCAGTCCGGACGCAGGCGGTTATTAAAGGAGTGGAGATCTGACAGGGAGTAGAGCGGCGGCATGATCCGGTGAAGTGGCGCTAGCACGGAGCGAGCTAATGCTGGGGACCCGGGCAGCAGAGACCAGGAGCCGGATGACCGTGGAAGAAGGAGCGGTGTGAGTCCAGATAAAATGAGAATTATAATCCACAGCATATCAGGAGAATAATTCCAGTGGTTTCCAGAGGAAAATCGTAGGAGGTGCTGACAGCCTGGTGCAGAGTGGGAGCCGGGTGACCAGCCTACTAGCTGGTTAGCTAGCTTGATAGCCACAGGCTGTAGGCGGCAGGGAGAGACGATGTCAGCGGAGAAGCCGGCTGATCGCAGCGGGATGGGAAGACCCACACGAGCCGCGGAGTTAGGGTGGAGTTAGGGTGGAGTTGGGGTGGAGTTGGGGTGGAGACAGAAATGTTAGCTCAGTAGACTTCAAGGAGCCGAGGAGCATCTAGGTAGCAGCCTGCTAGGTCCGATAATGCTAGCTGGTTAGCGGGCTAGGGACCGGTGAGCAGGAAAGAGCCAGTAGGTGGGAGATGACAACACAAATATCTGTGTCGATTCGAGATAGAGATGCTGCTATTTTTGCTGATGACTGACGTTTCAAAAGTAGAGAGCCAGACAGGAGAGGTTCTGATCTGGACTAAAGAACAATATTTGGGGCGGAGGAGCGGCGAACAAACAACGCCAGCACCCTCGGCGACCCGGGAAAATCGGAATAGCAGAATATGCTGCCTTCCGGGTCCAACACAGAAATACGTCCTCCCTGCACCTCTCTGTTGGGACTAAATAATGCGGTAATGTGGTTGTTGGACTGAGGTGCAGATTAAGACTGACAGGAAACCAGGATGATTATGGAAGAAAACCGGAAGGGAGGAGCGGGGATCACAGAAGAAATATCTCTACTCCCCATTAACTCTGGAAATAGCTTTGTATTTAACCCTCCGGTATCACTGTGGACGTTTTTGTCCATATGGGTCATTTTTCACTTTTCATTTTGCAATAACCTTGGTTGCAAAATGCTTTGATAAAAACATTATATTAAAAGGTTTTTTTTCACAACCTTTTTGGGTTCAATCTTTAAAGCAACGTCCACCCTAATAGAACATATCAAAGATGTAATCATTTTCAGGATTTTAACCCTTTAAATGCCATTTTGAATACATGAAACTGCTGTTTTTTTTCATGATGAAAACAGAGAAAATTTGTTATTTTCCAAAAAATACATATCTGGGGACTGGCTCTTTTTTTTAACACAGTCTTGGATATGTCAAAGATTAGCAACAACATTGATTTTGGTTGATTATTAATTTTTGCACAGAATCAGATTAAACAAAAAACTCACACATTAGCCACTCGCGGACAAAAATGTCCCAACCACTCCCATTATAACCACATATTTTCATCTCTCCGCCATACCGGTATAAAATCATCCATTTTGTAATGTCAGGGTTTTATATTCATCATTTCTTGGTTTCTTTGGCTGTTGTATAATGGGGCCCTGCCAGCCATTGGAATACATGTATGCAACTAATATGATGTAGGTGTGTTGGTATGGATGTAGAAGAGTGGTATCAGCTGAGAAATGTGTGTGTGTGTGTGTGTGTGTGTGTGTGTGTGTGTGTGTGTGTGTGTGTGTGTGTGTGTGTGTGTGTGTGTGTGTGTGTGTGTGTGTGTGTGTGTGTGTGTGTGTGTGTGTGTGTGTGTGTGTGGATGTACAGTGTGTGTGTACAGAGACAACAATATACAGTAGATTTGGTTTACAGCAAGTCGCAGTTTTCACCTCATATCTTTCTTTCTTTTTCTCTCACTCCCTCATTCCCAAACTCATACACACTCTTACATATTAAATCTTCTTATACCTTGTGTGCGTGATTGTGTGTGAGAATGAGACAGGAGTAAGTGTGCTCTCATGGCGTTTTGTTTTTCATTTGTGCTGTTTCATGTGTCTTTGAGGTAAACAGATGTATGATCTTGACCCAGCTTGACCTCGATGTTTTGAATTGTTTGAACTTCAAAGTCCTTTGATAATGTCAAGCAGACATACATAGCGATACATACACTCCTTGAAGTAAATAAAAACACCTGGCTGCAAAGCCAAAGCTTCAAATATGTGTAGTTTGGCTGGCTGGTCATTTAATTCCTGTGATACGCAACAAGCAGTAAGATGAAGAGGAGCTTCTCTGTGGGACAAATCTACTGTATATTGTTGTCTCTGTGCACACACACTGTACATCCAGACACACACACACACACGCACACACACATTTCTCAGCTGATACCACTCTTCCACATCCATACCAACACACCTACATCATATTAGTTGCATACATGTATTCCAATGGCTGGCAGGGCCCCATTATACAACAGGCAAAGAAACCAAGAAATGACAAGCATGTAATTCAATGGTAAAATGTCACATCTGGTTTTTACAGTAAAAAGGACAAATTGAACTATTTTCCTCCAATATAAAACCCTGACATTACAGAATGCATGATTTTATACCGGTATGGCGGAGAGATCAAAAGATGTGGTTATAATGGGAGTGGATGGGACATTTTTGTCCGCGAGTGACTAATGTGTGACTTTTTTGTTTAATCTGATTCTGTGCAAAAACTAATTATCCACCAAAATCAATGTTGTTGCTAATCTTTGACATATCCAAGACTGTGATAAAAAAAAAAAAGCCGACCGCCCCAACATTTATCATATGGAAAATAACTGCCTTTTTGTGCATGTTTTTCATAGAAAACGCAAATTCATGTTTTCAAACTGGCAGTTCAAGGGTTAAAATCCTGAACATAATTTAACATTTGGTATTTTTGATCAGGACTAAAGTTGATTGAAAGATTTAACCCCAAAAAGTTTTAAAAAATATTAATCTGTTGTCATTTTAGAGCAGTTTTTGGAAGTGGACATTTTTGTCCCGAATGACTAATTTGTAACTTTTTTGTTCTATCTGATTTTGTGCAAAAACTAATAATGCAAAAAAATCCATTTTGTTGCTAATCTTTGACATATCCAAGACTGTTATAAAAAAAAGAGCCAGTCCCCAGATATGTATTTTTTGGAAAATAACTCATTTTCTCTGTTTTCATCATGAAAAAAACCAGCGGTTTCATGTATTCAAAATGGCATTTAAAGGGTTAAAATCCTGAAAATGATTACATTTTTGGTATTTTCTATTAGGGCGGAAGTTGCTTTAAAGATTGAACCCAAAAAGGTTGTGAAAAAACCTTTTAATATAACATTTTTGTCTCGAATGACTAATTTGCGTAGTCCAATCGAATGATACCGGAGGGTTAAGGATCAACAACCCAAACTCACACACACAGACACAGGTTTGATTTTACGAGATTAAAGTTTTACATTTACCGTCAAAAAGGAAAACATTCTCTAAGATTAAAGTGTTTATTAAAAACTCTGAGATAAAATTCACACATTTACAGAAAAAAACATTAAGTGGATTAAAAAGTATATTTTTGCTGATCTTGTGTTGTATGTGTGTTTATACTACATTTACTCGAGTTCTGTACTTAAATACAATGTCGAGGTATTTGGGATGGAGCTTTTAGAAAGTATGAAATGAAATTTGGCACTGAAATATATTTCATTCTAGATTAACATTTATCGAAGACTAATAATTGATGAAAAATGATTACAAGGTGATGCAAAAGGACTACAAACGTATGCAAAATGACTACAAATGAATGCAATATGACCACAAGGTGATGCAAAAGGACTACAAATGTATGCAAAATGACTACAATGTGATGCAAAAGGACTACAACTGTATGCACAATGGCCACAAGGTGATGCAAAAGGACTAAACATAAGAACAAAACGTAGGTTTAAAAAATAAATGTGTAGGCGAATTTCAGGCTCTCCTCCACTCTGTTTTGAGATCAAAGCACTTTAGATTTAACGAGCGGCGCAATACACACTAATGTTAAAATCTGAAGAAGGCCTCTTTACCAAGCTCCAAACTGTTTAATATTTCAAAAACTATAAATCTGATTTACAAGTGTTGTAATACAGATAATGTCAGAAAGATGTGTCGCATCTTGAAGTTGGAAGGAAGTCTCTCTAGCTGAAAGTATGTGGAATGAGTAGCATTTTGCACATGGTGTAGGTAAAACAGGATTTGAAGGTTCCTCCCATTGTGTTGCATTATAAAAAAAAGAGTTTCAAAAGCAGAATATTTACACACTTCCTGAAGGAACAGTTTAATGTTTGAATGGTTTCAATATCTGAACGTATGCTGAAGTACAATAGTAAGAGGACAACAAAAAGTACGGAACAACTGAAATAATAATAAGAAGAAGAAGTTGAAGAATAAAGATTTGAAGAACAAAAGTGGAATTCTGTTGAACAGCAGTCGCACTAATTATGAAACAGCTCATACAGTATGTTCCCGTTTAACAAAGCAAGCCAAAATGAATAGGAAACAAATACTTTACACTTTCTTTCTGTTTATTATTTGTGTACAATGCTATAACAAAATGACGAAGGGTGGATACATTGTAACACATGTAGCTTCATGGTCACTTATACAATGGCTTAGGTCCGTTTTTTTAATTTGAGCATATAAAGGCATCTTGAATAATTGTCATTAACATTCGTTATAGTTATGCTCAGAAACCTTAAAGCAAAAACTCTGTCGAACAAAAAATGGTCATACAAATTCTATAAACTCAATTATATACATCCCCAATCAATACAAAAGTATTTACTGTATAATATAAACATATGCACATCTTTGGTTATTTCAATATCTCGTTGTTAATATATAAAAAACCTATAACATTTGATCTTAAAATAGTTCCCAGAAATCCACAAATTGCTCCTTGAGTTTCAAAATCTAACATGAAAAAAAGGTGTGAATTGTTAGGATTTAAGGACTCTCATTGAACTCAATGTACATGGAAAGACCACCTGATTTTCAAGTAAAAGTACAAATAAGAAAAGGTGTAAAAAACGTCAACATAAAACAAGTGCAAGGATGCTGTAGTGTAATGTAAACTGGATCATTACAAAGCACCTATATTGGCTTTATACACAAATAAAAAACGTAAAATATGCAAAAAAAGTGTAAATTTTTACATATGCATACATCATACAATCAACAGCTGAACTCACAATAAATAAACCCCAATATACAAAAATAATATACAGTAGAAATATGTTTAACAGCTTATGAAAACATCAGTTTTTTTAAACTTATATGAGGTCGGAAAAAAAGAAAGTTGACCCCCCTTTTAAGTCATTTTGTCCGAGAACTTCTAGGTCTACGTTTCGTGGACGAAAGTTAGGCCCCCCGAGAGTGTTATATTTGCGATTTGGCATTCTTTGATTTTGTGGTTGGTTCGGGAAACTAGTGACGTAGTATCCGTCTGAACCGTCAGGTACTCTTATTCTCTGATCTGGAGAGAACTGTGGCATACGTGTGCGATGTAGTTGCTGCATTGATCTTTGATCCTGAGAGACATTTTGCAAACGTGCGTTAGGTACCTGCTGCTTTGATCTTGGATTTTGAGTGAACTGTGACAAACGTGCGTTAGGTACCTGTTGCATTGATCTTGGATCTTGAGAGACAATTTGCAAACGTGAATTAGCTACCTGTTGCATTGATCTTGGGTCCTGAGAGAACTGTGGCATACGTGCATTAGGTAACTGTTGCATTGATCTTGGGTCCTGAGAGAACTGTGGCATACGTGCATTAGGTAACTGTTGCATTGATCTTGGGTCCTGAGAGAACTGTGGCATACGTGCATTAACTACCTGTTGCATTGACCTTGGATCCTGAGAGAACTGTGGCATACGTGCGTTAGGTAACTGTTGCATTGACCTTGGATCCTGAGAGAACTGTTTCATATGTGCGTTAGTTACCTGTTGCATTGACCTTGGATCCTGAGAGAACTGTGGCATATGTGTGTTAGGTACCTGCTGCATTGATCTAGGCCTTGTATGTATTTGAATGTCACCAGAAGGAACTCCTCTGGTTTGTCTGGGGTCCCTCATGTCAAGATTAATACCTGACGGGAACATTGCCTGTCCATGGTTTCCTTGTGTCTGGCCGTCAAATCTCGAACCTCTGGCTCTAAGTACATGATCTTTTCCCGTGAAATCATCAATGTTGAGATCTGAACGATTGTAATCAAACTGGGGGTTAAAACCAGCGTCCATCATAGGGAAGCTGGACCTAACTTGGGTCCTTGGAAGCTGTCTATCATTGTGATGAAGTCTGACATCTCCATCTATATCCAGTGCAGGCATTCTCATGTCTGGGATATCTGATCTGAGATTCATATTAGAAGGTCCTCCGAAATTTAGCGAAGGATCATCCATGTTAAAATCTGGAGATTTGAGATGCATTTGGGGATTCCGCATTGCCACTTTCGGCATGTTTGGGGAGCTAACATTTGGGCCTGTGAAATCTCCAATCAACTGTTGTGGTTTCATGTTCATTTTTGTATTCAGGGGGGATCTCAGAGATGCATCAAAGTCGATATCGCACCCTTCCCTGTTAAGATCTGGACCTCCAAACTGAGGCAGCTTGAAAGAAGGAAGTTTGAATTTTCTGCCTTCCATATCAAAATCAGTCTGAGGACCCTGGATGTTTCCTGAGGGCATGTTCATGTCAACGTCTGGGCCACTTAGTCTTCCTTTAAAATTCGGGGCATTGAAGTTCATGTCAGGTCGGCCTATGTTACCATCTATTCCTAGATCAGGACGCATTGCATTGAAACTAGTATCAGGCAGATTTAAGTCTGGCATATTAATACCAGGGCCTTTCAGTTTAGGTCCTGAAAAATTCATGTCTGGTGTGTTTAAACTTGGCATTTTAAATGTTCCATTTGGACCCCTGACATCTACATTTGGGATATTCAGGTCAGGTATGCCTCCGTTTATGTCAACATTGGGGCCCTTTGGCATCTTGATTTGGGGCGTTTTGAACTTTGCATCAGGTAAACCAATGTTGAGATCTGGAGTGTCCATATCAAACTTTGGAGCCTTAAGGTCCATGTTTGGCAATCCGAATTTGGGGACATTGATTCCACCTTTCAATTTTGGAGATTTGAGATTAAGATCTGGGGTTTTTAGGCCCGAATTTATGTTCAAATTTGGAACCTTTGGTAATCTGGCATTAAGATCTGGTGATTCAAAGTCGAAGTCTGGGCCATCGAACTCTCGACTGGAAAATCCCACATTGGGCATTTTCAAATGTGACTTTTTGAAATGTCCAGATGGGCTCCCAAAACCAACATCCGGCATTTCAAAGTCAGTTTTGGGCGCTTTTAGGTTGACATCTGGTGCATTGATATCAATGTCTGGGCCATCAAAGTTTCCATCAATATCAGGTCCTTTTAGGCTTGGTAGATTCACTTTAGGCATTTTTAATTTGGGCATTTTCAGCTTTGCTTTAGGTGAACCAATGTTGATATCTGGAGTGTTCATGTCTATTTTGGGAGCTTTAAAGTCCATATTTGGTCCTTTTGGTAATTTGCCTGAAAGATCGAATTTAGGAATTTTCATTTTGCCGGAGGGAGCATTAATGTCCCAGTCTGGAGACTTTAGCTCTGGCATTTTCAGTTTACCTGATGGCATGTTCAGTTTTGGGGTGTTGAAGTCAATCTTGGGCATGTTCATGTCTGGTGCATTTAAACCTCCACTGAAGTTAGGACCAGATATATCAAGATCAGGTGTTTTCAGGCCCAGGTTTGGCATGTTAAAATGTGGCTTTTTGAATTTCCCAGATGGACCAGATATATCGAGATCTGGCATTTCCATGTCAGCTTTAGGACCTTTGAGGTTGACATTGGGTACATTAATATCAAGATCTGGGCCATCAAAGTGTCCGCCAATCTCAGGTCCTTTGAGGCTTGGTTTACCAAATTTAGGCATTTTGAATTTGGGCATTTTAAATTTAGTTTTCGGTGAACCAATGTTGAAATCTGGAGTTTTTAACTTGGGAGCCTTAAGGTTCATGTCTGGTAAGTCCAAGTCAGGAGCACTAAATCCACCCTTTATCTTTGGTGCATTCAGACTCAGATCTGGTGAACCCAATTCAGTGTCAATGTCCATATTTGGTCCCTTTGGTAGGGTTCCCGAAAGATTGAATTTAGGCATTTTCATTTTGCCGGAGGGGGCATTTATGTCCCAGTCCGGAGCATGAAGCTCTGGCATTTTCAGTTTACCTGATGGCATGTCTAAGTTCAACTTTGGGCT
The DNA here is from genome assembly GCA_902827135.1 of Harpagifer antarcticus. NCBI lineage: Eukaryota > Metazoa > Chordata > Actinopteri > Perciformes > Harpagiferidae > Harpagifer > Harpagifer antarcticus. The sequence goes on along the minus strand of CADEHL010001225.1, from coordinate 248,605 downwards.
GTTGAAGTCCAGTTTGGGGGTTTTAAGATCAACCTTGGGCATGTTAATGTCTGGTGCATTTAAACCACCACTGAAGTTAGGACCAGATATGTCTAGATCAGGTGTCTTCAGGTCCAGGTTAGGGCCATCTATTTTTGGACCAGAAAGACCAAAATTAGGCATGTTAAAATTGGGCTTTTTGAATTTCCCAGATGGACCAGATATATCAAGATCAGGTGTTTTCAGGTCCAGGTTAGGGCCATCTATTTTTGGACCAGAAAGACCAAAATTAGGCATGTTAAAATTGGGCTTTTTGAATTTACCAGATGGACCAGATATATCAAGATCAGGTGTTTTCAGGTCCAGGTTAGGGCCATCTATTTTTGGACCAGAAAGACCAAAATTAGGCATGTTAAAATTGACCTTTTTGAATTTCCCAGATATATCAAGATCTGGCATTTCCATATCACCTTTAGGACCTTTGAGGTTGACATTGGGTGCATTCAAGTCGATGTCTGGGCCATCTAAGTTTCCGTCAATTTCAGGTCCCTTTATGCCTGGAAAATTTAATTTGGGCATTTTAAATTTAGTTTTCGGTGAACCAATGTTGAAATCTGGAGTTTTTAACTTGGGAGCCTTAAGGTTCATGTCTGGTAAGTCCAAGTCAGGAGCACTAAATCCACCCTTTATCTTTGGTGCATTCAGACTCAGATCTGGTGAACCCAATTCAGTGTCAATGTCCATATTTGGTCCCTTTGGTAGGGTTCCCGAAAAATTGAATTTAGGCATTTTCATTTTGCCGGAGGGGGCATTTATGTCCCAGTCTGGAGCACGAAGCTCTGGCATTTTCAGTTTACCTGATGGCATGTCTAAGTTCAACTTTGGGCTGTTGAAGTCCAGTTTGGGGTTTTTAAGATCAACCTTGGGCATGTTAATGTCTGGTGCATTTAAACCACCACTGAAGTTAGGGCCAGATATGTCTAAATCAGATGTTTTCATGTCCAGGTTTGGGCCATCTATATTTGGACCAGATAGCCCAACATTTGGCATGTTAAAATGTGGCTTTTTGAATTTTCCAGATGGACCAGATATATCCACATCTGGCATTTCCATGTCAGCTCTAGGACCTTTGAGGTTGACATTGGGTACATTAACATCAAGATCTGGGCCATCAAAGTGTCCACCAATCTCAGGTCCTTTGAGGCTTGGTTTACCAAATTTTGGCATTTTGAATTTGGGCATTTTAAATTTTGCTTTGGGTGAACCAATGTTTACATCTGGTGTATTTACATCTAACCTAGGAGCTTTAAGGTTCATTTTTGGTAAGTTCAAGTCAGGAGCATCAAATCCACCCTTTATCTTTGGAGCATTCAGATCAGTGTCAATGTCCAGATTTGGTGCCTTTGGTAGTGTACCTGAAAGATTGAATTTAGGCATTTTCATTTTGCCTGAGGGATCATTTACATCCCAGTCTGGAGCATGAAGCTCTGGCATTTTCAGTTTACCTGATGGCATGTCAAAGTTCAGTTTCGGGGTGTTAAGGTCAACCTTCGGCATCTTTAAGTCTGGTGCATTAAAGCCACCACGGAGATTAGCACCAGACATATCCATATCAGGTGTTTTCAGGTCAGCTTTTGGACCTTTAAGATTGATATTAGGTGCATTGATATCGAAGTCTGGACCATCCAAATTGCCATCGATCTCAGGTCCTTTCAGGCTTGGAAGACCAAATTTGGGCATCTTAAATTTTGGCATATTTAAATTTGCTTTGGGTGAACCGATGTTGACATCTGGAGTGTTCATATCAAACTTGGGAGCATTAATATGCATGTCAGGAGCATTCAAGTTAATATTTGGTTTCTTCATTGCTGGTACTTTGAATTTACCCGAGGGCATATTAAAGTCGACGTCTGGAGAGCCAATAGCGCCCTTACATTTAGGGGCTGTGAAATCAAAGTCAGGAGTACTTAGTTTACCATCAGGCCCTTTTAGCTTAGGTCCTGACAATCCAAAATCTGGCATATTAAAACTTGGACTTCCAATATCAGGCATTTTCAGATTTGACCTTGGACCTTTCAGATCAAGTGAAGGTGCATCAATGTCGAAGTCTGGCTTAGACACATTTAGATCAAGATTACCTGATGGCAGGTCTGGTCTGTCTAGAGATGCATCAATTCCTCCTTTTGGACCTGAAAAGTCCAAGCTGGGCATGTTAAACTTTGGCATTGAGAATTTCCCCTTGGGGGAACCAATGTCAAAATCTGGAGAGTCGAGGTCCAAATTTGGAGCTCTAAGATCCATTTTTGGACCTCGCACATCAGGTGCATTGATGCCTTTTAGCTTTGGTGATCTCAGAGCTAGTTCGGGTGTTTTCATCCCTGCATTCAGATCCACATCTTTATTCTTTGGCAATGTCCCAAAGACCTTAAATCCTGGCTTTTTAACCTTGCCTGAGGGATCATCCACATCCAAATCTGAAGATCTCAGACTCATCTTTGGTTTCTTAAATGGAACTTTGACTTTACCTGAAGGCATGTCAATGTTTGGCCCATGTACATCAAGTTGTGATGCATCTACACCTGGCATGTCTACGTCTAAGTCAGTAGGTCTTCCAGACAGCCTCAGCTTGGGTGACTCTAGATAACCAGAAGGATTGTCAACATTTAGATCTGGGTATTTGTGTCTCTTGGAAGACCTGAGTCCCAGCTTACCTGAGGTTCCTATATCTGGTGTGTTGACCTCACCTTCCGAACTACTAAAAGAGGGTCCAGATAGCCCCAGGTCTGGCAGTTTGAATTTTGGCATTCTGTTTGGTCCTTCAAAGCCCACTTTGGGAGCATCAAAGTCAAGGGATGGACCTGTGATTGTTCCCCCTCTATGGTTAGTCCCTATGTCAGGGGCACTAGCATCTAAACCCTTTAAGTCCATTCCCATTTCTGGAGATCTAAAATGTCCATTTCTTGGAAGTTGTATACCAGCTGTAGGATTTCGACCCTCTGGTAATGATCCAGACACATTGAAGCCTTGAGCGTTAAACTGTGGACCACTAGCATCAACTTTCAGTCTTGGTACCTGAGCTCCACTTATAGTTGTCCCATTGTATCCAATACCCAGCGGTGGAAGGTTCAGATTGCTGTTGTATGTTAATTCTCCACCTTCATCAGATTCTGAATCATCATCAATGTCTGTGATCAGAGGCTTGGGTTTCATAAGTCCAAAGTCAACTCCAAGGCGAGGCAACCCCACCTTTGACGAACCTGGATCAGTTGGCTTGGTGCTTAGGTCCTCCTCACTTTTCATGAACTTCTTGATTTTGTTATTGTAGAGTTTGTTGTAAGAATCATTCAACATCTGGAAATACAAACCACAACTTGGTGATTAGAATGTATGTTTAATATTTCCATCAAGGTAACAATTCTCTATCAAATGAACATTAAAGCACTCTTGTTTGACTTGACGACCTACCGTCTCAGGACTTTTTGTTATCTGGTCCAGGTTTCCGACGCTCTTGCTCATGTTGTTCCTGGTGAGTACGTGGAACTTATCGTACGGCTTCATCAGCTGCAACACTTCTAACACCTCCGTTTTTGATAACTGATCGAAATTGATTGTGCCTCCCACAATCTCATCCCCTGAAAAACGAAATTGAAGTGTGCATTAAACAGTAGATTGTTTCAAAACATGAAGAAGCTCTATGTGTGCAAATCAAATTCAAAACCAAAACAACTGTGTTGCAAAACAAACCTCTAAAACATTTGATAGTCTTCAGAGGAGCTTTAATATTAGAACTGCAATGTTGTATTTCAACCAAAGTGTGAAGACAGACATTAACACCAAGTGAGGACTAATCGTGCAATCCATTATAATTTGAATGAATTTTGTAAGGTGTAAAATTGTGTAAAATACTTCTGTACACAAATATTCAGGAGAGCTTTACATTCAATGCGCTATAAAAATATAAATAAACATTTACAACTGTAAATACTGCACATTGAAAGTGTCTCCTGCTTAATCAGCCTAAAGCGTACAGGGTTTGAGTCAAAGGCACAAAGTTGGTCTTGAACTGGGAATGGAGTTAAAACTGTTTAAACTTTAAAAGCAAATATATGTATTGCTTAAAGGTCCCCTATTGTACTTATTTTCATCAATATATCACAGGTCTCAGATATATACAGAGCCTGTCTCTGATTGGCTGAAACACCAAACAGATCATTGCAGCATTACCCATAATCCCCTCTGTTTCAGCCCTGTTTCCAAAGTGCTGATTCTCTGTCTGTTACTTTAGATGAAAAGAAGGAGCCCCTCCCCACGCCCCATGGAGAAGAGGGGACACATGTTGATGTAGAAGAGACATGAAGAAGAGGGGACACATGTTGATGTAGAAGAGACATGAAGAAGAGGGGACACATGTTGATGTAGAAGAGACATGAAGAAGAGGGGACACATGTTGATGTAGAAGAGACATGAAGAAGAGGGGACACATGTTGATGTAGAAGAGACATGAAGAAGAGGGGACACATGTTGATGTAGAAGAGACATGAAGAAGAGGGGACACATGTTGATGTAGAAGAGACGTGAAGAAGAGGGGACACATGTTGATGTAGAAGAGACATGAAGAAGAGGGGACACATGTTGATGTAGAAGAGACATGAAGAAGAGGGGACACATGTTGATGTAGAAGAGACATGAAGAAGAGGGGACACATGTTGATGTAGAAGAGACATGAAGAAGAGGGGGACACATGTTGATGTAGAAGAGGACATGAAGAAGAGGGGACACATGTTGATGTAGAAGAGACGTGAAGAAGAGGGGACACATGTTGATGTAGAAGAGACATGAAGAAGAGGGGACACATGTTGATGTAGAAGAGACGTGAAGAAGAGGGGACACATGTTGATGTAGAAGAGACATGAAGAAGAGGGGACACATGTTGATGTAGAAGAGACGTGAAGAAGAGGGGACACATGTTGATGTAGAAGAGACATGAAGAAGAGGGGACACATGTTGATGTAGAAGAGACGTGAAGAAGAGGGGACACATGTTGATGTAGAAGAGACATGAAGAAGAGGGGACACATGTTGATGTAGAAGAGACATGAAGAAGAGGGGACACATGTTGATGAAGAAGAGGGGACACATGTTGATGTAGAAGAGACATGAAGAAGAGGGGACACATGTTGATGTAGAAGAGACATGAAGAAGAGGGGACACATGTTGATGTAGAAGAGACATGAAGAAGAGGGGACACATGTTGATGTAGAAGAGGGGACACATGTTGATGTAGAAGAGACATGAAGAAGAGGGGACACATGTTGATGTAGAAGAGACATGAAGAAGAGGGGACACATGTTGATGTAGAAGAGGGGACACATGTTGATGTAGAAGAGACATGAAGAAGAGGGGACACATGTTGATGTAGAAGAGACATGAAGAAGAGGGGACACATGTTGATGAAGAAGAGGGGACACATGTTGATGTAGAAGAGACATGAAGAAGAGGGGACACATGTTGATGAAGAAGAGGGGACACATGTTGATGTAGAAGAGACATGAAGAAGAGGGGACACATGTTGATGTAGAAGAGACATGAAGAAGAGGGGACACATGTTGATGTAGAAGAGACATGAAGAAGAGGGGACACATGTTGATGTAGAAGAGGGACACATGTTGATGTAGAAGAGACATGAAGAAGAGGGACACATGTTGATGTAGAAGAGACATGAAGAAGAGGGGACACATGTTGATGTAGAAGAGACATGAAGAAGAGGGGACACATGTTGATGTAGAAGAGACATGAAGAAGAGGGGACACATGTTGATGAAGAAGAGGGGACACATGTGATGTAGAAGAGACATGAAGAAGAGGGGACACATGTTGATGTAGAAGAGACATGAAGAAGAGGGGACACATGTTGATGTAGAAGAGACATGAAGAAGAGGGGACACATGTTGATGTAGAAGAGGGGACACATGTTGATGTAGAAGAGACATGAAGAAGAGGGGACACATGTTGATGTAGAAGAGACATGAAGAAGAGGGGACACATTTTGATGTAGAAGCAGACCCGGCGTCATGGGCGGGCCCCGTGGGGCCGGGCCCGCCCATCCAGGATTTGGGCCCGCTGTTTTAATCAGGGCTGAATACAACATTTTAATTGTTTTATTATTATGTTCAGTGGCGGCGCCAGGGTATACTGGGGTAGACTACAGCCATACCAAGAAATGGCTTAGCCCCACCATGAAAAATGATTTTAAAGTAAGATAAATAAAGTCCGCCAACTCGCGCGGAGTAAATTACCCTTGGTTTAAAGCTATGTTTGAACCCTTTTGAGCTAAAACATGCACAGACAGCAGTAAAAACCGAAGACTAGAAACGGTTTTGAAAACTTTTGTCACGTAGTGATCGTCTTCTCAATAGAACATCTTTGATAATGTCTTCTGGCCAATCAGAATCAAGATAACGGCGTGGTGTTGTTGCAGGAAGTCCCGACGGAGAATACTTTTGCTGTAGTACATCTCTATGCATCGATACAACATTACGTGTTGATAGAAATCAACACGTAATGAAATCAGACCCCACGGTTTGATGATTGATAGGTGTGTGGGCTGTCTTTCATTTTGACACACAGAACAATGGGGGCTATCCACCCTTATCCACAATGTAAAGTAATTCACAGCCTCTTCCCTCTTCTCTCTGTGAGGAGCAGCAGGTTCAGCTTTCAGAACAAAGTAACACAAAACTAAAATGGCATTCATTTTTTTTTAAATATGTCGTGTAGTAATTTTTTTTATTTATTTTTCTTCTCAAGAGAGTACCAGAATGTGTATTTTATGTTTAGTATTTCAAAAAATCTCTTGTTATTTACATCAAGACAAATGTGCCTTTTTATTTCATACAGTTCAATTTGGATTGAGACAGGGAAATAATCTAAACCTCACGCGTGGCGTTTCACTGTCAAGAGGAGCGTGTATGTAATTACATTGCAAATACTGATGTGAGCCCCAGCACTGTATGGGTTAGCCCTACCAGAGATTACCCAACAAAAATATTCTGTTTGTTGTTATTTGTAGGGCTTTGTCCTAATATTTATTTTTTGTTTTAAACTATGTTGAAAGATTAGTTTAATACCTTTTTTTTTTTTTGCTATGAAATTCTGAATGAAAGGCTGCGCGCGAGACTGTTTTTTCGCTGGGTTGAGTCGTGTGTGTTTTTGAGTGAGATGCGGCACAGCAGCCTGTCAGTTTACTCTTGCTAGGTTAGTTTGGCTATTATCATTTATATTTATCTGCAACAATGGATATCAGGAAGTGGTTCACACTTATACACTTGAGAGGAATATGGCAACTCAACGCAGGCACATTAGAAGACATCAGTTACGTTACCAACGAGCTAGCAAGCCAGCCAGGGACAAGGGAGGCTGGCAATCAATTATATTTTGAAGAGAAATTGACTCTCAAGCCGGCTCTCTCACAAACTCCTGCTCTGTGCGCAAGCAGACCACTGCACACGCTCTCTGCCTCGCTCAATCTCTCTCTCCCTTTCTCTCCATCGCTCAACCTCACTCCACCTCTCCACCCTGTGTGCGCTCAGGTTTGCCTGCGTGCTAGCCCAAGTTGGCACAGCATTACAAATGTGCCACAAAACCAACCAATGGATGTAGTCTATAATAAGACCGTCAACAGCCTTATGGCAACCTTAACCCCCCCCCCCTTGACACATCTTGAGATTTCCCGGGAAATGTAAGTTTCGGGGTGGGCCCGCCCTGGTAAATCAAATGCCCGCCCAGAGACGTATGTCTGCCGCCGGGTCTGTGTAGAAGAGACATGAAGAAGTGGATTTTGCACAATAGGTGACCTTTAAAAACAATCAAAGGAGGGTCATACCTTTCCTCAGCCCCTGATTGGCTGAGGCGCTGTCGTTGATGCTGGAAACAATGAGCCCTCCCTCCTCCGACTGCTCCAGAGTCAGGGCGTCGGAGAGACTCCTTCCCCTGCGGTGTGAAGGCTGCAAACAAAGACATTTCATAAAGACTTTAAACCAAAAACACGCCTTAACAGGTTGAGCTATAAACACTTAAACTGACATTTAGCTGTTATATAACGTTTTAATCTCAGAACTGAAAGAAGATGGAGGTGTGTCTTACCATGATTGTTGTGTCTCTGTTACAGCTGCATTAAAATCCCTTCTGATTAAACCTATGGAAGAAAAGCAAATGTTCAGTCAACGTATTTTTTAAAACTTGAGACATACAGTGCAGTTTGGGATTGACCTTATACTTTTAACACATTAAAGTTTCATAATAAAAATAGCTGATTGAACTCGGGAGACATTTAAGATCACGTGATGGCAGTGGTGGAATGTGACTTAGTGTATTTACGCAATTACTGTTATTACGTATCATTTTCACATACTTTTACTTTACTGGGAGTTCCCAATGAATGTCACTTTCTACTTTTACTTTGGAGGCAAACGTACTTTTTACTACACTTGACAGCTTTAGTTACTTTATAATTACACAAATGTAAAGTTAGTTTTACATTCTGACTTATAACAATAGCAGTTTTGTTTTTATAATGTCAAATAGTTTTAAGTGTATTTGATGCTGATACTTTTAACTCTAACTAAAGAAAGAAGGACTTGTATTTGTACACAGTACTTACTCAACCAGTGTACTACAGTGGTACTTCTTAAATGAGTTCAAACCAAGAGGTAAAGGTTTCTGCAGGGTCTCTAAAGGGTCGGGAATGTTTTGATCATCCATGACCCATGCTGTTGCTCTAAATTCCAACTAAGAAGCTATGTTTTCCAATAGCACTTGAATGCACCACTCTGTGAAACTTCAGTGTGTTTTAACCGCATTTTCAAGCACACCTTTAAAAGTACAAGATCATGAAAGAAATATTTGGGTGGGGCGTATTTACTTGGCAAACCAAACAATTTCATATCTGGGAAACACAACGTTTTTTTTTTTAGATATTGTTCAGAAAGCAACGTTTTAACACCAGAAACAAAAGACATTATTGAACAATTTGTATTGTTTTGAAGGAAATCATATCTGCACACACTTTCCATTTAAAAGCATGCTTTAAATTGACATTTAGAGACATTCAAGTAGGTTTTACAGCTGGTCATGTTGCCATTTTATATCTTCTTTCATTATACCAAGAGTATCTAAATCCAAGATAAATGCTATGTTCTATGAAACTCTCATGGCATCGCATGACGTGACTTTCACCTAAATGAGAAAGCAGCATTCAGTACAGTAGGAGTGCATGTTGCCTGTCTGACTGTATGTATGTCTGTCTGTATGTATGTATGTATGTATGTATGTCTGACTGTATGTCTGTCTGTCTGTCTGTCTGTCTGTCTGTCTGTCTGTCTGTATGTATGTATGTATGTATGTATGTATGTATGTATGTATGTATGTATGTATGTATGTATGTATATATGTCTGACTGTATGTCTGACTGTATGTCTGACTGTATGTATGTATGTATGTATGTATGTATGTATGTATATATGTATGTATGTATGTATGTATGTCTGTCTGTCTGTCTGTCTGGCTGTCTGTCTGTCTGTATGTATGTATGTATGTATGTATGTATGTATGTATGTATGTATGTATGTATGTATGTATGTATATATGTCTGACTGTATGTCTGTCTGTCTGTCTGTCTGTCTGTCTGTCTGTCTGTCTGTCTGTCTGTCTGTATGTATGTATGTATGTATGTATGTATGTATGTATGTATGTATGTCTGACTGTATGTATGTCTGTATGTATGTATGTATGTATGTATGTATGTATGTATGTATGTATGTATGTATGTATGTATGTATGTATGTATGTATGTATGTATGTATGTCTGACTGTATGTATGTCTGTATGTATGTATGTATGTATGTATGTATGTATGTATGTATGTATGTATGTATGTATGTATGTATGTATGTATGTATGTATGTCTGACTGTATGTCTGTCTGACTGTCTGTCTGTCTGTCTGTCTGTATGTATGTATGTATGTATGTCTGTCTGTCTGACTGACTGACTGACTGACTGACTGTATGTATGTATGTATGTATGTATGTATGTATGTATGTATGTATGTATGTATGTATGTATGTATGTATGTCTGACTGTCTGTCTGTCTGTCTGACTGTATGTATGCATGTCTGTCTGTCTGTATGTCTGACTGTATGTCTGTCTGTCTGTATGTCTGACTGTATGTCTGTCTGACTGTATGTATGTATGTATGTATGTATGTCTGACTGTCTGTATGTATGTCTGACTGTCTGTATGTCTGACTGTATGTCTGACTGTCTGTATGTATGTCTGACTGTCTGTATGTCTGACTGTATGTCTGACTGTCTGTATGTATGTCTGACTGTATGTATGTCTGACTGTATGTCTGTCTGTCTGACTGTATGTATGCATGTATGTCTGTCTGTATGTCTGACTGTATGTCTGACTGTATGTATGTCTGACTGTATGTCTGACTGTCTGTCTGTCTGACTGTATGTATGTCTGTCTGTCTGTCTGTCTGTATGTATGAACAGTATAGTGACCCCCCATGTATCTCAGCAGGTGCATCTCTCAGGTATTTGCGATATGGCTGTGAGGAAAACCAGGAACAGGTTAATCGGGAGAGCTGCGAACAAGAGGTCTGTTGTTGGGTGTTTCCTTTTTAAAGCACACATTCAGAAGGGACCACACCCACAACTTTAGGTAAAAACTCTGTCAGACTTCCACTAAATCAAGAGACATTATGTTCTATTTGGATATCGGAAAATTATGTGAATTCATGTGTGAATAACTTAAATAAAGCTTCATTCCTAACCAAACCCTAACTGCAGTTTTCATTCCAAACATCAAAAAAAAAAAGTGTATTAAATATAACATCCCAATGTCAAATATATTTAATACGTTTTTAAAACAAATGCAGAATTGTTTCACCATTGACACAAATTGTTCGGGTTTATAGCAACACAGATTATATGTTATTATGAAATAAGTAAATCAATAAATACACATATTATCTCAAAACCAATGTGATTATTTCCAAACAATGTAGAATGACATGGCAGCCAATCATTTCCCATCCCTTCTAAGTCTAATTATACTCAAACATAGAGCATGATTTCCATAAATATAGATTGTATCTCAATCTAGTCAACATTTATTCCAACAAGACAACTGAGAACCACAACGTGTGCACACCCATTTTGTAATGATACAATGATGTCAAAAGACACAACAATGCCAGGATTTAAATCAATCAAAACACTAAATATACGCTCGTAAAACTGTCCTTCATAACGACAGATAGTGTGGTTTTAATGTTCGGAACCCAATCGTTTTACATTTTGTTATTTCCGTACGAGTTGATAAAAACGACCACGTCTTCAAGACCAAAATCAAACACTAACATCAATCAGATTATTCACATTTAGATAATATTACACACTTGGCCCTAAATGACTTCTGAGATAAAGGAGGCAGCTGATTTACTACGTATAAGTTACGTATTACACATTTCACGATAAGCAGAAATACTCCTTTAGTTTCATTAGCAACACAAACTAGTGTTCAGGAGCAGAGAGACTAAGTGGACATTTTGAAATGACAAAAAACATCTTATTATTATCATTATTATATTTATTTATTTTATGCATTTATTCCTTTTTTCCTAAGTCTTTTCTGGTTTAACTAAGTGGGTTATCTGTTTATAAATATATATATATATATATATATATATATATATATATATATTTGACCTCCTTGTATTCCCTGAAAGCTTATATATGAGTATGTAATGTAATGTATCAGGAACACATGGTGCATGTCTGCTAACAAGTTTAAACGTTAGACTTAAATTGCATTTCTTAAAGCACGTTGAGCTGCACCCTGTGTATGGAACGTGCTACACAAGTAAAGCTCTATTATTATGATTACTTTGAATTGAAACACGTCTTTGTTTCGGTTGTCCTTAGTAAAAGTGAGCATTAATATCGGCTAAAGAAAGTACAAAAAGCTGAAAATAAACTATGAGTAAGAAAATAAGACCATTCATAGAAACAGAAGGTCTGCTCGGAGCACCAACACGTTTGCCCACAAGTTCTCTAAGAAGTCGAGATGAGCGCTGACAGAAACGACCTGTCACCTGAAACCAAACGCTGTCACCCAAAGCTCTCCACCTTAAGTACAACCACGCAGGAAGATGTATAAATGAAACTGACCTCGGGGGCCATCAGGCAGCTGTTTGGTCCTCCGTGTTGTTGAAGTTGTTGAAGGAGTTTCTGCACTATGAGTCCATGCTGTTTGCTCTGCCGGCTGAGAGTGAGCGGAGGAGCTGCAGGCGGGAGCACTGCACCTTCATCTGGAGCAGAAAAACCTGTTCCACCTTTACTGTCTCTCTGTCAGTCGCTGTCAAAACACACACACGTTCCCATCACACACACACACACACACACACACACACACACACACACACACACACACACACACACCCTCGGGCAAACACACCCTGCCTCTCGTACTGTATGCATAAAACACAGAGACACACCACAGCAGACAAAAGTACAACCTGTATCTCTGACCCACTTATACATCAACACATCTGTTCCTAGAGTCTACACACACACACACACACACACACACACACACACACACACACACACACACACACACACACACACACACACACACACACACACACACACACACACACACACACACACACACACACACACACACACACACACACACACACACACACACACACACACACACAGTCTCTACTGGGACATGTCTCCATGCTTTAATGTTCAAAAAGCTCTTTATGGTTCTCATACTGCCTGTGCTGCAGCACCTCTTTTCACCCTCTGTCTGAAACCAGAGCCCAGTCTGCTCTGATTGGTTAGCTGCCTGGCTCTGTTGTGATTGGTCAGCAGCTTAGAGATGTCCCGCCCCTTAGCCTATCAAGTACAATGTGTTGGAGCGCTAGCCAATAGAAGAGCGAGTGTCTCGTAGTGATGTCACTCTGTTCAGGAAGTAAACAAAGGAGTCAAATGGAGGCGTTTTAGGAGAATTAAATAGGTAATACATTTTTTGTATCAATACTTGGAATCTGAAGTAAATAAAGCCGTCACATAAATGAATAAAAAGTACAATTTCTCCCTAAGACATACTAAAGCAGCCTTGTATCCTCAGGTAAAGCTGAAGACATCTCATAGTCAGAGCCTTCATGCATTATATGTATTGCATTGTATTTTATGTGTCCTGCACTTCCACATGTCTCTGTGTGTCCGTGGAAAGCCACTCACTTTAAGGCATTATTGTTGAAACCTTGACATTCAGGAATCAGCACGGAGCAGATCAACAAAAACCAAACACTCCCCTTGACAACGTGATATGAGAAAAATGCTGACCTGTGCCAAAGGGAGCGGCAGGCGTTCAGGGTGTGACTCACCCTGTGTGTGTGTGTGTGTGTGTGTGTGTGTGTGTGTGTGTGTGTGTGTGTGTGTGTGTGTGTGTGTGTGTGTGTGTGTGTGTGTGTGTGTGTGTGTGTGTGTGTGTGTGTGTGTGTGTGTGTGTGTGTGTGTGTGTGTGTGTGTGTGTGGAGAGAAAAGAGGTTTCAGTTGCGTTCACACACTCCTTACCTAACTCTACCTGTGATGTTTGATGAGATTAACTCAGGCTAACCTGGTGAACATGAAACAGGCGTGACGGCTATTTTAAAAAGTACAGCAATTATAAACAACATGGGTGTCAAAACCAGAAAGAGCAAAACCAACAACAAGATAAATGTTTTCCAAATAATTTATAGAGGCTTACATGAAATGCATCTCCTATAAATCATGCGTAATGTAATGATGTAGTGATAGAAAGTTAAGGTAAGGGGTGCCATGTTCAATACAGCCATTCATTGATTGACATAAATCTAACTGGTTTAGGCCCAAAATACATTTCTGACCTCCTGCTAAATGATGAACCATCCAGATCTCTCAGGTCTTCAGGGACTGGTCAGCTTTCTGTCCCCAGAGTCAGAACTAAACATGGAGAAGCAGCGTTCAGTTATTATGCTCCATCTGGAACAAACTCCCAGAAACCTGCAGGTCCGCTGCAACTCTGACTACTTTTAAATCCAGGCTGAAGACTTTTCTTTTTGTCGCTGCTTTTAATTGAACTATTCACATCTTAGACTGCACTGTAACTTTTATCCATGTATTTTTTCTTTTAATGTTTATTTTAATATGTTTGCTTTTTAATTACTGATTTTCTTAATGTCTTTCATTTTTTGTAAAGCACTTTGAATTGCCTTGTTTTGAAAAGTGCTATATAAATAAACTTGCCTTGCCTAACTGGCAGATATTTTGATAATCTATTAAAGGTGGGGTAGGTAGTTTGGGAGAAACCAGCTCGAGTGCGCTCGAGTTTGAAAATACACAGCCGGAACAAATCTGCCACTTCTTATAGAGCCCCTCCTCCAACACACACGAACGCACACATGACCAATGAGGGCACGAGATAAGTGTGTGCCCAGATGGAAGGCTGACAGGCAGGTAGGCCATCCAGTTACTTTAGCCGGCTCAGATGATTGGTCGAGCTTTTTACAGCGCCACGGCTTCCACAGATGACGTTTTTTAATGGATTTTTTGTCAAAGCACTTCAGATATTCATTGCTATCAGGATGTTAAGAGCATTCCATGGAATATAACAACAAGTGTATCTCGAGCCGGTTTCTCAAACTTACCTACCCCACCTTTAATTGTTAGGAGCCATTTCTTAGCAAAAATGCAAAATTATTAAACGGTTTTAGGCAGAGATGGAGTACTGAGTCCTGGACTCGGGTCGGACTCGAGTGCCGATTTTCGGGACTCGGCTCGCGCACTAATGGACGCAACTCGGACTTGGACTCATTAATTCTCGCCCACGATGACTTGGACTCGAACACAGGTAATGATGACTCGTACTCGGCTCTGACACTCCGTGGGTGACTCGGACTCGACTACGACTCTACCTTGGTGACTCGAACTTGGACTCGAACTCTAAGAGTGGGGACTCGAGAGTGACTTGGACTCGTGAATCGGTGACTTGACTACAACACTGGTTGTAGGTTCTCAAACCATCTTTTTTATTATAGTTAAATTATTATTTTGGGAATTTAGCAATCATAGTGTCTCTAGGGAATTGGGACACAGGCATTTTTCACTGTTTCTGAAAGTTTTACAGACAAAACGATTAATGAGGTGATAAACAACCGTTATTTGAAGGTTTATTTATGTCCCTTAAACATGTTTTGAGGTTTACACAGGTTTGGAAAAAGTAAATGACAGTTGTTTATAATGGATACATGAGAGGACAAACACACTGAAGGATTTAAACTCTGTCTCCAGGAAGACTAAATATTCTGCATGATTTGCAGAGAAGACAAATAATGTATCGTGACAACATGCCCTCTGGTTATAAAAAAGACTCTGGTTTCCTAATAAATAAAAAAACACAATTATAAAAGTTGTAGTGTCGTCCAAAACGTGCGAGTTTGTGATTTTACAATAAATGCTAATAAGCTTGACCCATATGTTTATGGCTTTATAAATAAACTTGCCTTGCCTTTAATATTAACATTCATCAAATGCAGCTGCTTTTCATTCGGAAAAAATAACAACACAGAATAATAACAATTACAAATACAAAAGATGAGAAACATTGATTAAATACAAATAAAATGATAAATAAGCTTGTTGTTCTTATGCCGATGAGACTAACTACAGGAAGGAAGTGAACCAGCTGGCCCTGTGGTGCCAAATTAACAACCTCTTCCTCAACCTGGAGAAAACAAACAAAGGAGATAGTGGTTGACTTCAGGAGAACCCACCGTCGACCCCCTCTCCCCCTGACCATCAACGGTGCTGCTGTGACGCAGGTGACCAGCACTGATGACCTCACCTGGAAAATCAACACCACCGCACGAGTGAGGAAAGCCCAGCAGCGCCTGTACTTCATCCGGAAGCTCAAGCGAGCCGGAGCATCACCCCCCATCGTGCCGTCCTTTTATCGAGGCGCCACCGAGAGCATCCTCAGCAGCTGTATCACGCTGTGGTTCAGAAGCTGCACCGCCGCCGACCGCAAGAGCCTGCAGCGCATAGTGAACTCTGCCTAGAGGACCATCGGTGCCTCGCTCCCCTCACTACAGGACATATACAACACCCGCCTCACCCCCAAAGCACTCAGCATTGTGGGTGACTCCACCCACCGCTCCAACAGCCTCTTCAGCCTCCTGCCTTCAGGGAGAAGGTTCCGCAGCCTCAGCTCGGGCACCGTCAGGATGCTGAACTCTCTCCCCTCCCTACCTCCCTCTCTCCCCCCCTCTGACATCTCTCCCCTGAACTCTCCACCCTACCTCCGACCTTTCTCCACTGCCCCAAATGGTCCTGGACTCTAACCCACACACACACACGCCCTTTTTGTTGTTATTTGATGTATATATGTCACACTGTAGGACCTCGAGAAACGATATTTCTGGATGTACAACATGTAGAATTATTCACAATAAAGCTGACTTTGTGACTTGTTGTCGATTGGTTGGTCACCCTGCTTATGTGAGATTTGACAATATTGATAAAAAAATATTTTAAGAATCTATTTCAACTTGGATTTTCAGTCTTTAAGCAGGGGTAGACATTAAGGGTAAAAAGCCACTGGCCCTCCGGGCCGGTGGAATTGTATTGTCACTGGCCCCACCATTGTAACCACTGGCCCGGAGCATTCGTCCAAAAAAATATATATCGACAAATAATGAAGAAAATTAACACATTTGTTGCAATAGTAATTTATACATTACTACTTGTACTACAACATCAGTTCTTCCTCATTTGTTCATATTTGGTTTATTAAAATAATGATATTGTGGTCATTGTTAAAAAATGTCTGCTATTATTATGAGTATTATTATTTGTATAATGCACTTTCTGCCTTCCTGTCATTAGGAGTTAGACATGTAATGGCTATAGATTAGATCCTTCATTATCCTAAACTGCTGGGACATTTCCCTAAACCCAATACCTTTATATTGTCTACTCTTCACTTACTTGTCAGCATAGGTCGGCATTGATGTACAGAGCCGACAGAAGACCTTGTTTATATTGGCATCGTATTGAGAGGTGCAGCCAGTGACGCGTCCTAAAACCAGGAAGTAAGCTGCTGGTTCCCTCGACAAGGGTTTTGTAAAATAGCTGGAAATAAGGTCTGTGGAAAACAAACAAACCTGCACGTTTTGTTCTGCCGGATAATCTCCACATGTCTACCCTACTTTTATAATTTTCGAATCATAAATCTAATCGATAGATTATAAAAGGGTTTTAGGACGCGTCACTGCACCACTAGAAGCCAACTCCATCGATCAAGCTGTCTGAAACGTTCTCTCCCTCTTCTTCTCATGCTCCCTGTCACTCTCCTTTAACTCCTCCGGTGACTTTCTTTTATTTGAAAATAGTTTTTTGCCCGGCGCTTGGCCGGTTACCGCTGGTATTAAAAACATTTTGGCGAATGGTTAGGTGGCGCGATACTCTGTAGTGAAGGAGCACGCTCACGGGAGCCTGCTCGCGCTGAGCTCCGCAGCAAACAGCTGTTTGCTTTTCACCCAACAACGACAACCGACTCACGGAACGCTATGTTGTAGCGTTAATAAACGAACCAATTTAACTAAATTGCTAGTCAAAATACCAATACCACAGGAAACATTTTTTTTTAAACAATATTTTTAGTGGCCCGAGCGGGCAAGTGGAAAGTACGTTATGCTGGCCCGGGGTGTATAAATAGTGCTCCCGGGCCAGCGGGCCAATTATAATGTCGAGCCCTGCTTTAAGCAATTTTTATTAGAAAAAATGCAATGGTAACGTAAATAAATTATAATAAAGGACCTTAAATTCCTCACAATTCAATTGTAAGAAACCTATGTCTTACAATAATCACTTTAAAGAAACTAAATGTCAGCTGGAAATAAGAAAATATGATCATAAACGCACTGCTCCTTGCTTCCAAGTCCGAAAAGGAGCAGGAAATTCCCCATTTCTCTGCAGAAACAGTAAAAAGCAGCAAAACGTGTGATCAGGACGGAGCTGAAGAAATCAGGACGGAGCTGAAGAAATCAGGACGGAGCTGAAGAAATCAGGACGGAGCTGAAGAAAGCAGGACGGAGCAGAAGAAAGCAGGACGGAGCAGAAGAAAGCAGGACGGAGCTGAAGAAAGCAGGACGGAGCAGAAGAAAGCAGGACGGAGCAGAAGAAAGCAGGACGGAGCTGAAGAAAGCAGGACGGAGCTGAAGAAAGCAGGACGGAGCAGAAGAAAGCAGGACGGAGCTGAAGAAAGCAAGACGGAGCTGAAGAAAGCAAGACGGAGCTGAAGAAATCAGGACGGAGCAGAAGAAATCAGGACGGAGCAGAAGAAAGCAGGACGTTTCCAGGAAGCTATTCAAGGTAAAAAACTATACAAATAAATCTGTTTCTCTTCTTTCAGTGTCTTTTATCCGTCTCTCCTCTAACCGACCATCCTCTGGAAGATAGAGTCGTCTGATTGGCAGAGAGCGGCCGGGGTGTCAAACTCCACAACCTTCCCAGCATGCATCACCAGCACCCTGTCGCAGTCCATGATGGTGTTGATCCTGCACACACAAAAAGAAAAAGAAAAAATGTCTTATTCGACAAAGAAAGACTGGATCAAAAACGTAGGGGCGGCACTAGCTCAGTCTGTAGGGACATTTAGGGATGTGTGTAGTTGCTGTGCATGTGACCGTGCTGTAGTTTCTTTATAGCCCAACAATAGCCACCTTTAGCTTAGCGGGGGAGACGTGAAGTCATGTGACCGTGCTGTAGTTCCTTTATAGCCCAACATTAGCCTCTTTTAGCTTAGCGGTGGTGACGTGAAGTCATGTGACCGTGCTGTAGTCCCTTTATAGCCCAACATTAGCCACCTTTAGCTTAGCGGGGGAGACGTGAAGTCATGTGACCGTGCTGTAGTTCCTTTATAGCCCAACATTAGCCACCTTTAGCTTAGCGGTGGTGGCGTGAAGTCATGTGACCGTGCTGTAGTTTCTTTATAGCCCAACATTAGCCACCTTTAGCTTAGCGGTGGTGACGTGAAGTCATGTGACCGTGCTGTAGTTTTTTTATAGCCCAACATTAGCCACCTTTAGCTTAGCGGTGGTGACGTGAAGTCATGTGACCGTGCTGTAGTTCCTTTATAGCCCAACATTAGCTTGTTGTGGTGTTAATATGTGGAGAATATTCTACAGAAAATGTGTAAGTATCATAAATATTTGTTTGATTTTCTGAAATATTAAAACATATAATATACAAATCCTGTTGCTCTTTGTCGAGGCAGCCAGTAGGATGCTAATTTATGCTCATATATATGGAGCGTAATAACTACACTTGGCTTTCTTCTGTTTAGTTTTGACTCGGGGGTCAAATTGGCATGGATTTTAGGAAAAACGTCTACCTGTGTGCGATAGTGAGGACGGTCCTGTCCCGAAACGTCTCTCTGATGGTCTGCTGCAGCAGTTTGTCCGTCTTCTGATCCACGCTGGCTGTGGCTTCATCGATACACAGGACCTGCATGAGAGGAAAACACATTAATTCTGTGTTTTATTAGACACAGAAGGAATAACCTGGACAGATGGTAAAAGAGAGACACACAAAACACTGTACTTGTGTCAGAAGTTCATTCAGTAAAAATCAATAATATATGATGCATATGGAAACCTTTTTCTGCGGGGTTACTGAACTGAGTTGCATTGTGTCCAATACTGTTGATGAAGATTAGGTGTTGGTAGTTGCTGCACGAAATACAGATCAGCAGTGATGAAATAACTTTGTGTATTTTAGATTACCCTTATAACAACTGGAGGTGTGATTGTGCAATTGCTTTAAAACGGTGAAGAAATATCAGATTGTATTCGTGAGAGCAAACGTTAGTGTGATAAAAATAGAAGGAAGATTACCAAGAAAGGGTGCGGCAATAATCCGCACCAGAGTCATTATCCAAAAGATTTGCATGAAGTCAGTCCCTGTTTCGACAGCGTTTATTGAGCCATTACATTTTTGCTTTAGGGCAACAACAATTATTCTCATTATTGAGTCACATATTTGATATTCATCTTGACTAATCTTTTGACTAATTTTGACTAATGGGGTGACTAATTTTGACTAATGGGGTGTAAATAATCGAGCATCAGCAGAAAATAACTACCACAGTTCCCAAAGATGTCTTCACGTCACTTAATGCTCTGTTTCCAAAAGACAGTCCAAACAGAGACATCAATACACTGTACACTTTTTCACATTTAAGAAACTGAAAACAGAGATTATTTGGAAAGTATTTCTCTCTATAAATAATAGAAACTATTAAACGATTATGAAAATAGTTGCAGCTCTAATATACTGTGTTTTTGATTTCACAGAGAAGCATAATGCATGAGTGTTTTCATTTGATCTCATTGATATCAGCGTCACTTTTCGACAGCATCATCAGAGCTGGATTAAGTTACTGTTAATACAATCTGCCTCTCCTGCTGTATACTAAAAGCATTCAATTTAGGTCATTTTTAACAACACAAATTGACCTTTTAGATTTGCATAACTACAAAACTCCACTCTACCCTACTGTTGTGTGACAAACATCACATCGTGTGCATCATGAAACCAATTGCTCGTTGCCTGTGGCGTCGTGGAAAACATCACAAGACTTTCTTTTCAAAAGACTCGTTTGGTTGCACTGTAAACAAATACAAGAGGTAAAGTATCCCGTGAAGCTCAGCGCAAGTTCAACCAGGAAGACCGTCTTTACTCTTCATTTACTATTCCCATGTAACTACTCTCTCTCTCCTCTCAATAAGTGATCGGGGGCGTCACTCTCCAGCTTAACCAATCACTTCGCTCTATTCCCAAGAGCCTATCATAGTGCTCTGCCAAACTTTTTAAGTCTGCTCTCCCCCCCTCTGACAGCTGTCATTTCAGGTGACTCGACACAACCCTCCTCCCCCCCTTTTCACCTCCTGTCCCTCTGAATCCAGGGTACAGCTAAGCCCCTCCCCTTCAGACCGACCCCAACTATCCATTCACCACCACCAGGGTCAAGCTAAGCCCCTCCCCTTCAGACCGACCCCAACTATCCATTCACCACCACCAGGGTCAAGCTAAGCCCCTCCTCTTCAGACCGACCCCAAATATCCATTCACCACCACCAGGGTCAAGACCCGGGGGGGTTTCATCGGATCGGTTCTCCCCTCCCGAATGATACTCCTGCACAACGGGGCCTAATCGCCTAAATCACCATTACATTCATTTGTGTATCTCTGCAATAAATACGTATTCTTACATCAAAACCGTCTCTCCTGATTGAATGAAACACCTGAGCTCTGTGAAGTGACCCGCTAAACATTCATCTGTTTGTCATCTTGCAATTTACTTATTTGTCTAAATAGTTATCACCGCAATAAACCGTATTTAATTTAATCTTACCGTACAATATTTAATTTGACATTCTGTTCTTGTATCATTTTCTATTGACATGTATATAGACTTCTTGCACTATTTTCTATTTGTATTTTATTATATATTTTGCCTTGTTGGGGGAGCTCAGGTCAGAAGGATGTCATTGCCATTTCTACACTGTAGCTTTGAGCATATGACAATGACACCTTTGAATATTTGGTGATCTGCAGCACCATGTCAGCAGTTTCTTTGAGGTGTTACAGTATAATAATAATCATTTATTTACATAGCACCTTTCATGCTTGACGCGGCCCGAAGTGCTTTACAGAGTATGCCAGAAAATGACTATAAGAAATGAGGAACATAATTAAAAACAAGGTATAAACAAACAGAAATCTTCTCTATCTGTTTTTTAAATGTTTGTTTTACTTGTACGACACCAAGTCAAATTCCTCGTCCGTGTCAACCTACCTGGTGATAAACCTGATCCTTCTACTCCAGTAGGACTCAGAAGTCACACTTTTCCTTGTACATGTGATGTTTCGGTGTTGTTGTTTTGTTTCTTTCAACTTTACGGGGCCAAAACGGCAAGTAAGTCTTACCTTTGCTGTATTTTGATCAAAAGTTGTGTTCAAGGGCATTAAAACGCATATAAACGCTGCTGAAGGTTAATCCAATGTGTTTGTGCCACTTTGAAATGATTACTGATAATCCATCATAACATTTATGGCATGAGTGTAACGGAGCTTCCGGTTTTGGGCAAGCTACGTGCACATCACTCTCACTCCTCAATGGAACGTGGACTTAGGAACTTCCCCTCGATTCTATTGGCTCTAACGGTTCAAGAGAGGTGTCAATCATCCAAATCGACCAATGGGTTCCAGAGATATGGAAAATGCACCCAAATTACCCAGAGGTGTTTATTTTTCTCTAAAAAGATCAAATGTCACTTGTTTTGCATCAATCTTGATACAGGGTACTTATGATGTTATAGTTTGGATTCCTAAAGCTTTTAGTCTCAGATCCCATCATTCAAGGCTGGTTTTCACTATAAGTGATGTTTTTTCTTTGGACGGACACTATAATTAAAATGTTTGACTATGTTCAATCTGAATTTACTTTAAAATAAAAACATCTATATTGATTCTGACTTTTCTACATCCAACTCACAGGTTTATCACCGCTTTGAGAAAAAAGATGATTAATTTAACCCTTTTAGAAGGGAAGTTATAGTCATTTGTTCTGGGAATGTCATTTTCCAGCCTGAGCCCTGAAAAACAGGCTCGGGGGTTAAGCACTGAGCCTGTTTTTCAGGTCTCAGGCTCGAAAATTACATTTCCAGAACAAATTAATACTTTTGTTTTGTGCTTTGTGAGTTTAAAAAAAGATCAGTTAGCTGAGTTTCTTCCTGGATATAAAACATTAATAGTTTATTGAATATTAAGAAGCCCTCAGACGCTGTTTCCTGCAGATGACGCGTTTTTCCCCCAGGTATCGGGGGGGCGGTGTAAGGCAAGGCAAGTTTATTTATATAGCACTTTTCAACACAAGGCAATTCAAAGTGCTTTACAAAAAATGAAAGACATTAAGAAAATGGCATTTAAAATCAGCATTAAAAAGAAAAGCTAATAAAATAAACATTAAAATAAAATGGATAAAAGTTACAACTTAAGAGAAGAAGAGGTTAGCAGGTTAACTGTCAAGTGGGAACTAAGTATTTAGTGTAGTACGTTTTTGTGTTTCTCTTATTTTCCTACGATACTGTTATGATTGGCTGTGAATAAGAAAATATGAAGGACAGACCATCTATTTCTATTTTGTTTTTTTTGAGAAGGGGCAGGTAAGATAAGATTATTTTCTCCTCCCTGCTCCTTTCGGTACGGTGTGTTTACAGAGACATGTTTTGTTAATAGTTAAGTTGTGCATACCATGAACGGAACAAATAAAAATGAATGAAATGAAATATCACTGAACAATAAAACCATAAAACAATAAGAATAGTGATAATACTAAAAAATTGCCCCAAAATGAATTGTAATTTACTCAGCCATAACGGAAAGGAGCAAAGTATAGAGAGAGACAGATTTGGGAGAGTGTCATAAGAAATGTAACTAAAACTTATATGTTGTAAATGATAGTTGAATCATAGTTTATATCTAAAGTGGAACATAAGATAAACTTTATTATTTATAAAGAAATGCTGATTCAGGAATCACAATTTGAGTACGCATTATATGTGTATCTGAAACCGCCTGATGCTTATTACTAAACATCAACTCGTCTCTTCATGATGGTGTCAGTGAAATTATTGCAATTAATCCGTCCCTCAGTTTATTCACTCATTTAAAGGTCACCTATCATCTAGGCAATAGCATAGATCTATGAAGTGTTTTGCTCAAAATACCAAACAGATCATTCTAGCCATGCCTCATATCCCTCTATTTCACTTCCTGTTTCCAAAGTGCTGATTTGGGGATAAAGCTTTAAAGAGGAGGGGTCTGAGCTCATGCGGGACCCGGCAGCTACCGTCTAAACTAAATGCTGCCGTGATGAAACGCCATATCATGGATTATCAAGGATCTGAAACAGTCTGGAGCTCAAAGGCTTTCTCTCTTTCCGGTTATACCACAAGGTGAGTTCCTTTTTACTTCCTGCTTCTTCACACACATGCTCTCCAGTACAGGTTAGCTCTGAGTGTTAGCGATGCTAATGTAAACACCGACCATATTACGTCCAAAACAGTCGGGCATTGTTTCTTTTTTTTTTGTGATCAAATTTGTATTGATGTTAATACACGACATGTACAACTATATATAGATAGATAACAATACAGGCATAGATTGAGTCGGTTTCTCCATGAAAACCAGAATATCATCTGCGTATAGCGCCACCTGATGGTGAGTGTCACGAACAGAAATCGGATGTATACTAGGGGATTGGCGTATCATTTGGGCTAGAGGTTCAAGGGAGAGTGCAAAAAGTGCTGGGCTCAATGGACATCCCTGACGGGAAGATCTAGAAACAGGGAATAACGCGGAGGATAATTGCCCAGTGAGCACCAGAGCAGAGGGATTAGAGTACAGCACCTTAACCATATGTATAAAGCCATTACCAAAACCCATTTTCTCCAGCACAGACCACAGAAAGGACCACTCTAGTCTGTCAAAGGCTTTCATTGCATCAAGAGACAGCACCGCTGCCAGGTCTTTTTTGTCTACTGAAGAATCTATTATAGGGAGAAGACGTCTAACATTATCAGCAGCTAGCCTTGACTTTATAAACCCAGTCTGATCACAGTTAACTAAAGTTGGCATATAATCCTGAATGCGCCTGGCAAGCACTTTTGCAAATATTTTTAGATCCGAATTGAATAAACCTAGAGGCCTGTAACTAGCACAATCTGTCGGGTCCTTATCCTTCTTTAAGAGCAAGGGAATCAAGGCTATGTTCACGTCCCTCGAAAAACTGCCTTTATCTATCGAATACATTATCATATCCAAAAGTAGTGGACCCAGTTTATCCCAAAATGCTACATAAAATTCGGGAGGTATCCCATCTAAACCTGGTGATTTGTTTCGTTGCATGTTGCGTACTGCATCTTTTAATTCCTCTAAGGAAATGGGATCATCAAGATGGGTGGAATCAGTGACTGCAAGCTGTGGTAAGTCGAGCTGACCGAGAAAGGCGTCACATCTATTCTTGTCCAACTGAACCTCTGACTTATATAAATTGGAATAAAAGGGAATATCTGCAAAGTGCTCACTAGACCTGATTTTTTAAGCCAAGAGGTGACTGGGCCGAGACCCGTGGAAGTAATAGCGCTGCCTAACCCTATGTATTAGAAATGCTGATCGTTGTTTCAAGATATCATTTATTTCCTTTTAGACAAGTTTACGTTTAGATGCCGTTTGTTTAGAGTAATTATTCTGCAAAATGGAGTCAAGACTAGCAAATTCTGCTTCCAAAGCCTGTAATCTGGCGGATCTTTCCTTACATACATTTGAAGAGAACAATATGGTATTGCTTCTTATAAAGCCTTTGACTGCATTCCATAATATTCTTGGGTCCTCAACTGAACCTATATGTAAGTCAAGAAATTCTTCCAATTGTGTCAGGAATTGTTCTTTATATTTTCCATTTCCTAGTGGAATTGAGGCGCCATCTAGTGGCCCAGAGTCGCACAACAGAGTACTCCCTAGTGGTCTGAGAGGGCAATAGGAAGCAGCATTACATTATCGACTTTCTGGAAAAGTTGTGGAGAGGTAAAAAGATAATCTATCCTAGAAAAAGATTTGTGTCTGGCTGAGAAAAATGAATAATCTTTAACCTGTGGGTTAAAAGCTCGCCACATGTCCACTAGTCCCAAACTCCCAGCCCAAGACTGTAGCGCAGCAGTAGCCGACTCCTGATCTCTAGAGGCTGTTAACCGTTCATTTGAATTCCATACTGCGTTCATGTCTGCTCCCACCATGATAGCATACTCGGTTAATTCCAGCATTTTTTTAGTTAAGGTATCATAAAAATCCTTATCAAATGTATTTGGGGCATAGGAAGAAATAAGAGCCACCTTTCTCCCATAAACTTCTACCCTGGCAATAGTTATCCTCCCTGCAGTGTCTGCCCACATGTCCAGCACCTTAACGTTCAAATTACGATACAATGGCTACTCCTTTGGTTTTGGAGTTAGCTGAAGAGGATGCAATAGTGTGATAGAATTTATTAGCAATGTAGCCGGAATCTTTACTCAGCAGGTGCGTCTCTTGTAGGAAAGCCAAATTAATTTTACGGCGATGTAACATAGTCAACACACTAGCTCGCTTGTGAGGTGCATTCAACCCATCACAGTTCCACACAACAATAGATAAGTCACCCATTGGGCTGCACTGCTCTGGAAGACAATAAGCTGAGTGGAACGTCAGATGATAAACAACCATATTTACTAAACCTGTAAACGAGACCAAAATAAAATGGAGTCCCTCCCCACATAATCAATCCGGGAAGATGTAAGCGTTTCCCATAACTGGACAAAGACAACAACAAGACAGTCCCCCATACATTTCCCCGGTAACAAAAACAAGATGATACAGAAAAATAAAGATTAAAGATGATAAATAAAATAACTAAACCGTACATTAAACGGATATTCCTAAATTGATCCGTGATCTGATTGGATATGGGGCTGCAAAAGGATTATACCTACCCTTCAACCCAGTACTTAAAGCTTACTAAACCGTTGTTAACAGACTAAATGAAATAACTTAAGGCAACAATGGGCTTAGTTATTAGAAGAAAAGAGAGCAAAAAACGTAAATAGGTAACATCATAGCATACACTGTTCTATTACGTGGTGTGGGATCCAAAAATCAAGCAGTAGACTCGCAAGTTAGTCTGATCAGACAAACAATGATAAACAACTATCCGTCCCCAAATGAGTCCAGCGTCAGACAGAAACTAATAAAAAGAAGCCTGCAGAAATAATCCAAAACTCTGTAAGAGATCCCAGACCACGCAAAGCAGTGTGCATTTACTCTAAAACAGCGACGCTATATAGTCCAGTAGGTTCCAAAAGACCGCTATTCGCCGTCAGACGAGCGCCCAGGTCCCGGGTCCCCGTCCCCTGCACTCCTGGTAGGGAGACGATGAAGTCTTCGGCATGTCCCGGGGAATGAAATGTCTTAACTTGACCAGCTCCCTTGACCTTCAGTGTAGCGGGGTAAAGGAGGAAAAATTCCACCCCTTTGGCACGGGCGGTATCCATTGCCCGGGAGAAAGCCTGACGACGTTTAACAGTGTAGCTGCTGTAGTCAGGGGAGAAGCGAATCCTCCGTCCATCAATCGAGAGCGGGGCTTTCTTTGCGGCACGGAGTATGTCTTGGCGGGTGGTATAACGGAGAACGTTGAAAATCAAATTGCGGGTAGCGCCCACCTGCTTCTTCCTGTCGTCGCTGTAGATACGATGAGCTCGCATTAACTCGCCCTTCAGATTACCTGAGGAGGGGAACCACTTTGGAAGCGAGTGTGTCAGAAATTGTATGGCGTTAGACCCTTCAAGTCCTTCCGCTAGCCCAGTTATACGGACGTTGCATCTTCTGCTCCGGTCCTCCATGTCCGCTACCTTGAGTTGCATCATGTTCAGCATATCCTCGTGGGTGGCTAGCATACCCGAATGTTTCACCACATCCAACCGTATCTTGCCCATCTCTGCCTTAACAGTGCCGATGCTTTCACTCAGTACCATCAAGTCTGTTTGGATAGAAGTCAATTTCCCCTCCGTCTCCCTCCCCATCTGTTGGAGTTGGTCGAAGCGCGAATCCAGATAGCCTCGTTGCTTCTCAAGCAACGCCTCCATGTCAGACTTCCCCCTCGTCTCGGGACCCTTTTCAGGCGGCGACTTTTTGCTCGATTTAGACATTGCCTTCGATCAAACATTCATAGGCTAAAATATATATTTTTTAAATGGTCTCAACGGTATATATTTACAGAATTAGCATCACTGGGTTGAGCGAGTTTAACCTATGCTGCCATCTTGTCCAGCTGATCACGTGACTCAGTCGGGCATTGTTTCTGATAGCAACGTTTCTGATCGGGCCGTGGGTCCACATTTCAGATTTGCGTCATATCGGACGCAAATCTGGATCAGCTCCGTTGTTCCCCGTTTTTAGAGATTTGGGTACGGAGGAAAAGAGAGAGGGTTTCATTTTCTGACGCTGCGTGAGTTCCCCGACACACCGGGGACACACCGGGGACACATGTTGATGTATAAAAGACATGAAAAAGTGCATTTTGCATGATAGGTCCCCTTTAAGTTCTGGTTTCTCTTTCAGTCTTTGTGAGAGTCTTGAAGTCGTTGCAAGGATTTTGTTCTGAGCGATTTAATGTTTTGCCTTGCCTTGTTTTACTTTTATTTCCCCGGCCTAGTCCCGCAAATAAAGGATTTTTGATTTCAATCAATTTTCTGCATTTGCCCTCCAGCCGTGACAAAAAAAATACAATTCCCCCAAAATGATGATGGGTCTCACCTTGGCCTGGGTCAGCAGAGCTCTGCAGAGACACAGCAGCTGCCTCTGACCCACAGAGAAGCTCCTCCCTCTCTCTCCAACCTCTGCATCCAGACCGCCTGCGGAGGACATATCACGTCAGCATCAGCCTGAACAACCAAATCTAAGGTTAATATGACTTGTAACTTGATTTGATGTAACATGATCAGTCACGTGTGCTGTGTCACCTCTCCTGGGTGCACCCTTCCTTCAGATGGTTTTAAGAACAATGTGTCGGAGAGGATTAAAGCTGGTGTTACCTAACAGGAATAATGGAGGGTGGAGTGCACTGTGAGAAATAAGAGGGCCTGAGTCAGCTGGATGGATTCAAAACAGACACACCTCGCGTTAATAAGCTGCTCATCCCATCTTCACTTCATTATTCATTTTATATTGTTGCATCGACTCAGTTGTCTTGTGTCTTATCTGTCAGAGAGAAACCCTAATTCACTTTATTGTATTTCTATTATCATACGTTTCACCTCCTTGTGTCTCTTAACCTGAATGTTATATTTGGCTACATGTACCTTTTAAAGTTCTTAACAATTGATCTGAGGGGAATTTCTTGTTGTGTATTACTAGTGATGTGTCATTCTGTAAAGCACTCTGAGCTGCATGTGTTGTATGAGAAGTGCTGTATAAATAAAGCTTTATTATTAACTATTATCTAAATAGTTATCACGGCAATAAACCGTATTTAAAGGTGGGGTAGGTAATTTTGGAGAAACCAGCTCGAGTGCGCTAGAATTTGAAAATACACAAGCGGAAGAAATCTGCCACTTCCTCACAGAGCCCCTCCTCCAACACACACGAACGCGCACATGACCAATGAGGGCACGAGATAAGTGTGTGCCCAGATGGAAGGCTGACAGGCAGGTAGGCCATCCAGTTACTTTAGCCGGCTCAGATGATTGGTCGTGCTTTTTACAGCGCCACGGCTTCCACAGATGATATTTTTTAATGGATTTATTGTCAAAGCACTTCAGATATTCATTGCTATCGGGATGTTGAGAGCATTCCATGGAATATAACAAAAAGTGTATCTCGAGCCGGTTTCTCAAACGTGCCTACCCCACCTTTAATTGTGTCTTAATGTACATTATTTAATTTCATATTCTGTTCTTGTACATATCATATTCTATTTACATGTATATAGACTTCTTGCACTTTTTTATCTTGTATTTTATTATATGTTGCGTTGTTGGAGGAGCTCAGGTCAAAATAATTTCTACACTGCAGCTTTGAGCATATGACAATAAATCCTTTGAGTCTTGAAATCCCTGGTTGAATTCAAGATTCAAGGCTTTTATTGTCCTGTGTACATACCTGCAGTGTAGAAATATGAATTACAATCTGAGGTCACAGGCTCCTCCAACAGAGCAACACAATAAAACAGACATAATAGTTAAAATAGTGCAAGTAAATACAAATACAATAGAATAGAAAAAGTGCAAGGAGAGTCTATATACAAGTAATTGGGATATAATGAGAGGTGGGGAGTAGTGGAGTACAAATACTTCGTTACTGTACTTAAGTACATGTTTCTCAGTACTTTACTCCACTACTTATTTTTCTGACGACTTTTTACTTTGACTTCTTACATTTCTAACACAAATACCTGTACTTTCTACTTCTTACATGTTGAACACAAATACCTGTACTTTCTACTTCTTACATGTTGAACCCAAATACCTGTACTTTCTACTTCTTACATGTTGAACACAAATACCTGTACTTTCTACTTCTCACATGTTGAACCCAAATACCTGTACTTTCTACTTCTCACATGTTGAACACAAATACCTGTACTTTCTACTTCTTACATGTTGAACACAAATACCTGTACTTTCTACTTCTTACATGTTGAACCCAAATACCTGTACTTTCTACTTCTTACATGTTGAACCCAAATACCTGTACTTTCTACTTCTTACATGTTGAACCCAAATACCTGTACTTTCTACTTCTTACATGTTGAACACAAATACCTGTACTTTCTATTTCTCACATTTTCCAAACAGGCTGGTTCCTTTAGTTTGAATCTGTGTTTGGTGGTGAGTATCTGTACTTCTACTTGAGTAAAGGATGTGTGTACTTGTGCCATCTCTGGATATGATATATTAGATACATATATATTCTCTCCACTCACCCATCCTGAGCACCACAGCGCTGAGGTGGCACTGCTGCAGGACGTCCAGCAGCTGATGATCAGAGTGACGCTCACACGGGTCCAGATTCTCTCTGATCGACCCGCTGAACAGGAAGGGGTCCTGAGGGATGATCGCCAGCCGGGACCTGCAGGGGGCGCCACCACAGAACAAGAGTCAAGGTACACTTTGTAAAATAAGGCAAGGCAAGATTATTTATATAGCACTTTTCAACACAAGGCAATTCAAAGTGCTTTACAAAAATGAAAGACCTTAAAGGCCCCTATTTTACTGTTTCTCATCAATATATCACAGGTCTCAGATATATCCAGAGCCTGTCTCTGATTGGCTGAAACACCAACCAGATCATTGCAGCATTACCCATAATCCCCTCTGTTTCAGCCCTGTTTCCAAAGTGCTGATTCTCTGTCTGTTACTTCAGATGAAAATAAGGAGCCCCTCCCCACGCCCCTCTGAGAGACATTTGGTTACAAAGAACTCAATGGTGCTCTAGGAGGAGATTCAGGTGATAAGGGAGAACAACAATAAGGAGAGGAACAACATGGGCATGAAAAGCAAATACATAATAATAAAGCTTTTTTTATATAGCACTTTTCATACAAAATGGCGTAACATCAACTTCTGCTCAGGTTCACAGACACTGAATCTAAGAAAAATCATGAGTGTGTGTGTGTGTGTGTGTGTGTGTGTGCGTGTGTGTCTGACCTGTGAGTTGTGCTGCTGAGGTTCAGTGTGTGTGTGTGTGTGTGTGTGTGTGTGTGTGTCTGACCTGTGAGTTGTGCTGCTGAGGTTCAGTGTGTGTGTGTGTGTGTGTGTGTGTGTGTGTGTGTGTGTGTGTGTGTGTGTGTGTGTGTGTGTGTGTGTGTGTGTGTGTGTGTGTGTGTGTGTGTGTGTGTGTGTGTCTGACCTGTGAGTGGTGCTGCTGGGGCTCAGTGTGTGTGTGTGTGTGTGTGTGTGTGTGTGTGTGTGTGTGTGTGTGTGTGTGTGTGTGTGTGTGTGTGTGTGTGTGTGTGTGTGTGTGTGTGTGTGTGTGTGTGTGTGTGTGTGTGTGTGTGTGTGTGTGTGTGTGTGTGTGTGTGTGTGTGTGTGTGTGTGTGTGTGTGCATGTGTGTGTGTGTGTGTGTGTGTGTGTGTCTGACCTGTGAGTGGTGCTGCTGGGGCTCAGTGTGTGTGTGTTGTTAGAATATTATAGTGGATCTACGCACCACGTTTCAAATATCCCCGCGTCCTTCGAGAGCTGTGTTATATGGAAGGAGTTCAGTGCCACCAAGTCAAGAATAATCTACTTTAATGGTGATATCACAATGCACCAGAAATCATTACATTCAATACAAGAATACATACAATAATACAATATACTTGGGAACCCCAGTTACCTTGTGATCACGTCAGCCAGCCAGCAGAAAAGAGAGAGAACTCAGTTGTGTCTTCTGACTATATCCAGAAGCAATGGGAGGGATCTCTGATTCTCTCTACTTTGATTGGCAGCCCAAATCTTGAGTTTCTCCATTCTCAGGTGGCAAAAGCATCTGCATACAGTACAAGTCAACACATGCTGTAACCTCCCCCGCCAAATCCTTTGTCCTCAAAAGCCACATGGTCTCTCTAGAGTCACATGTGCTCGGGCTCAAAAGTCCAGCTCAGTTTTAACCCAAACGATTCTCATTTTAAACTTATACATTTGGAGCTAACATGAATACATTCAAATATTCCTTACAACTCCCCCTTTTTATTTAACTCTAATAAATCAATTACTTTCAAGACATTCACATTCGTTCTGGGATTCAGACTATTTAAACGTTCAGAAATGGCTCCACATATCAACTTCATATGACCATGTTAGAAATACAAAAATATGCAAATAGCTCCATACATCAATTACATCACTTAGTAACAACAAAGTTAAAACCCTTCAATTATTCTGATTGAGTATAGTCAATCGTCATAAGGTATAACCTTCACAGTGGTGATTCAATTAATCTGTAATCGGCAAAATTGCAGTGTCTTCAAGCTTTAACATTACTTCATGTATACTTCATTCCGCTTTAGTTTCAGAGCCACACATGAGATATTTAGGAGACAGCAAGTCTGTCTTCTCATAAATATGAACAACCTGAAATGCCCTGCCTCCTTTCATCAGGAGAGGCAGCTGCAAGGTCAAATTCATATACAGTTCAGAGCCACACATGATATCAGTGCATTAAAACTTCCCAAAGAGTGGAGACCGTATGTCTCCAACATATCCCTCCTGTTTATACTCCGGAATAACATAGAACCTGGAAAGATACAAATGATTGTAAAAGATCAAAAATTCATATACAAAAGTACCCAAACGGCTGAGGTAGGTAAATTGTATAGGCACATGTTTTAATGTAATCCCCATGGTCCAATTCTTTCTCTGTACATCGTCAGTTTCTATCCCTCAGACCCGTTACTGTTTCCCTGCTCACGTCCACTCTTTAAATTCCACTGGGTTCTGTTGGTTTCTTCACTGGTTTGAGACAAGTGCCCCTAGTGGACACCTCCCTTTGTAGCCAGACTTCACCACAGTAGAGGCGAGTTTCTGTGTTTCAGGTTTAAACAGCTTCACAGTCAGATGTATCCAGGATGGTCTCTCCGCCAGTCTAACTGCAGTCGATGTAGACAGGAGTGTTTGTTAGGGACCCTCCCCCTTTGGCGAGTGCCTGCTCCTCCTCTTTATCGCTCTGGTGAACACTCACTTTCCTGGTTTCACTGTCTGCGTAGTGTCAGGTACTTCCATCCGTGGCGAGACCCGGAACTCCTGATACTGCGTCCTTGGATACGCTTCCCACACCGTGGAGTCGCCACCCTTGCTTGGTCAGGTACAGCAGGCCCAGCACGAGGAGGAGGATGACAGCTTTCACACATCCTTCCTGGAGGTTTCCCCACTGCACACTGATTCCAGTGGTACCAGATGTCTCCTTTCCCTTCCAAGCGGACAGCGTGAGATGTCCTCTGCATCGCCCGATGGGGTTTGATGTCCCCCTTTTGCCTCTGTAATCTGTGTGGAGAAATCTGATACAAAATCCCTCAAGCCTACGCTCAGGGCTCCTGATTGACATAAGAGCTAGAGGCAATGCGTCTAATCATTTCATGCCTGTCTCTTCACATGTTTTGCTGCTTAGCCCTAGGGACTCTTCTTCTCATAGTATGCACATATCCAAAAAACCTTCTCTTTTCTACTTTTCCAACTTCACTCGTGGTATTTTAACCACCTTTTATCCTTCTGAGCAAGATATCACTTCAACACATTTAATATCTTGCCCTGTCCATCTATTTCAGTCTTCTTTACTGCTATTTTTAATTTACCAATTGATTAATTCATGGTTAATACAACTTTTTATCTTTACTTATTTATCAAGTCAATTCAATTTCTTTAAATTTGTTTCTTTAAAATACATTAGTAGATACCTTGTGGAGTATTCACAATAACTAATCCTCTCTAGGATATGAAATCCATTCATCTTTAACAAGATACTATTTCCCTATTTATTTTTAGTTCATGATAACAATGGTATAAAAACCACACGTTTTACTCATAGCTTGTTTCTATGTCAAGATCATTATGTGTGACATAATAATCAGATGTCTTCTTTTATCCATCTGTTCTCTTTTCTCTTCAGCCTTCAACAACCTTTTCTTATTTCCATTTCTAACCAGTGTTTTACTTATAATCTGTCCCTTTCCTAGGACAGGTAAATACATCCTGCTACTGTAGTGTTCACAAATAAATCTCCATGCAAACTGCTACTGTACACTCAAAAGTGATCTGTTTCATTTTGAAAAGTCAGCTTTTTGAAAACCAACATGGCTCAGTTCAAACTTTTGTTTCAAAACAAAACTCCTCATCTCTTCCCGACATGATTTGACATAAAGATGATTTGCTACCACTATTTTTCATTGTGATATTTGTTCAAACAGAGACTGCATCTGTCTCTGGATTTAAATATATGCCTGATGGCAGTATATTCATAAAAAAATAAAAATAAGTGTCCAGGATTTTAACCTCTGTCATTAAAGGACTGTATAAAAATAAGACATGTCATCTGATTAATCTAAAATCAGAATTTAACAGATAATTTGTGTAGTACATCCCACCATTCTTAGGGACGCCTAATTAACATTCTCAAATCTTCAATTAACTTGACCTAAAAAGCTAAAACAGTGTTGTTTTATGATACCTAAAAAAATACTACAATAGATTTTAGACTATAAAAATGTAAATATGAAATTCCCATTGTCTAACAACTCACTCCCCCTTTTCTGAAAAAGAATCCCATTTACTGTGATTTCATTTTCAGAAACATGAAGAAAGAATGGTAATGCATAGGAGGCTGAGGCACATGCTGTGCCCTGGGACCTTTACGACCCCGGCATCCTGCTTCAAAGTGTCGTCAGGTTTTTGTTTTACGACACTGGCCTCCTGCTTCATCGTAAATGAAGTTTGGGCTCAGTTTGAGATTTGTGATCTGAGTTAGAGACAACAGTATTTTGCATTGTTCTAGGGAACAGAAGAGTGTTAAATTCATCTGTTTCTATGGGGCTGTGGATAGCCATTGCACCCGTGAGATTTCGGTCTGTGACGGGAGGAATTGTAATTCCCATCATTGCGAGGGCAGCATTGTGACAAACCCTCCTCAATCTATCTAGAGCCTGCATCAGTTTGTTTAGGTGTGCAATTTGCTTTACAATCTGTCTTTCATCTAAGTTAAATCTATCCATGTTGTGTTACAAGCATGGTTAGATTTGTAACAGAATACAAAATTAACTGTATTTAGCGCTATATTTGCCTAAAAATCTTAACAAACACCAACTACAAATTAAAGATAAATTGATTTAGCAAAATGAACCCTTATGTGATTCAAAAATGTGACAAAAGAACAATGATTTGTCTTACCCCAGATTGTAATCTAACAGAATGGCTCTTGACCACATGGGGTCAAATAACTTGGATGACCGGGGGAAGGGAAAAGAACACTCAAACGTGTGTAGAGAGAAATCACACTGCTTGCAGTCTGAGTTCACAAAAAATTAAACCATCCGACTTGTAGCCTGGCTTCAATAAAAATGTAACCAGACAAGGCCAGTTCATAACACACAAATTGTCCTCTTTGTATGTCTAATCTAGGTAGAATAATCCACTATTATATTTAATTTGAATGTACTTAATTCTCTGAAAATCAATCTCTTAATCTGTTCCCATTGTACCCTGGAATTTCAGAATCGTTTTTAGCATTCTGTCGTTCCATATTCACTTCGCTTTTATTTATCTGACTCAATTAATATGTGCACTTCGCATTTATTTATCTGACTCAATCAATCAACATGTGTTCACATGTATTAATATACTGGGCTATTGTCGTAGTTACTATTAACGCGCTTCCCGTCTTCAATACCGGTCAGCAATGTAATATTTAACCTCAACGCTTGAAGCTAAATTCATATACTCAATGTAAAAGGTGTACTACCCCCTTTCAGCCACTAGATGGCAGCATCAGACCACAAATGAGCCTCACTCCTCCAAGAGCTTCATTGAGGTCTATAAATATTGAGTAATTACCATATCACAGAACTCCGGCTCTTAGCTAAAGAGCGTTCTTCTGTGCTGTAAAACTCCTCAGTTTTAGGCGGCGACCCGATCTGAAATATCGGGTTTCCAGGTTCTGGCGTGTGGGAATGAAACCACACAACCCCCAGCCCTGCACCGTCTCTACGCCACTGTGGACTGAACTACCACAGATCCGCGCTAAACCGTTCTTATGTACGCCACTCAGGACTTTATCTACCTGTAGATCCGCGACAAACTGTAATCAATATGTAAATATCTATGTACGTCACGCCGGACTCATATCTACCTGCGATCAACGACTATGTTTCTAAATATGCATTGTATATCCCATTTAAACTTTAAAAACACTGTGAAACGCCTTCAGACAATCCTAATATTTTAGTGTATTCAATCACAGAGATTAGGTTCATACAACAGGAGTCTGAAATACCTTTGAGTTGTGAAGGGCCCTCGTGATTGTCTGAGGTGTTTAAAAGCGCTTATTCTCGACCCAATCCGGTCGTCTGAATCCTTCCTCAGCCCGTTATCCTGTACGTCGGGTCACCATCTGTTAGAATATTAATATGGATCTACGCACCACGTTTCAAATATCCCCGCGTCCTTCGAGAGCTGTGTTATATGGAAGGAGTTCAGTGCCACCAAGTCAAGAATAATCTACTTTAATGGTGATATCACAATGCACCAGAAATCATTACATTCAATACAAGAATACATACAATAATACAATATACTTGGGAACCCCAGTTACCTTGTGATCACGTCAGCCAGCCAGCAGAAAAGAGAGAGAACTCAGTTGTGTCTTCTGACTATATCCAGAAGCAATGGGAGGGATCTCTGATTCTCTCTACTTTGATTGGCAGCCCAAATCTTGAGTTTCTCCATTCTCAGGTGGCAAAAGCATCTGCATACAGTACAAGTCAACACATGCTGTAACCTCCCCCGCCAAATCCTTTGTCCTCAAAAGCCACATGGTCTCTCTAGAGTCACATGTGCTCGGGCTCAAAAGTCCAGCTCAGTTTTAACCCAAACGATTCTCATTTTAAACTTATACATTTGGAGCTAACATGAATACATTCAAATATTCCTTACAGTGTGTGTGTGTGTGTGTGTGTGTGTGTGTGTGTGTGTGTGTGTGTGTGTGTGTGTGTGTGTGTGTGTGTGTGTGTGTGCATGTGTGTGTGTGTGTGTATCTGACCTGTGAGTGGTGCTGCTGGGGCTCAGTGGGCAGGCCGCTGCAGTATTCCTCCATCCT
Source organism: Harpagifer antarcticus (assembly GCA_902827135.1). Classification (NCBI taxonomy): domain Eukaryota; kingdom Metazoa; phylum Chordata; class Actinopteri; order Perciformes; family Harpagiferidae; genus Harpagifer; species Harpagifer antarcticus. The sequence goes on along the minus strand of CADEHL010001225.1, from coordinate 211,092 downwards.
CTCAACGCTCACCAGCTGCATCTCCGTCTGAGTGAAGCTGTCGATGAGACCGCACAGCAGGTTAGTGATGGAGAGGGCGTAGGACAGGGAGAGGCCCACCAGACCTGGAGACACACATTGCATAGAGGAAAGGTACCAAGACAACCATATGCAGTTTAGCATGTAACCAGATGTGCAAACAGCAGTTAAGTGCCAAGTATATTTAGATATGTACTGGAATAAAGAGTGAGATATCATCAGTATATGCAGGGCACAGTATGGCACAGTATTGCACAGTATAGCACAGTATAGGGTAAGGTATATAATGCAGTAGAACTAAAGCAGATATATACAGGATATACGGTAAAGTAAAAATACAAGTACTGAACCAAGAAAAGCAGTTGAGCATCTGACTAAAAGTGGTATTTGGAGTAGAGTATTGTTATATATGTACGGGAATACAAAGTAAGATATAAACATTATATACAGTACAGTATGGAGAAAGGTATACAACACAATACAAGTATGGTGTTTACACTATAAATCAGATATTTGCAGCATGGACAGAAGTAAAACCTATAACTACACTTAGGGCTGATACACCAAATCCGCCTTCTACCACCTGAAAAACATCGCCAGAATCCGGCCTTCACTCTCCGACTCTGTGGCAGAAACCCTTGTTCACGCCTTCATCACATCCCGTCTGGACTATTGCAATGGAGTCCTGTCCGGGGTTCCCAGCAAAACCCTGGATAGGCTCCAATATGTCCAGAACTCTGCCGCCAGGCTTCTCACCCACACCAAGCCATGGCACCATATCACCCCCACCCTCATCCACCTACATTGGCTGCCGGTCAAATCCCGGATTCAATACAAAACACTCATCCTCACGTACAAGTCCCTCCATTCCCTCGCCCCCCAGTACTTATCGGACCTCCTCCATCCCTACACCCCTTCTCGGAGTCTGCGGTCCTCAGACACGGGCCTGCTCTCCATCCCCCGCTCTCGCCTCCGAACTGTTGGTGACAGGGCATTCAGTGTTGCGGCCCCCACCCTCTGGAATGCACTTCCTGCCGAGATCCGTAATGCTGCCTCCCTGGACATCTTCAAATCATCACTAAAAACACACCTGTTCACCCCCCCGGCCTTCGGGCCCGAGCCCCTTTCTGGGCCCCCGGCTTCCTTTATTTATTTTCTTTTGCTTGCCCGTTGAATGTCTGTTTGTTTTGTTTGTCCACCATGTACAGCGACCTTGAGTCCCTTGAAAGGCGCTATATAAATATCATTTATTATTATTATTATACAGGATAGTAACATAATCAGCTTAATTTGTAAGGCTAGTTTAAGGACTACTGTGATGCTGTAACTTGGACAGGAGCGGGGCTGATTATAATGTGGGTCCTGTAAATGTTTAATTCACCAACTAAAGAAATAACACTTTGAGGAAACCTAAAGATACCTTTCATTCAAAAATGACAAAACAAAAACTAGGGAAATGTTGATTTCACAGTTAAGAGTAATTGTACAATTTAAAAAAACAGAATCCTCTGAATGATAAGATAAGATAAGATGTACTTTATTGATCCCAATGTTTGCGTTGCAGCATCAAAGACAAAGCATTGCTCATAAGAGAAATTAAAAAAGTAGAAATAAACAATTCTAAACTGTAAACATCTCAATCGATGCAGTGCAGCAGACTCACCTGGGTCCACAGATTTGTTCTGGTGCTGCACGACGGCGATCACCCCGAGGCCCGTAACCACGGCAACACCAATCAGCTGCAGGCGGATGCTCAGCCACTGCATGGCGGCGAAACTGAGGAACAAACAGCGCTGATTCTGCTCCAGACGATGAGACAACTCCTCCTCAAACCTGCAACAACAGAACCAATCTGACTCCGTGACCGTGATCAGAGTGAGACATTACACTTTGTCTCCCCCCGGTGGTAGTGAGAGGTATTACACACACCATGTATACATCACTTCAGGGGACATTACATTGACTTACATGCATTTCCTGGAGACTTATCCTAACCTTAACCATAACCAACACATGCCTAACCCTAACCCTTACCCTAACCAAGTCTTCACCCTAAAATTAATGATTCCCCTTATGGGGACCTCCAATTTGTCCCCATAAGGGAAGCCAGTCCCCACACGTGACTGTGTAAACAGATTTAGGTCCCCACAAGTATAGTAATGCTAGGACACACACACACACACACACACTAACTTTAGGACTGTTTGTCGTTAACGTTGATAACTTTTACTTTAAAACTTTCTCTAAACGCTCAGTTTCTTGATGTCTTCTTTATTTGGAGCATCCCCTCTAAAATGTACTTATTTATTTGTTGCATATATATTTCTTTATTGTCGTTGTATTATTAACAATAATAATAAGTATTATTGTTATTATTAACAATAATTTAAAAGTTGTTATCAATATAACTATCTTTTTATGTTTCCATTCATAGACGTATTTGGGTAGCTGATGGAAACGATACGAGCTCATAGTTAGAAGTGTTAATAAGGCTGTGAAAAGCCCCCCCTCTCACCTGGACGAGCTGCCGCTGGCCCGGATGGTCCCCAGGCCGCTCAGCGTCTCGGAGAAGTGCGAGTAGACGGGCGACAGCGTGATGCTGCTCAGTCTCTTCAGCTCTCGGGACGTGTGTCTGTAGAAGCGCTGCGTGCGGTGGTAGATGAAAGCGAGGGGCAGCAGCAGCAGCAGCACCCAGGGGAGACCCCAGCTGATCACCACCAGCATGCCCAGCAGGGAGAACACGTTGGCCAGCAGGATGTTCAGCACGAAGGGCAGGCTGTCGTCCACCGTGTAGAGATCTGAGGAGAAGCGGTTCAGGATGCGGCCCATCGGGGTGGTGTCGAAGAAGGAGACCGTGGCCTGAAGGGGGGGAGGGGAAGGGGGGGAGGGGGAGGGGGAGAGGGGATTGATTTTGATTCGCTTTGGACCCTTTTAAACTCTGCAATTCAGCATAAATATCTGTATCAATACTAATACAGCACAGTATTGCAATATGTGTGTTATATTATACTCTAGTACAATTTGCACATTGTTTGTTAAAATGTAATTTCTCTCGTTCCTCACCTTGAGCACGCTGTCCAGCAGGCGGCTGTGGATCACGGTGGCGGCGCAGATCGCTCCGTAAGCGAAGAGGAACGCTCTGAGCGCCGTGAAGACGGTGTTTCCTGCTGCGATGGAGCTGTACACCGTCAGGTAAAACCTCACTTCAGAGCTGATGTTACTGGAAGGGAGCGTTCGTACGGAGGAGAGAGGAGACCTGCAGGGAGGGGGGGGTTAAAGATATCAGAGAGTAGAAGGATCCACACTTGTATAATATGTGCACATAGAGTCCTTTGCACTTATTGTTATTCTTCATCAGGATCCCCATTAGCACTAGCATGAGCTTTCTTCCTGGGGTCCTCACACACACAACACACACACACACACACAACACAACACACACACACAACACACAAACATACACTGAACAAAAATATAAACGCAACACTTTTGTTTTTGCTCCCATTTCTCATGAGATGAACTCAAAGATCTAAAACATTTTCTATAAACACAACATAACCATTTCTCTCAAATATTGTTCACAAATCTGAAAGAATGTGTGATAGTGAGCACTTCTCCTTTGCCGAGATAATCCATCCCACCTCACAGGTGTGGCATATCAAGATGCTGATTAGACAGCATGATTATTGCACAGGTGTGCCTTAGGCTGGCCACAATAAAAGGCCACTCTGAAACGTGCAGTTTTGCTTTATTGGGGGGGTCTGGGGGGGTCCGAAAACCAGTCAGTATCTGATGTGAGGGTTAGGGTTAGGGTTAGGGGTAGGGTTAGGGTAATGTTGTGAATCGAGTGGCCTGTGTTCGTCGTCCATAACATACGCCTGCCCATACCATAACCCCACCACCACCATGGGCCACTCAATTCACAACATTACCCTACCCCTAACCCTACCCCTACCCCTCACACCAAATACTGACTGGTTTTCGGACCCCCCCAGACCCCCCCCAATAAAGCAAAACTGCACGTTTCAGAGTGGCCTTTTATTGTGGCCAGCCTAAGGCACACCTGTGCAATAATCATGCTGTCTAATCAGCATCTTGATATGTTCAAATATATTACACAGTAGTATTCATGGGCTAAAAAGCACAATGTTCGAATAAAATCACTCAATTAAAACTGAAAACATGTTCTAACAAATCTAAGTTGATAAGAAAAAAGCCCAATGACTTGTTTCCATAACAACCTTTAAATACACCCTTCCTATTTCCTCTTATTGTCAGAAATCTGAGGATTCTGTTTTAAGGAGTGAGCTGCAAACACAATAAATGAAACCCTCTAGGCCACACGTGTCAAACTCGAGGCCCGGGGGCCAAATCCGGCCCGTGGTGGATTTAATTTCGGCCCGCAGGATAATTTCTAATCACTATTAGATCTGGCCCGCCGGTATATTGCACGCACACCTTCACTCCATCCTGAGGGTCTCCTCAGCTCAGAGCCTGAGCCCAAACATTGATGAACCTGCACCCAAGATGAGATGCCAAGTATCTGAGCTAGCATCACAGAGCAGCACACTGACTTCAAAGGATGTCCTTCTGCACTTTCTCTCTCACGACAACAGGGCATGTTTGGTTTCTGTTTGAGGGGAATAGTTTGTTGAAGCTGTTGTTGGCCTGTGGGAAAATGTGATCATAAGAAATGACTCTGGAAAAGCTGCAGATAGAGCCATAAGAAATGAATGCAGCTGATTATTTAATATTGTTTTTATAGGCAATAATTGAAGCTTTGTTAGTTCCAGGTTTAATATGTGCAATAAGTTCATTTCAATAAGTTTTGCAATAAACATTGAACCAGTCCGGCCCTCCACTAGTACCGGCCCACTGTGTGTTTGAGTTTGACCCCCCTGCTCTATGATGTCGGCTGTTTTTTTCTTAAAGCATGTTCAAGTATCAAGAACAATTGACCTACATTTGATTAACTTTTCCAACTCATAACTGAACTTATGAGGCAATATACCTCTACTGAGCCCTTCGTATATTGTTCTGTATGTGGCCCTCTGTGAAAAGAGTTTGGACCCCCTTGCTCTAAAGCGATATGGTGTAAACCTGGTGTTATCTAATGGTATTGCTTGTATCTCTCACATGAGGCCTCCAGGTGAGAAGAGCAGCAGGTGAGGAGAGCTGAAGGAAGACGAGCAGGAGACGTTTGGTCCTGAGGATCCGTTGTTCCTCAGCTCAGAGATCCAGTGAGAGAGCCACCAGTCAGACACGTTCTTAGAGACTGAAACAACAAACATGGAGCATCACTAGAACAGTTCAGCTTCAGTAGAGACGCAGCTCCTGAGAGTCGAGCAGGGCAATGCATTCATAATAGTGTGAGACGATAGATATGTTGGTACATTTTGGATATTGTAATATCGCAAGTGATCTCATTTGTATTATGTGGTCTTTACCCACGAGGTCATTATGTCTGTTGGGGAACCAATTGCCCTAGTGTCCTCCTGCGCCCTCTGATGCAGCTGACCAACCTTGAGCAGCCGCTATCTCCCTTAAGGAGGGGCTGCCCAAGCATACTGTTGATGTTACCAGTTTGTGAAGAAGTCAGAATTTTAAGAAAAAGTCAGAATTTTTTTAATTTTTTGTTTTGTAATGTATGATTACCTAGAACAGGGGTTCCCAACCTTTTTTCCCAAGAGCCCCCCAAATGACCCCTGTTGGAAGTTGCACCCCCCCCCCCCCCCCACACACACACACACTGGGGGAGGGGGTTTAAAAATGCGCTTATCCAGAAAAGCCCGGTTTGGACACTTTACGGGCAGAAGAAATATTTCTATTAAAGAAAGAATTATACATTTCTGTCTTTTGATGCCTTTAATACTAACTTGAATTTTTATTGAAATTAATTCATCAATTATTTTGTATTTGTTTTTGTAATGTAGAGACTTTTAGTGACAATTATGTATTGCGTTACAATTATATGTAAAAAAGGCCTGGCACCCCCCAGGTTGGGAACCACTGACTTAGAAGACCCGGTATTCCCCCATCTTGTGACTGTGTAACTCCCTCTCTTGGATATCAGCATGTGAAGGACACTGCTCAGGAACTAGTTGATGCTCTGTATGTGATGATACTTCCATATTGAGAGGATCACAGATACATGGATCCTGATGTTGGAGCTCAAGCCGGGGACCAGGGAGAGTTTTCTAACAGATTCAGATGTTCTCCATATCACCCAGTCCTATCTGAGCATGCTCCTTGTAATCAGATACATCAGAGCGGTGTATCCTCACCCTGCATGAGCAGCAGAGACAGGAGGATGGAGGCTCCCAGCGCCCCCCCCACAGCGCTCCAGTACGACCAGTAGACCCTCCAGGCCAGCCCCCCCTCCTGCTTCAGCTCCGCCCCCATCAGGTACGGTTCCTCCTGCAGAACCACATCAGAGGAGGAACCAGAATCCTCCTCCTGCTGTTCACTTTCTGAGAGGACGTGACAAAAAACAGAATTTAATGTAGAAATACTAGCCTGGATAAACAGGTAAAGGCAACACCTTTGACCCCTAACCCATCACAGACCCCCCTGCGGCCTTGGGTCCCTTGAAAGGCGCTACACAAATGTAATCTATTATTATTACAAAACATTTACAGCCAAAGAGCATTCTTTTTTTCACACAAGGAAACATTTACAGTACAATTAATTACTGAAGATACAGAACAGCATGTAAGCTTGAAATACACCAATATACAATACAACTGTACATATTCATAAACAAGAGGAAGTCAGTCTGCCTCTGAGATTTCAATTTGAGATAGTTGATAACAAATCAACGTGTTGGCACTGCAATGGCACACCCCTGCTTTAGGTTAAGCAGTTATATCTCCAGGTGGACAAACCTTTCTCCTTCGTGTTCTGGTCGTTCTTCCGTTTCTTTGGCACCGCTTCGACCAAAGGAAGGATTTCTGCTGGTGTGCCTGTTGGACAGAAAGGATACGGGCAGGTGGAATACCAATAGGGATAGATTCCCCAAAACATTGTGCTTTCCTAGTGAAGACAGACCATTAGAAAATAACCTGGAAATGTGAAAACATCCAGGCAGCATTTAGTCAATGATGTTTATACTTCTTTACAGTTTTTATATTCATGACTCAAAATGAAGGTTCCAATTCTGTTAAAGCCTTTAAATTAAACAAGTTAGTAGAAAATGATGTGATTATAATGTACAGGGTTCATACACTTGATACAATGATTTTCAATGAGGTCTCCAGGACCTTTACCTAATTTTCCAGGACCTTTACCTCATTCTCCAGGGCCAACAACATGACTCTCCAAATGAAGTAGGCTCACTAGCTTCCACACGCTAAAGCAACTCAAATCTCTCACCAGCAAAACACCTCGTCAGTTAAATGCTATTTTACGTTTCATTACCATACAGTATTTATTATCATTATAGTCTCTCTCTCTCTCTCTCTCTCTCTCTCTCTCTCTCTCTCTCTCTCTCTCTCTCTCTCTCATCTCATCTCTTCTCTCTCTCTATCGATCGATATCTACTCTCTCTCTCTCTCTCTCTCTCTCTCTCTCTCTCTCTCTCTCTCTCTCTCTCTCTCTCAACAATGCAATGTTATTCTCTACCTGTCTTGATGATCGTTCCGTTGTCCATGAGCACCACCAGGTCAGCTTTGTCCACAAACTCTACGCGGTGAGTGCAAAGGATTCTGGTCTTTCCCCTGAGGAGCTCCATGACGCATTTCTTCATCAGGTGTTCGGCTACGTCCGTATCGACCGCTGCCAACGGATCGTCCAGGAGGTAGATGTCTTTGTCCTGCGAGAAAGAGAGATCACACCTGCTGAGTACACATAACTACTACTTTGTTCCAGGTTACCTTTTAGCATGCACTAATATCAAAACGTGCGTTATTTTCTATTTCCTTTTGCCTCTAACAAGCTGGAATTAAAAGGCATTGTGTTATTAGTTTTCTCTGGAATGTTGTCGTCTCATCCATTGAATACATGTATTGTTCTACAAGCAGATCCAGCACGCCACCATCTTTACTTCATCTTGAAACTTTAATGAATTCAATTAAGAAAGGTGTGTCAGTACAGATGTATTCAATCCTGTTTTTAACAATGACAAGACCATAAAAGTGCTTTTCTCCTTAATTTCCTACAAATGTATACAGATGGTTCTAAGAACAAGGAAGAGTGTGTTGGAGTTGGCATTAGTGATGGCAAAATGAAGCTTTGAACGAAGCATCGAACCACTTGGACAATTGTGTCGGAAATAGGTTCATTTCTCGAAGCTTCAGCTACAGCGACCTCTCCTGGCGAAGTGCAAGGCTGCAGTGGGTTTAACGTATCTTTGCCTTGAAAACTATTCGATGCACACACACACTAAGACTGAATATCATGTTCTATTTGCAATTAAAGATTGGTAATTGTGTGTATTGGGTTATTGAGAATAGTCTAGAGTGCTAGAAATTTTTTTGGGAGGAGAGGGCCTTTTATCAGTCATTAAAGTATTAAAGTTGTAAAGCAATGATTAAAATACATCCATCACGGGCTTTGAACCAGCTGCGCGGAGGACATCGCCACATTCGGGGCGCTGGCTCCACCCACTGGGCTATCTATTCCTTAAACTATTGAAGTGTTTTTATATTACTGATAATTGTCTTTTTGTTCACAACTTCTCCACATTTCAAAGTGTTTCCCGAGCCAGAACGACCTATCTTTCTTCCTGGCTTGCTCTATCATGATCCAATTCAAATGCAATACCAACAACAACTCAACAGCAACAATGCAAACTACGACAACCCACACATTGCGCATTGTTTAGAGCGGTCATAAAGTGTTGAAGCGCTCAAATTTGAAACGGTTTCAACCTGTCACCTGTCAGAATCGAGACGAGGCAGTGCATTGAATCGCGTGAATGGACCGCGAACCAGTCAAGTGATTCATTCAGGAAATGAAGCAGTTGCTGATTCGGACGTCACATGTCACGTGATTTGAAGCAGTTGCTGCTTCGGACGTCACATGTCACGTGATTTGAAGCAGTTGCTGCTTCGGACGTCATATGTCACGTGATTTGAAGCAAGTTTCGAATCACTGCTTCTATGGAATAGGAAGTCCAGGGTTGAAGCTCCGTTCGAAGCTTCAGTGTCAAACTGCCATCACTAGTTGGCATATACATCCCACACTTTAAAATATCTATTTTAAAAAGAGCATCTGATCAATTATCAGTGTATGCAGCAGAAATGCTGGCTGTAATAATAGGATTGCAGTGGGTTGAAGAGGTCAGACCAGATAGGGTGGTTATATGTACAGATTCATTGTCCATATTACAAAGCATACAGTCAACAACTACTAGAGAAGACATTCTCATAGAACTGAATCATAGCCCGTTAAGACTGCACAGAAGCGGCATAGATCTGCAGTTCTGCTGGGTGCCTGCACATGAGGGGGTGAAAGGGAACGAGTGTGCTGATAAAATAGCAAAAAGTGCCCTACAAAAGCAAATAACATTACCAGTTCAACTTGGTAAAGGAGAAGGAAAAGCAATCATTAAGAAGAAAGGGATGGAGATCTGGCAGAAGAGGTGGGAGAAAGACCAGAAAGGCAAGGACTATCACAAAGTACAAAAGACAATTACAATTAATATAAAGAAAGAAACAGAAGGGAGGAAATCATGATGGCTAGACTCAGAATAAATCACACGGCTTTGAATAGTACGCTGTATATCATGGGGAAAAGTGACAGTAACAAGTGTGCGAACTGTGCAGTAAAAGAAGATGTAGAACATATATTGTTACATTGTGACATCTATAAAGCAGAAAGAGAACAACTAAAGGATAAAGTCTGAGAGGCAGAGAGGGAATGGAGTGTGGTTGGTGTTTTGGGAACAAAAGGAGAGGGAGTAAGAGCTACCAGAAAGGCACTGTTTAAATTCTTGAGTGAAACTGGGGTAGGAAAAAGAATTTAACAGTAGGTCAGGAAAGAACATAGATTTGGTTTTTGTTTGATTTATTTCATGATTTATTGATTTATTTTAATTTAATTTTGATTAGGGCATACGTTAAAGAGTTGGAATGATGTGATGATTCATACTCATGTACAGTAGGTGGCGGTATGCACCTTTTTAGTTGTTTGCAATCCGCCAAAAGCAAGAGAAGAAGAAGAAGAAGAAGAAGAAGAAGAAGAAGAAGAAGAAGAAGAAGAAGAAGAAGAAGAAGAAGAAGAAGAAGAAGAAGAAGAAGAAACGTCAAAGAAGCAGCACTGCCATAGAAAGCTGGAGGAGCGGCCGGTGAGAGACGAACTGTGTGTTTAGTTTAGAAGTGCGTTCTAGTTCAGTGTCGTTTGTTTGATGTCCTCAAGCTAAAGCAACTTGATTGTTGATTTAAAAACTAATGTGATTTGTTTATTGAGAGATGTAGATTGATAAAAACGGTTTGCATACTGCTAAAAATTCAGTCTATTATATTTGCACTTTTAAAGAGACTGCATGAGTTAAAAACGGTTTAAAAACATAATTCATAAATATACACTAAGAAAGTAAAACAATATTCACAAGTGTTACAAAGTATATGTAAAGCATGTATTTTTGCATTTATTATTTCATGTGCATTGTATTTACAGTAATTATTTTTCATTTAAGGTTTTTTACCTTCCAACCTTACTACATAAGCTGTACTGCAACAACAAAAACGAAAGTAAAGAAGAACTCAAAAGAAACAAAGTTGTGGTCATTGTACGAGTGAACCCCAGTTAAAGCCTCCTATGGACTGTACCATCCCTTTCAAGCGGGGAACCTGCAACTATACCCAAGGGCTTGACAGCGTCCCAGTGGCCTTATTTGTGCCGGAGGAGCGATAATCGAGGAACTACCAGACCATCCTCCGGTGAAATCCTCAGATACTCGCCCCGCCCCCTTACTGTGTATCGCTCACTGATTGGACGATGCAGTGCATGCTGATCTGGCTCAGACGACCAGCTGTGCGGCGTCATCACAAACGGAAGTCGCTTCACGTGACGCTCCGGAGGAAAGGACGTTCCACTGCTCTTAAAACTCATTTCCCTGCTCCTCGTGGTTTCCTTGCGTCTCTCCATGCTTCCCTGGTGGGAGGGAATAGTCGCAGGGAAACGACGCAAGTGAGGGACGCAAGGAATCCATTTAACCGACGTGAAACGCAGCCTACGACTCGTGTGTTTGGTGAAACCCGATCCCTGTGTGTGTTTGAATCCTGTGTTAGGTGTGTGTAGAGACTCACCATGTACACGGCTCTAGCGAGGGCCAGGCGAGCTTTCTGTCCTCCGCTCAGCGTCACTCCGTTCTCCCCGACCTCCGTCCTGTCTCCGTTTGGTAAAACCTGATGTCCCAATCAGAAAGAGTTTAATATAAATGCTAATTATGCAGAACCAATTGAATGTATTTGAATTGATGCAGTAATCTTACGTTGAAGTCCTCTGTGAGAGCGCAGGCCTCGATCACAGTCTGGTAGAAGATGGGATCGTAGTTCCTGCCGAACAGGATGTTGTCCCGCACCGATGCATGCTGGATCCACGGATCCTGAGACGCCAGACCGAAGCCTCCCTCTCTGTCTGCAACGAACACCACTCCACTCAGCCTGAGGGGCGGGAACATAATAATGTTTATTTAGTATAGCACCTTTCACAGAAATACAATTCACAAAGTGCTTCACAAGAAAGAACAAAAGTTGAAATGAAGACCACAGAAACATGAATACCACAAGAGGCAGACATTAAGCTCAACATAAGAACACATCACACACATTTCAATTAGAGACTTTAAGCCAATGTAAAAAGATGTGTCTTCAGTGGTAGAACATTAGTGTGTACTAATACCTACATAATTAATCTCTTGTGAGCAACATAAATCTAAGGAGTGTTGTCAGTTATTGACTCTAAATGCTGTTCTAAGGCCCGAAACATTGATTATTTCTATTAAATCTGTTGTTTCTATGAAGGACAAAATAATTCTAGTTGCCACTACAGACGGGATGAAAAAGTATTACAAGATATATATACCTGAACATCAGCAGGAGAGGACTCTTTAAAGTAGAGACACTACATACTGATATACACCTGAACATCAGCAGGAGAGGACTCTTTAAAGTAGAGACACTACATACTGATATACACCTGAACATCAGCAGGAGAGGACTCTTTAAAGTAGAGACACTACATACTGATATACACCTGAACATCAGCAGGAGAGGACTCTTTAAAGTAGAGACACTACATACTGATATACACCTGAACATCAGCAGGAGAGGACTCTTTAAAGTAGAGACACTACATACTGATATACACCTGAACATCAGCAGGAGAGGACTCTTTAAAGTAGAGACACTACATACTGATATACACCTGAACATCAGCAGGAGAGGACTCTTTTAAAGTAGAGACACTACATACTGATATACACCTGAACATCAGCAGGAGAGGACTCTTTAAAGTAGAGACACTACATACTGATATACACCTGAACATCAGCAGGAGAGGACTCTTTAAAGTAGAGACACTACATACTGATATACACCTGAACATCAGCAGGAGAGGACTCTTTAAAGTAGAGACACTACATACTGATATACACCTTAACATCAGCAGGAGAGGACTCTTTAAAGTAAAGGTATTTACTACGCAATAAAATACAGTTTGTTAATATTAAATATGATGTTTTAGTGTTAATATTGCTGCTATATTATTGTATACTGGGGCAGTTTACCTGTTCAGTTCTCCGGTCAGAGCAGCCAGTAAGGAGCTCTTCCCACAGCCGACCTTCCCCACCACAACCACCAGGGAGCCCTGAAGACAATGATATATATTATGGCCCAATCCCTCGACCCTACCTCTCAGTGAACTCCGTCTGTAGCCACACTCGCAGCTCAACGAGGCTCCCTCCTGTCAGATGGAGGGAGTAAATACAGCAGCAAGCTTTGGGACGGCCTCCCCTCTCTCTCCCCTCTCTCCCCTCTCTCCCCTCTCCTCCCCCCTCTCCCCTCTCTCCCCTCTCTCCCCTCTCCCCCCCTCTCTCCCCTCTCTCCTCTCTCTCTCCCCTCTCTCCCCTCTCTCTCCTCTCTCCCCTCTCTCCCCTCTCTCCCCTCTCTCCCCTCTCTCCTCCCTCTCCTCCCCTCTCTCCCCTCTCCCCCCTCTCTCCCCTCTCTCCCTCTCTCTCCCCTCTCTCCGGCAGAAACAGGAAATGCCGTAACTGTATGTAACAACGGTTTCTAATCAGCATCTCTTTGACAAAAATGATTTATGATGTCCTCTATTGTTTGTTTTTATGTTTCATGTGGAACAAATTGATGCAGGTCTCCCTTGTAAAAGAGATCCATGATCTCAAGGGACCTATCTGTTTAAATAAAGGTTTGAAATGAAATGAAATGAAAAAGTTTAAATGAATAACTCAAATAAAACTCCAAACATCTTTCATTTTGTTTCAAAGCTCTTTTAGTTTTAAACCTGATGTTTATAAGCTTCTTAGTTTTTACAACGGTCTGTAAATATACACAACTTTATAATAAAATGCACACATTTACCTTTTTCTAGACTAAACACAGGTATGACCCTAAGTTAAAAACATATGAGGTCATCATGAGGTTGTTAACATCGCAGTGTATCAGTGGATGTTTGCTGGAACTACTTGTTAACAGCTTGTTTCCTGACGGACACACACAGCGTGACTCCGGTCAGGTAGAGACCGGTCTCAAGTCAGCACCGCTGCAGACTCGCTGTTTGAGGGCTTGATAGCCCACTCCCCCTCCACACCGCTCCACACTCGTTGCTTTGGAACTAGGGCTGCAACAAACGACTAATTTGATAATCGATTAATGAAACGATTATTCGGATCGTTAAGGTTTTAACTGTACTACTACTTATATCGATACTGCTTATCGATCCGGTCCTTTTAACGATAGTATTATCGGTTCTTTTGACAAGAAATAAGATAAACTAACTTAACAAATTGTGAACAAAACTAACATTGTTTTTTATTTAAATTAAATGCATAATATTTCACATCAAAAGAAACGACAGTGTTTTAACAAATCGTATTAAATAATCTGATGACAGAACTGTAAACAGAATAGCTGAAACTTTAACAAACTAAATAACTCTGTTTCCTCTAATCATTAACCCATGTTTGTATAATGTAGTTAGCTCCGTGTGTTGCTGCTAGCACACAGAACACCTGACGTGGAACCGTTCCTCGTGGATGGGGCTATGAGCTGCTAGAGAGACAGTGGAACCCGGTGCATTCCTCCGTCTGGATGTGGTGCACTTTTGATAAATGTTTAGACACATTGCTCGTGTTACCGCCCTGACATGCTAAACTCGTATTGCACGTTTGGCAACGAGCATCGAGACGGGTAAAGTTTAACCACACCTCGGAGCGCTTTCCCTCCGCCATCTCCTCCGCGTGTGTGTAAACTGCCCTGCCCCCTCGCAAGCAGGCGGGGAGAGATCTCTCGTCTGAATTGGGAAGATCGAAAATACATTATAGACGCATTTTGTAGTCATATTGCATTTTAGAAACGCAGTTGGCGACACTAAGACTGCGATATAATGTTTATGTAGCAATAATACATATGACATATGTTTTAAATGTCTCCTGTACCGATAAAAGAGCGATAACGTTGGAGCTTAACGGGGTGTAGAACACATGTGATGATGTCACCAACGAATCGACGACTGAATTAGTTGCCAACTAATTTGGTAATCGATTAAGTCGATTAGTTGTTGCACCCCTATTTGGAACAGCACTTAATGTGGCGGACCCTCCGTGTGAACGCGCAAACGGAGGGGTAGGGTGTAGGGGGCGGTTTGGGAATGGGCCTAAATAATTAGACTCATTAACTCCTCTGATGTATCTGGTGTGCTAAGTGAAAGGTGTCCTATCATGCAAAAGCCACTTTGTGATGTCTTTTATACATCAACGTGTCCCCGGTGTGTCAGGGGAACTCACGCAGCGTCAGGAAATAAAACCCTCTCTCTTTTCCTCCGTACCCAAATCTCTAAAAACGGGGAACGACGGAGCTGATCCAGATTTGCGTCGATATGACCTAATATCTGAAATGTGGACCCACGGCCCAATCAGAAAGCTGCTATCAGAAACAATGCCCGACTGCTTTGGACGTAATATGGTCGGTGTTTACATTAGCATCGCTAACACTCAGAGCTAACCTGTACTGGAGAGCATGTGTGTGAAGAAGCAGGAAATAGAAAGGAACTCATTGTGGTAAACCTGAGAGAGAAAGCCTTTGAGCTCCAGACTGTTTCAGAGAGAATCCTTGAAGTGGTTTTGAACATGGTGTTTAACCATTTAGCTGAGTATCTTTTTTTCAATTATTTTTTTTTAAGCTAAGGACCCAGAATCAGCAGTTCTCTAACAGGGCTCATATAGAGGGATATGAGGGATATGTTTGGTATTTTGAGCACATAGGACATGTTTTTATAGATCCCCATAATATGTGCCTAACAATAGCCTGATAGGAGATCTTTAAGAACTGTCAGCATGAAGGCAGTACAGTACTGTGTGTGTGTGTGTGTGTGTGTGTGTGTGTGTGTGTGTGTGTGTGTGTGTGTGTGTGTGTGTGTGTGTGTGTGTGTGTGTGTGTGTGTGTGTGTGTGTGTGTGTGTGTGTGTGTGTGTGTGTGTGTGTGTGTGTGTGTGTGTGTGTGTGTGTGTGTGTGTGTGTGTGTGTGTGTGTGTGTACCTTGGTGATGTGCAGAGAGAGGCTGTGCAGCCGCAGACTTCCTTTGGACTCTCCAGGATCAGTTCCTCTGTCTTCGTTCTGGTCCGGACCGTCGGGTTCCTGCCAGGAAAAAGTCCCCTGGGTCATCAGGACGGTTGTCTGACCGTCTTCAGGAGACACTACGACAGATGTGGAAGGACATTTTATTATATATAGTGATAGGTAATTGTAATAACAACTTGTATATTTTTGAAAGACTGATTAGTTTTGACTCTGATCTACAAACACATAATGGATAAAGGCTTTGAAGAAGTTTGTAACTTTCAAATGAGTTTTTTCCAGGAGCATTACTTCATACAGCTTTAAAATAACCACATTACTGCGTGGATTCTGGTGTTGGTGATCCATAAAATGATCAATCAAAAGTGATGCCTAAAGTGACTTAAGAGACTATTATCATCATGTATTCATTCAAACCTATAACCAGTCTGATTAAAACACAGCTATAGAGATGAGATATGCCAAATGATTCCACTAGCTAGTTTCCATCTGCAGTCCCTGGTTCACATCATTCATCTAAACTCAAAACATCTTTCACACTGACATTTATACAGACATGTTCACGTACACATTATAAACTATAAATACTAGCACATTTATCAGTGCAACCAAACTATAACTAATTCATGTATTAGTTTAATTCATTTGAGCTCAAATTACAGTTTAAGTTGACGAGACAGGTTGCTCAATATCCATTACATTACTGCACATATTCCATTCTATTCTATTTCAATGTAAATATTGCTCTATTTTACTATATTGTTTTAACGTTATTATTGTTTTCTTAAAATAGTTTTCTATCTGTGTTTTACATTTTAGCTTTACTCTCTTATATTGTACTTCTTAAATATATAAGTTCAAATATATAACACAGTGTATGTGTTAATAAGCCCAACCTTGAAATAAACCCTTCATATCTCCTCTTGTTGTAATCAATCTGAAGCTTCTGTTTTAAGGAATGAGCTGTAACTAAATAAGTAAAACCCTATTTGAAGTAGGCTGTTTTTCTCTTAAGCATAGTTGACCCTCATTGGATTGATTTAGTTAACTTAGAACTGAACTTATGAGGCAGTATACCTCTAGTGAGCGGCCCAGCCCTTCCTATATTATTGGAACAAAGTGTCAACTGTCACGGGAAACTAACAGAAATGCTATTCTATTTTATTCTGATTCTGTATGTGGCCCTCGGTGAAAAAGGTGTGGACCCCCTGGACTAAATAAATACTACACTGTGATCTATTTGAGGTAACCGAGCAGCACAGAGGTTGAGACGCAGCGCACCCAGAGCGTAGTACGCCTGCAGGTCCTGGTTGGTCAGTTTGAAGAAGCGCTGGATCCTCTCCAGAGACACCTTGGCCTCCAGGATGCCGTTCAGCACCCAGGGGAACGAGTTGAGGGGAATGATCAACATCCCCACCAGAGCCAGCGTGGTGAACACCTGCAGGGAGAGGACGTTTACTGCTTTAGGGTTTATTTGTACGATTAAAATACAAAGAAAGATATACAGCGCAGAGAGAGGCAGAAAGAGAAGCGTACCTACTACCCAAGAGTTCAGTGTTATTAAGGCCATTCAAATGTTATTCTATGCTCTAAATACATATCCTTTATTATTGATATGTATTCACTGTTTTGCGTAATTTGTTTATCTTCTACTGTTGATGTGTATATCTTTATTGTTGTTGTTGTATTTACCTCTTATTCATGTGCAATGTCTTTTCTATGCCGACGAAAAAAAGTCCCAATTTATGACCAATAAAGTCTATCTTATCCTATCTCAGTTTTCGGTGATTATTTACTTATGAAATCATAAATATTACAGTCTATTCCTGGTAATAAATACAATAAATCCAACAAACTGGACCCTTGACAGCTGTTTCAGGGTAAACAATCCTAAAGTCACTCCCTACTCAAAGTATCTATAGTGTCCTATATGTGTAGAAAGACAGGTTAACTTCACTTTAGCAGGGTACATGAGGAATCCTGAAGTCACATGTAATGCCTTTCAAGACCCTTTCCACACATTTGAAGACCTCATCGCCACTTGGAGTTCTAACCGGCGACACACTTTACCTCACATTGACTATACACAGTATTTATTGTCCTTCCTCCTTATCTTCCAACCATTTGGACGCAGACTTGCATTTCCCCATAACGATGTTGCTTAACAACCGGCGTAAACGGGCCTCCGCGCTATCAAGCATTGAGCGTGCGATGTCCTGTTCAGATGACGTCAAACCCAACGGGATGCCATCAATAAACTACACAGAATCACACTACACACCTACGCCATGATTACATTCAGGCAGACTGTAGAATACAACCTCTCTTGGACCATTTATATACTTATTGAAGACAAGCTACAAAATGTAACACCTTGGAAAATGCCGTTTAATAGCCTTCATTTTCGCTAGATTGATTTATCAACTTGTAATACTTTTTAAGACCCCGCGGACCCCCTGTTTATGCATCAAAACAGTTTAAAGAGTAAAGTGTCCCACCTTGGCGGCAGTGAGCTGGTGCCCCAGCAGGGTGTAGGTGAGGAAGGTGAGGATGGAGATGACCACAGGCAGAGCCGCCCAGGTGTAAACACACATGGCGTCTAGGTACTTCAGAGCCTTCAGGTGGGACAGCTCCTCTTTACGGCAGGCGTTGATCTTCTGCGTGAAATGAGGCTCCCAGTTGTAGAACTTGATGACCCGAATGCCGAAGAGGACCTCCGTCATTAACTGGGAGAGAAGACACATTGTTAGGGGCAAAGACTGCATGAATCCTGCCTTGGATACACAAACGTTCCTTTATTATCTCAAATAGACTTTTATTATTACTATGAGGGTTTTATATTTCAATTGTCAATTTCAAATTAAACCACTTTAAAAAGGTGAATTAAGTGTTGAAAAATGTGATTATATATTAACAATTGTCTGTTTCTTTTCATACAATTGCATTAACATTCGGATCCCTAAAGCACGAGATAACTATTGATAAATATATATAGCAGATATTTACTTTCTACACACACACTTCACGTTGTTGAAGCTCAATTTATCTTCATTCTAAGTATTACTTCGGCTTTTTTGCTGCCGTTTAATCCTAATAAGGGATAAGGGGATTAAGCAACAACAAAGGTCCCTGGTGGGCATCTAGCCAGTCAACATTAGGAGATCAAAGTACATTTTATAAAGTTCATTTCACTGGAAATCAATATATGTCACCAAATTTAAAAAGAATTACAAGAAATAATGAAATGCATTAATATTAGTTATTATTATTTTGTTAAACTACATACACTACTTCTCCTTCCACAGCACTAATTAAAAACATCCGCTCCCACCTTCACGCGTGTGTCCTTGTGTCGGAGCATGTGTTGGTTGTTTCTGAGGAGTCTTGTGGCGAGGAACTTGTTGAAAGGCACGAGCATCAGAGCCACGCTGAGCCCCCCGAGGAACGCCACCCCCACCTGGAGGTACAGCAGGTACAAGGTGATGATCAGCCTGAAGGGGAGGCTCCACAACTCGTGGAAACTGTTGAAGAAGTTGACCACGCGTCCGGTGTCGGTGCTCATCAGATTCACCACTTCCCCCAGCGTGGCTCCGGCCAAACTGCTGCCTCTGATCCGCAGAGATTTACCGTAAACCGCCGACATGAGAGCAGCGCGGGCCGAAAGAGACACCTGAGCAGAGAGTACACACATCCTTTACTCGAGTAGAAGTACAGATACTCGTGTTTACAAATACTCTGGTGAAAGTAGAAATACTGACTAAACTTCTTTACTCAAGTCAAAGTAAAGAGGCTTTGAAATGTACTTCAGTAAAAAGTACCCATAACTAGCAGCTGTTTTAAAGAGTACCTGACCTCCCTTTATATCAATAGAACAATAATGTCATTGTTAGCTAATGAATGTTTCCATGCTGAACAACGGCAACATGACAACGTTTCCATTGGTCCCTCTTCTTTAGAGAAGACCAGGAAGTGATGGATACACGGATCGTGTTCAAATCAATAGGCACGCAATGACTCTAAAGAATAATGATCACGCATCAAACACACATTCAGACTAAAGGAACCAGCTGTTTGGAAAATGAGAGAAGTAGAAAGTACAGGTATTTGGGTTCAACATGTAAGAAGTAGAAAGTACAGGTGTTTGAGTTCAACATGAGAGAAGTAGAAAGTACAGGTATTTGGGTTCAACATGTAAGAAGTAGAAAGTACAGGTATTTGGGTTCAACATGTAAGAAGTAGAAAGTACAGGTATTTGGGTTCAACATGTAAGAAGTAGAAAGTACAGGTATTTGAGTTCAACATGAGAGAAGTAGAAAGTACAGGTATTTGGGTTCAACATGTAAGAAGTAGAAAGTACAGGTATTTGGGTTCAACATGTAAGAAGTAGAAAGTACAGGTATTTGTGTTCAACATGTAAGAAGTAGAAAGTACAGGTATTTGTGTCCAACATGTAAGAAGTAGAAAGTACAGGTATTTGGGTTCAACATGTAAGAAGTAGAAAGTACAGGTATTTGTGTTCAACATGTAAGAAGTAGAAAGTACAGGTATTTGTGTTCAACATGTAAGAAGTAGAAAGTACAAGGTATTTGTTCAACATGTAAGAAGTAGAAAGTACAAGGTATTTGTGTTCAACATGTTGAAGTAGAAAGTACAGGTATTTGTGTTCAACATGTAAGAAGTAGAAAGTACAGGTATTTGTGTTCAACATGTAAGAAGTAGAAAGTACAGGTATTTGTGTTCAACATGTAAGAAGTAGAAAGTACAGGTATTTGTGTTCCAACATGTAGAAGTAGAAAGTACAGGTATTTGAGTTCAACATGTAAGAAGTAGAAAGTACAGGTATTTGGGTTCAACATGTAAGAAGTAGAAAGTACAGGTATTTGTGTTCAACATGTAAGAAGTAGAAAGTACAGGTATTTGTGTTCAACATGTAAGAAGTAGAAAGTACAGGTATTTGGTTCAACATGTAGAAGTAGAAAGTACAGGTATTGTGTCAACATGTAAGAAGTAGAAAGTACAGGTATTTGGTTCAACATGTAAGAAGAAAAGTACAGGTATTTGGGTTTCAACATGTAAGAAGTAGAAAGTACAGGTATTTGGGTTCAACATGTAAGAAGTAGAAAGTACAGGTATTTGTGTTAGAAATGTAAGAAGTCAAAGTAAAAAGTCGTCAGAAAAATAAGTAGTGGAGTAAAGTACTGAGAAACATGTACTTAAGTACAGTAACAAAGTATTTGTACTCCACTACTTCCCACCTCTGTACCTTAGACACCTCGAAGACGAAGATTTTATTGAGATAACTATTGAGTTTTTAAAATTCTGATAAACACATATTGGCAGATATTTCCTTTCTACACACAAACTTCACGTTGTTGAAGCTCCATTTATCTTCATTCTAAGTATTTCTTGGGCTTTTTTGCCGCCGTTTAATCCTAATAAGGGATAAGGGGATTAAGCAACAACAAAGGTCCCTGGTGGGCATCTAGCCAGTCAACATCAGGAGATCAAAGTACATTTTATAAAGTTCATTTCACTGGAAATGTATATATATGTCACCATGAAAAACAAATCAATATTATTTTAAACTCAAATTTAATACATATAAATGCATCCTCTCAAATATGAAGAGCTTGAATTAAGTACTTTATTTATTAATGTTTTATGGCTGTTGATATCATTATTACTATCACTACTATCTTTGTTGTGTTTGAGTTTTGATCTAATTTGATTCTATTGTATAGAATATATATATACAGGGTTTCCCACACATAGACTTTACTTGGGCGGGCCACCCAGGTATATTAACGGCCGCCAGGTATATTAACGGCCACCAGGTATATTAACGGCCACCAGGTATATTAACGGCCACCCAGGTATATTAACGGCCACCCAGGTATATTAACGGCCGCCCAGGTATATTAACGGCCACCCAGGTATATTAACGGCCGCCCAGGTATATTAACGGCCGCCCAGGTATATTAACGGCCACCCAGGTATATTAACGGCCACCCAGGTATATTAACGGCCACCAGGTATATTAACGGCCACCCAGGTATATTAACGGCCACCAGGTATATTAACGGCCACCCAGGTATATTAACGGCCACCAGGTATATTAACGGCCACCCAGGTATATTAACGGCCACCAGGTATATTAACGGCCACCCAGGTATATTAACGGCCACCAGGTATATTAACGGCCACCAGGTATATTAACGGCCACCCAGGTATATTAACGGCCACCCAGGTATATTAACGGCCGCCAGGTATATTAACGGCCCCCGGATAGATTAACGGCCACCCAGGTATTAACGGCCACCCAGGTATATTAACGGCCACCAGGTATATTAACGGCCACCCAGGTATATTAACGGCCACCCAGGTATATTAACGGCCACCCAGGTATATTAACGGCCGCCAGGTATATTAACGGCCGCCCAGGTATATTAACGGCCGCCCAGGTATATTAACGGCCACCCAGGTATATTAACGGCCGCCTAGGTATATTAACGGCCACCCAGGTATATTAACGGCCGCCCAGGTATATTACGCAACCCATTTAGGTTTTTAAAAAAATAATAATAATTAATAATTGCTTTTCTTTTCTTTTTTCGTCCGCGACCACGACGCCATCTGTGATCGATTAACTTTTGGACAATAATAGTAATAGTAAATAGCGGGTATTAGATTTAAACTAGGTCTATCACTATGCGCCCTGCTTGTATATTTCAGATCTGTGGGAAACACTGATATGTCGACCTTTACTGTTATTATAGCTTGTACATGTATTTTACTGTACCTTAGACACCTCGAAGACGAAGATGTTTCTGAAGAAGGAGGTGAGGAGCGTGGTGACGAAGAGTCCCACAGAGCACCAGACTCCCAAACTGATGGGAGCCTCCTCGTCCTCCATGAAGTTCACGAGGCTGCCGAGGAGCAGCGGGCCGGTGAAACTGAGCATGTTGACCACGACCTTCAGGACGCCCAGCAGGTAGTATCGCAGCCCGAAGGCTTTGTGAAGAACCTTCAGCAGGCGGACGTCTCCCTGCAGCTCCATGGGTTCCTCCTGAGGAGAGAGGACGGAGTAATATGAAATACTGCACGGTGGATAATACTTCTGCTTGTTGTATAAATAAATAAGTACATGAGCTGCAGCCCCACCTGGTAGTTTGAGCTCCAGGTGCCATTGAGCAGGTTCCTGCTGAGCGGCGGGGGCCACTGCTCCTCTCCGTCACCGACTTCTGCTCCGCGTCTGCAGGACTCCCAGCACTGGTGGAAGTTTCGACAAACCACAGACGTCCGAAGCTTCCTGGGGAGGTGATAAACATCTGCTGGTCTGCACAGATCCCCTCGTTCCCCCCGTCTGAGGAGAGGGTTCAACCAGAGGAAGAAGAGCCAGGAAACACAGCCGCTCCCATCCTCCGCCACCATGTCACCTGGGAGAAACAATCGATATATTGTGCCGGAACTTTAAGGGACATCATTTACTGTAGCAGTGTGTTGGGGTAATACTGAATGTCCTCTTCCAATCTGAGAGAAACATGATAACAAAGGTATCCCAACTGTAGCTGTGAACATGACAGGATGTGTGATTACCTAGAAGAGCATCAGGACTGTTTGAGGCAGATGATAGCTATGTGATTAACATGATGATTCAGCCTCTATGGAGAGAGACATCAAGCATGCTCATTTCTGACGTGGAGCTAATCTGAAGTAAACATTGAATACTGCTTTCTATTCCTCCATCTTGTGACTGTGTAACTCCCTCTCTTGGATATCAGCATGTGAAGGACACTGCTCAGGAACTAGTGGATGCTCTGTATGTGATGACTACTTCCATTCTGGAGAGGATCATAAATACATGGATCCTGAGATTAAAGCTCAAGCCGGGGACCAGTGTATGTGAATATAAGGAGAATGACGCTTGCAGTTACTAAACACAGCGTCTCCAACTCTCACTCATCGACGCTGCATTACTACTATTATTATGTGTTTAATGACCAACAAACATTAGAAGAATTGTATAATAAAATATCATAAGAGATGGCTACGTCATCAGAGGACTACAGAAGAAGACGAAGCAGGACCCGCCCCCGTTGCCATCAGCCAATAGGAAGAAGACTAAATACGAGAGTGGGAACATATAAATAAGATGTTAAATGGAGAAACGTTCTCTTTTCATTCAGGCAACTGGTAAACAGCTAACTGCTTATGTGGACTGTGGATCAGTGAATCGAATGAGAGGAACCACAGCTGTGTTCCGTATCATTGTATTAATAAACGCAGTTAACTTGACGAGAAGCTCCCTGGATTCCTTTCAGCTACTCCTGCCTTAGGTCGTAGAAAAACCCAACTCACCCGTATCCTGCTCGCTATCCTCCGTGATGAGAGGGGATCCATCGTCAGCGTTGATATTCAAAGAGTATCCAGCCTCACTGATGCAGGGGAAAGCAAACGCTAACAGATAAACCAGAAGAGGCAGCGTCCGGGCGGAAAGGAGAACAAAACGTGCAAATACAAGAGGCTCCGAGAGGTTTAAGTACTCCCGATTGTCGCAGGAATTGATCAAGGTGACGACCAGGTTTGGGATGGAGAGAAGGACCAGCAGGAGCAGAAGTGGAGGTCCTCTGGTTCTCCTGAAAGAGGTCCTCTGGAGCACCATCAGGGCACTGAAGTGCACGAGCCAGGCCAGGATGGAGCAGCCGTCAGAGAGGAGGTCCAGGAGGAGGAGGTTCCCGCCTGCAGGAGGACCACCAGGAGCAGATCTGAAGAGAAGAGCAGCACCACCAGAAGAGCAGAGAAACAGCGGAGGGTCCAGCTGCAGGGAGCCGGCGTCTGGGGGGGGGGCGTGTCTACAAAACAGGAACATAAACACTGAAATATATAACAAATACATATCATATTTTTCCATAGTGGCCATTATGTTAAACACCACATTAATCTGTTTGCAACTTATATATATATCAATATTCCAATTACTTGTATATAAACTATTCTGCACTATTTATTTTATTTACTTGCACTATTATCTGTGTTATTGTGTTGCTCTGTTGGAGGATCCTGTGACCTCAGATTTTCATCGACATAACTAAGTAAGTACATTTCAAAGCCCTCTTTACTTTTACTTGAGTAAAGACGTTTAGTCAGTACTTCTACTTCTACCAGAGTATTTTTAAACACGAGTATCTGTACTTCTACATGAGTAAAGGATGTGTGTACTTTTGCCCTCTCTGCAGATATTAGACGTACCTCTGCATGCTGAGGTAGCAGGCGCTGAAAATGGCCATCCCTGCATGAGGCAGCGCTCCCAGGACCAGTTGGTTGAAGCAGGGGCTGATGTTTCCATCCTGAAACACGGGGAAGGGGTTCTGCTCGTCTGTACGACACAGACCTGAGACCAGCTCCGCGGGACCAAAGAGCCCCATCCCTAAAACTATTTAACTGCTGTCATTTTAAAATACCTGGAGAGCAAAAACAATACGAGTTAACTGTAAGGGGGAGATAGATGGATAAATAGATATATAGACGGACAGAGGCGACTGTGGCTGCGAGGGACTGCGGTCGTCTTTCAACCAGAAGGTTGTGGGTTCGATCCCAGCCCATGCAGTCAACATGTCGATGTATCCTTGGGCAAGATACTTAACCCTGAGTTGCTCATCGGGGTGTGCATGTGTATGCATGTTAGGTCCTAGAGTAAGGTACAGTGCTCTGTATGAATGGGTGAACGACATGTAGTATGTAAAGTGCTTTAAGGGGTCTTAAAGACTGGATAAAGCGCTGTATGGAGAGATAGACGGATATATGGAGAGATAGATGGATTCTAAAGCACCACATGTGTCAGGTTTGGGTACATATTTAACCCTTTATACAAGATAATATCTAGAAGGAGAGAGGACTTTCTACAATTTGAAAGCATGACAGACCATTCAAACATATAGAGCAGGGGTCGGCCAGCATTGGCACGCGGCACCGTAACCAGTGGCACGCTAGGAATAAGTGGAATAAGTGTGCAAACATATTTAAATTGTATTTGGGATCCCTGAACGAGGGCCGCCGCCAGAGCGCGTCTCCCCGTTACCCGCAGCAGGAAGCCATGCACGCAACGCAGCCCCGCTCTCTTTATCGCCAGGTGACTTTCTGCCGCTTTCCTCCGTGGTGCTGATCGTTTCACCACGGAGAGGAAAGCTCTTCACTAATTGCAGTAGCCTACCCATAAGGAGCTGTACAAATGCCGCAGTTTTTGCGTGGCTGTGTCTTTAGTTGAAAGCCCAGTGGCGATCTGCTCATCTCTCATTGAAATAATATGCTACAAAGGGGCGGACTGGCCATCTGTGTGTTGAACTTTCCTGTCGGCTCCCAGACCGTAGTCGAGGAGGCAGAAGCAACTTCAGGTTCAATACCCCACTTTAGCTTCAATGACTGGAGAGAGGGAGCTCTTCTTGGGAGGCCGTTGCATTTATTTAGCTGTTCATTCTGTTTCACAAAATACACGTAATCTCAACCTGTCGTACAATGGACAGCTTCCCCCCCCCCCCCATCTATGTATATACTCGCATTTTAGACTCTGTTACTAACTGTATATCTGTAGACTTGGTATGTCTTAAATGTCCGGTTAGGATGTATTAGAACGAAATCTAAAATGAAATTGTAAATAAGAAATCTGTATGTAAAAAACCACCTGTATGTAAATTGTAAATAACCCATCTGTTTGTCAAATATGTCTTACCCTAATATCACAACATGTGTTCTGGAGAATCACAGATCGTCCTTATCATTATGCAGTTTAAACAATTATTTAAATGTGTTTGTTAAATTCGGCATCATGTAAGTTGCGCTGACAGGTCCACACACTGCTTCCCCGCAGCGAGGCTCCCCCGCCCTCCTGCTGATAGTTGACGAGCATCAAGCTCCTCACCTGATATAGAGTAATCTGACTGAACCAAATCAAGCAATGGGGCAGGAGATTACAAGCTTGTCAAGAGTAGTATACATTAACTGCCCTCCAAATATCTTATTTGCTTTAAAAAAAAAATTGTTTCCCGTTTTAATTAAACAGTATTGTCCCAATAGCCAAAACTGGATGTTCTACAAATACAAGAAACCATTGACATGTAACACTTTTCTAGGAAAAAGCCAGGGTTACAAAGTAAGATAACACACTAAATCATACTTTACTTATATGTGTTAATAGTTTCCCATCATACATGTGACTCAGCATTGGTTTCAACCACTTAAGTAACAGAAACGACAGAAAGATGGTGGTGTTCCGAACGAAAGATGAATCTACACATGTAACAAATGAGGCTAGCTAGCTAACAGTAGCTTAGCATACAGATTATCACCCTGTTTAAGCGACACCGTAATGCTAACACACACAATATTTACATGAAACACTATCGAAATAAACCGCTACTAATATAACTTAAATACACTATCGATGCACTATAATTAAGATAAGAAACCTTACATATTACCGGCTGTCATCTAGCTAACGGAAACACTTCTGTCCTTCTGATGACGCATCTATGGGATTTTCAAAATAAAACTTTTTGCAAATGTAAGCAGCATCAGTACTTGTTATTTTATGTATTTATGTGCTACAAAAGTATAAACACCATGTTCTTAACATTGCTTATCATTAGTTAAAGTCCAGCAGTGAAAATCCATTGAAAAAATGCACTAATTCCTAACTAAACTGTGCAATAGCAATATGTGCTTTTTCTACTGATGCCTCGCTATCCTATTGGCTGTTGTGAGACCAATAGATGATCGTATTTTGACTACATGGGTATTATCTTCAAAGTATACTTAAAGTATCAAAAGTAAAAGTATGCATTACGCTCAATGGTTGTAATATTATAGAATATATATATTGGAGTTGTATTACTTTTAAGATCATTTAAGATACTTTGTGTAATACTCAGTAGATGAGTTGTATAGCACTGCATATCTTCATCAACATGTGTCCCCTCTTCTTCATGTCTCTTCTACATCAACATGTGTCCCCTCTTCTTCGTGTCTCTTCTACATCAACATGTGTCCCCTCTTCTTCATGTCTCTTCTACATCAACATGTGTCCCCTCTTCTTCATGTCTCTTCTACATCAACATGTGTCCCCTCTTCTTCATGTCTCTTCTACATCAACATGTGTCCCTCTTCTTCATGTCTCTTCTACATCAACATGTGTCCCCTCTTCTTCATGTCTCTTCTACATCAACATGTGTCCCCTCTTCTTCATGTCTCTTCTACATCACATGTGTCCCCTCTTCTTCATGTCTCTTCTACATCAACATGTGTCCCCTCTTCTTCATGTCTCTTTTACATCAACATGTGTCCCCTCTTCTTCATGTCTCTTCTACATCAACATGTGTCCCTCTTCTTCATGTCTCTTCTACATCAACATGTGTCCCCTTCTTCATGTCTCTTCTACATCAACATGTGTCCCCTCTTCTTCATGTCTCTTCTACATCAACATGTGTCCCTCTTCTTCATGTCTCTTCTCCATCAACATGTGTCCCCTCTTCTTCATGTCTCTTCTACATCAACATGTGTCCCCTCTTCTTCATGTCTCTATACATCAACATGTGTCCCCTCTTCTTCATGTCTCTTCTACATCAACATGTGTCCCCTCTTCTTCATGTCTTCTACATCAACATGTGTCCCCTCTTCTTCATGTCTCTTCTACATCACATGTGTCCCCTCTTCTTCATGTCTCTTCTACATCAACATGTGTCCCCTCTTCTTCATGTCTCTTCTACATCAACATGTGTCCCCTCTTCTTCATGTCTCTTCTACATCAACATGTGTCCCCTCTTCTTCATGTCTCTTCTACATCAACATGTGTCCCCTCTTCTTCATGTCTCTTCTACATCAACATGTGTCCCCTCTTCTTCATGTCTCTTCTACATCAACATGTGTCCCTCTTCTTCGTCTCTTCTACATCAACATGTGTCCCCTCTTCTTCATGTCTCTTCTACATCAACATGTGTCCCCTCTTTCATGTCTCTTCTACATCAACATGTGTCCCCTCTTCTTCATGTCTCTTCTCATCAACATGTGTCCCCTCTTCTTCATGTCTCTTCTACATCAACATGTGTCCCCTCTTCTTCATGTCTCTTTACATCAACATGTGTCCCCTCTTCTTCATGTCTCTTCTACATCAACATGTGTCCCCTCTTCTTCATGTCTCTTCTACATCAACATGTGTCCCCTTCTTCATGTCTCTTACATCAACATGTGTCCCTCTTCTTCATGTCTCTTCTACATCAACATGTGTCCCCTCTTCTTCATGTCTCTTCTACATCAACATGTGTCCCCTCTTCTTCATGTCTCTTTCATCAACATGTGTCCCCTTCTTCGTTCTTACATCAACATGTGTCCCCTCTTCTTCATGTCTCTTACATCAACATGTGTCCCCTCTTCTTCATGTCTCTTCTACATCAACATGTGTCCCCTCTTCTCATGTCTCTTCTACATCAACATGTGTCCCCTCTTCTTCATGTCTCTTCTACATCAACATGTGTCCCCTCTTCTTCATGTCTCTTCTACATCAACATGTGTCCCCTCTTCTTCATGTCTCTTCTACATCAACATGTGTCCCTCTTCTTCATGTCTCTTCTACATCAACATGTGTCCCCTCTTCTCATGTCTCTTCTACATCAACATGTGTCCCTCTTCTTCATGTCTCTTCTACATCAACATGTGTCCCCTCTTCTTCGTCTCTTTCATCAACATGTGTCCCCTCTTCTTCATGTCTCTTCTACATCAACATGTGTCCCCTCTTCTTCACGTCTCTTCTACATCAACATGTGTCCCCTCTTCTTCATGTCTCTTCTACATCAACATGTGTCCCCTCTTCTTCATGTCTCTTCTACATCAACATGTGTCCCCTCCCCTCTTCTAAATATTTGATTGGCATCACTCCAGCTGGTGCAATTTCATTTCTGTCTCCTGGGTGGGGTGGACGGGTTTCAGATCACTAAGGAGTCAGGTTTCCTCACACTTTTGGAGCCTAGGGAGGAGGTTTTAGCAGACAGAGGACTTCTCATCAGAGACGAGCTTGCGGCCTATGGTGCAACCCTTCGTATCCCTCATTTCACAAAAGGAAAGAAGCAGCTTTCTGCACAGGAAGTGGACACATCTAGACAACGTTCTCGTGTGAGGATCCATGTAGAGCGAGTTATCGGTCGGTGGAAAAACTTTAAGATTTTACAAACAGTTATTCCTTTGTCGCAGGTTGACATACTAGATGATGTTGTTATTGTATGTGGTGCCCTCACAAACCTCTGTAAGAGTGTAGTTCCCAAATGAGTTACACATAACCATGTATGACTTATAAAATGATTTTACATTTGTAAAACATGTATATAGGCATACTGTACTTAAAACGTAATGCATTTTAATAAACCTCCCCACATTGGCTGCCACTGGTGTGTCTAATGGTCCTTCCCCCCCAGATTATCTCAATAATTCAGAGTGCAGTATCACATGTCATTCAGGTGCCACTAAACATTAACAACATGGAAAGTAGGAGTCTGTACAATATATTAGAATCAAACTGGTTCTGTATGTTGTAAACAGTAAATAATAATTTTAGGTCGCAAATTATCTCTATGGATACATATATAGCATTACAGAATAAAACTTAGAATATCTTGTTGCACTGAAGTGCATCTAGACACAGCTGTCAATAACAACATCAAATGTAAAGAAAAGGCTGATGATGAATTCATTGTTTCAACTGTAATGCAACTTTAACAACCAGGGAAAGACAATCCATAACCGACATCTAACACCATATCTGGTCTCCTATCACAATACATTATATTGCCCACTCCTACATGAAGGCATTCAAGCCTCAACTCTCAGACATTTCCTACATAACCATGTTGCTGGCTTCCTTTGTATGTGTGCACAACTGTAGTGAATGTGGTTGTTGCATTTGACACAGATTATCATTTTACCAAGGATCATGTCTTCTTGTCAGTAATTCAGGCAACACACTCGAGCTAAAGAGGTCATGTGCTTTTGGCAAAGCCTCCTGCAGAAACTCTTCATTTCTTAGGATACGTTGCACAATGAACTTCTCCTTAGTCCACAACACAAAGTCACAGTAGCTAACTCCACACACAAACATGTGAAGTTGAGTTTGATAGTAGTATGTGTGTGTGAATGTTTCAACGAGAATGACTTGTCCAGACAAAACTGCTTGTCTTCTGTACATCCTTGAAGGCTATTCCTGTATTTGTAGGGACATTTTATCTCTTTACCGTATTCGTAAGCATCCAGTGATTTATAGGCTCGTAATTTCTCTCTGGTGTACACGCTCGGTTTCTCAATTAAATAGGTATATATATCTGGCCACTGTATATCTGGCCACTTGCTAACGTCTTCAACCCACTCATCAAGAGAACACGGATCTGGAAGTCGGACACCATTTGTCAAAGTCAACTTGTTAAGGTAACATTCACGATCTTCAGTTGATAATCCCCTTGCGTAGCTTGACAAGCTGTTTATCTCTGCCATCCTTCTGTTGCCACCATGCGCGCGCATACGTTCTACGTCATCATTGTGTACAAACACAAAAAGGGTCACAGTGCTTCTCAAAGTGTGGTCACCACTTCTCACCACTGGTGGTCCGTGAGCGCCCCCTAGTGGTCCGTGAGTATATTGGTAAAATTTCACATTTGAAATAAAATTAATTTAAGTTTTTCGCACTCTCGCGGGAATATCTCCGCAATGGAGCGAGCTTAAGTTTCACTTTCGATTGCATGATATAGCCCAGATAAACACCTTCATCACACATGTTGCCACTTGTTTGTACCATTTTCAGGCGATTTGTAAAAAACGATGTGTTTTTGGATATTTGTGGAGTTAGGTGGTCCTCGAGTGTTTTTTTATTGGTTAAGTGGTCCTTGGTATGAAAAAGTTTGAGAAACACTGGTCTATAGGATACGCAGTGGCACAGCCCCACCTAGTGTCAGCAGAAAGTATTAAAATAATGATTACAACAAAATGCAAAAAAAAAAATTAAAAAATATATAAAATTTCATTTTGTTTCAAAGCTCTTTTAGTTTTAAACCTGATGTTTATAAGCTTCTTAGTTTTTGCAACGGTCTGTAAATATACACAACTTTATAATAAAATGCACACATTTACCTTTTTCTAGACTAAACACAGGTGATCCTAAGTTAAAAACATATGAGGTTCATCATGAGGTTGTTAACATCGCAGTTTATCAGTGGATGTTTGCTGGAACTACTTGTTAACAGCTTGTTTCCTGACGGACACACACAGCGTGACTCCGGTCAGGTAGAGACCGGTCTCCAGTCAGCACCGCTGCAGACTCGCTGTTTGAGGGCTTGATAGCCCACTCCCCCTCCACACCGCTCCACACTCGTTGCTTTGGAATTAGGGCTGCAACAAACGACTAATTTGATAATCGATTAATGAAACGATTATTCGGATCGTTAAGGTTTTAACTGTACTACTACTTATATCGATACTGCTTATCGATCCGGTCCTTTAACGATAGTATTATCGGTTCTTTTGAAGAAATAAGATAAACTAACTTAACAAATTGTGAACAAAACTAACATTGCTTTTATTTAAATTAAATGCATAATATTTCACATCAAAAGAAACACAGTGTTTTAACAAATCGTATTAAATAATCTGATGACAGAAACTGAAACAGAATAGCTGAAACTTTAACAAACTAAATAACTCAGTTACCTCTAATCATTAACCCATGTTTGTATAATGTAGTTCCTCGTGTGTTGCTGCTAGCACAGAACACCTGACGTGGAACCGTTCCTCGTGGATGGGGCTATGAGCTGCTAGAGAGACAGTGGAACCCGGTGCATTCCTCGTCTGGATGTGGAGCACTTTTGATAAATGTTTAGACACATGCTCGTGTTACCGCCCTGACATGCTAAACTCGTATTGCACGTTTGGCAACGAGCATCGAGAGGGTAAAGTTAACACACCTCGGAGCGCTTTCCCTCCGCCATCTCCTCGGTGTGTGTAAACTGTGCCCCCTCGCAAGCAGGCGGGGGAGAGATCTCTCGTCTGAATTGGGAAGATCGAAAATACATTATAGACGCATTTTGTAGTCATATTGCATTTTAGAAACGCGTTGGCGACACTAAGACTGCGATATAATGTTTATGTAGCAATAATACTATGACATATGTTTTAAATGTCTCCTGTACCGATAAAAGAGCGATAACGTTGGAGCTTAACGGGGTGTAGAACACATGTGATGATGTCACCAACGAATCGACGACTGAATTAGTTGCCAACTAATTTGGTAATCGATTAAGTCGATTAGTTGTTGCACCCCTATTTGGAACAGCACTTAATGTGGCGGACCCTCCGTGTGAACGCGCAAACGGAGGGGTAGGTGTAGGGGGGCGGTTTGGGAATGGGCCTAAATAATTAGACTCATTAACTCCTCTGATGTATATCTGGTGTGCTAAGTGAAAGGTGTCCTATCATGCAAAAGCCACTTTGTGATGTCTTTTATACATCAACGTGTCCCCGGTGTGTCGGGGAACTCACGCAGCGTCAGGAAATAAAACCTCTCTCTTTTCCTCCGTACCCAATCTCTAAAAACGGGGAACAACGGAGCTGATCCAGATTTGCGTCGATATGACCTAACATCTGAAATGTGGACCACGGCCCAATCAGAAAGCTGCTATCAGAAACAATGCCGACTGCTTTGGACGTAATATGGTCGGTGTTTACATTAGCATCGCTAACACTCAGAGCTAACCTGTACTGGAGAGCATGTGTGTGAAGAAGCAGGAAATAGAAAGGAACTCATTGTGGTAAACCTGAGAGAAAGCCTTTGAGCTCCAGACTGTTTCAGAGAGAATCCTTGAAGTGGTTTTGAACATGGTGTTTAACCATTTAGCTGAGTATTTTTTTCAATTATTTTTTTTAAGCTAAGGACCCAGAATCAGCAGTTCTCTAACAGGGCTCATATAGAGGGATATGAGGGATCTGTTTGGTATTTTGAGCACATAGGACATGTTTTTATAGATCCCCATAATATGTGCCTAACAATAGCCTGATAGGAGATCTTTAAGAACTGTCAGCATGAAGGCAGTGCAGTATGTGGTGTGTGTGTGTGTGTGTGGGTGTGTGTGTGTGTGTGGTGTGTGTGTGTGGTGTGTGTGTGTGTGTGTGTGTGTGTGTGTGTGTGGTGTGTGTGTGTGTGTGTGTGTGTGTGGTGGGTGTGTGTGTGTTGTGTGTGTGTGTGTGTGTGTGTGTGTGTGTACCTTGGTGATGTGCAGAGAGGGCTGTGCAGCCGCAGACTTCCTTTGGACTCTCCAGGATCAGTTCTCTCTGTCTTCGTTCTGGTCGGGACGGGTCCTGCCAGGAAAAAGTCCCTGGTCATCAGGACGGTTGTCTGACCGTCTTCAGGAGACACTACGACAGATGTGGAAGGACATTTTATTATATATAGTGATAGGTAATTGTAATAACAACTTGTATATTTTTGAAAGACTGATTAGTTTTGACTCTGATCTACAAAACACATAATGGATAAAGGCTTTGAAGAAGTTTGTAACTTTCAAATAGTTTTTTCCAGGAGCATTACTTCATACAGCTTTAAAATAACCACATTACTGCGTGGATTCTGGTGTTGGTGATCCATAAAATGATCAATCAAAAGTGATGCCTAAAGTGACTTAAGAGACTATTATCATCATGTATTCATTCAAACCTATAACCAGTCTGATTAAAACACAGCTATAGAGATGAGATATGCCAAATGATTCCACTAGCTAGTTTCCATCTGCAGTCCCTGGTTCACATCATTCATCTAAACTCAAAACATCTTTCACACTGACATTATACAGACATGTTCACGTACACATTATAAACTATAAATACTAGCACATTTATCAGTGCAACCAAACTATAACTAATTCATGTATTAGTTTAATTCATTTGAGCTCAAATTACAGTTTAAGTTGACGAGACAGGTTGTCAATATCCATTACATT
The DNA here is from genome assembly GCA_902827135.1 of Harpagifer antarcticus. NCBI lineage: Eukaryota > Metazoa > Chordata > Actinopteri > Perciformes > Harpagiferidae > Harpagifer > Harpagifer antarcticus. The sequence goes on along the minus strand of CADEHL010001225.1, from coordinate 176,301 downwards.
ACTGCACATATTCCATTCTATTCTATTTCAATGAAATATTGCTCTATTTTACTATATTGTTTAACGTTATTATGTTTTCTTAAAATAGTTTTCTATCTGTGTTTTACATTTTAGCTTTACTCTTCTTAATTGTACTTCTTAAATATATAAGTTCAAATATATAACACAGTGTATGTGTTAATAAGCCCAACCTTGAAATAAACCCTTCATATCTCCTCTTGTTGTAATCAATCTGAAGCTTCTGTTTTAAGGAATGAGCTGTAACTAAATAAGTAAAACCCTATTTGAAGTAGGCTGTTTTTCTCTTAAGCATAGTTGACCCTCATTGGATTGATTTAGTTAACTTAGAACTGAACTTATGAGGCAGTATACTCTAGTGAGCGGCCCAGCCTTCCTATATTATTGGAACAAAGTGTCAACTGTCACGGAAAACTAACAGAAATGCTATTCTATTTTATTCTGATTCTGTATGTGGCCCTCGGTGAAAAAGGTGTGGACCCCCTGGACTAAATAAATACTACACTGTGATCTATTTGAGGTAACCGAGCAGCACAGAGGTTGAGACGCAGCGCACCCAGAGCGTAGTACGCCTGCAGGTCCTGGTTGGTCAGTTTGAAGAAGCGCTGGATCCTCTCCAGAGACACCTTGGCCTCCAGGATGCCGTTCAGCACCCAGGGGAATGAGTTGAGGGGAATGATCAACATCCCCACCAGAGCCAGCGTGGTGAACACCTGCAGGGAGAGGACGTTTACTGCTTTAGGGTTTATTTGTACGATTAAAATACAAAGAAAGATATACAGCGCAGAGAGAGGCAGAAAGAGAAGCGTACTACTACCCAAGGTTCAGTGTTTTAAGGCCATTCAAATGTTATTCTATGCTCTAAATACATATCCTTTATTATTGATATGTATTCACTTTTGCGTAATTTGTTTATCTTCTACTGTTGATGTGTATATTTATTGTTGTTGTTGTATTTACCTCTTATTCATGTGCAATGTCTTTTCTATGCCCGAAAAAAAAAAAGTCCCAATTTATGACCAAAAAGTCTATCTTATCCTATCTCAGTTTTCGGTGATTATTTACTTATGAAATCATAAATATTACAGTCTATTCCTGGTAATAAATACAATAAATCCAACAAACTGGACCCTTGACAGCTGTTTCAGGGTAAACAATCCTAAAGTCACTCCCTACTCAAAGTATCTATAGTGTCCTATATGTGTAGAAAGACAGGTTAACTTCACTTTAGCAGGGTACATGAGGAATCCTGAAGTCACATGTAATGCCTTTCAAGACCCTTTCCACACATTTGAAGACCTCATCGCCACTTGGAGTTCTAACCGGCGACACACTTTACCTCACATTGACTATACACAGTATTTATTGTCCTTCCTCCTTCTCTTCCAACCATTTGAACGCAGACTTGCATTTCCCCATAACGATGTTGCTTAACAACCGGCGTAAACGGGCCTCCGCGCTATCAAGCAGTGAGCGCGCGATGTCCTGTTCAGATGACGTCAAACCCAACGGGATGCCATCAATAAACTACACAGAATCACACTACACACCTACGCCATGATTACATTCAGGCAGACTGTAAACAAACCTCTTGGACCATTTATATACTTATTGAAGACAAGCTACAAAATGTAACACCTTGGAAAATGCCCTTTAATAGCCTTCATTTTCGCTAGATTGATTTATCAACTTGTAATACTTTTTTAAGACCCCGCGGACCCCCTGTTTATGCATCAAAACAGTTTTTAAGAGTAAGTGTCCCACCTTGGCGGCAGTGAGCTGGTGCCCCAGCAGGTGTAGGTGAGGAAGGTGAGGATGGAGATGACCACAGGCAGAGCCGCCCAGGTTGTAAAACCACATGGCGTCTAGGTACTTCAGAGCCTTCAGGTGGGACAGCTCCTCTTTACGGCAGGCGTGATCTTCTGCGTGAAATGAGGCTCCCAGTTGTAGAACTTGATGACCCGAATGCCGAAGAGGACCTCCGTCATTAACTGGGAGAGAAGACACATTGTTAGGGGCAAAGACTGCATGAATCCTGCCTTGGATACACAAACGTTCCTTTATTATCTCAATAGACTTTTATTATTACTATGAGGGTTTTATATTTCAATTGTCAATTTCAAATTAAACCACTTTAAAAGGTGAATTAAGTGTTGAAAAATGTGATTATATATTAACAATTGTCTGTTTCTTTCATACAATTGCATTAACATTCGGATCCCTAAAGCACGAGATAACTATTGATAAATATATATAGCAGATATTTACTTTCTACACACACACTTCACGTTGTTGAAGCTCAATTTTATCTCATTCTAAGTATTACTTCGGCTTTTTTGCTGCCGTTTAATCCTAATAAGGATAAGGGGATTAAGCAACAACAAAGGTCCCTGGTGGGCATCTAGCCAGTCAACATTAGGAGATCAAAGTACATTTTATAAAGTTCATTTCACTGGAAATCAATATATGTCACCAAATTTAAAAAAGAATTACAAGAAATAATGAAATGCATTAATATTAGTTATTATTATTTTGTTAAACTACATACACTACTTCTCCTTCCACAGCACTAATTAAAAACATCCGCTCCCACCTTCACGCGTGTGTCCTTGTTGTCGGAGCATGTGTTGGTGTTTCTGAGGAGTCTTGTGGCGAGGAAACTTGTTGAAAGGCACGAGCATCAGAGCCACGCTGAGGCCCCCCGAGGAACGCCACCCCCACCTGGAGGTACAGCAGGTACAAGGTGATGATCAGCCTGAAGGGGAGGCTCCACAACTCGTGGGAAACTGTTTGAAGAAGAGTTGACCACGCGTCCGGTGTCGGTTGCTCATCAGATCACCACTTCCCCCAGCGTGCTCCGGCCAAACTGCTGCCTCTGATCCGCAGGAGATTACCGTAAACCGCCGACATGAGAGCAGCGCGGGCCGAAAGAGACACCTGAGCAGAGAGTACACACATCCTTTACTCGAGTAGAAGTACAGATACTCGTGTTTACAAATACTCTGGTGAAAGTAGAAATACTGACTAAACTTCTTTACTCAAGTCAAGTAAAGAGGCTTTTGAATGTACTTCAGTAAAAAAGTACCCATAACTAGCAGCTGTTTTAAAGAGTACCTGACCTCCCTTTATATTAATAGAACAATAATGTCATTGTTAGCTAATGAATGTTTCCATGCTGAACAACGGCAACATGACAACGTTTCCATTGGTCCCTCTTCTTAGAGAAGACCAGGAAGTGATGGATACACGGATCGTGTTCAAATCAATAGGCACGCAATGACTCTAAAGAATAATGATCACGCCACCAAACACACATTCAGACTAAAGGAACCAGCTGTTTGGGAAATGTGAGAAGTAGAAAGTACAGGTATTTGAGTTCAACATGTAAGAAGTAGAAAGTACAGGTATTTGAGTTCAACATGTAAGAAGTAGAAAGTTCAGGTATTTGAGTTCAACATGTAAGAAGTAGAAAGTTCAGGTATTTGGGTTCAACATGTAAGAAGTAGAAAGTTCAGGTATTTGGGTTCAACATGTAAGAAGTAGAAAGTACAGGTATTTGTGTTCAACATGTAAGAAGTAGAAAGTTCAGGTATTTGGGTTCAACATGTAAGAAGTAGAAAGTACAGGTATTTGTGTTCAACATGTAAGAAGTAGAAAGTACAGGTATTTGTGTTCAACATGTAGAAGAAGTAGAAAGTTCAGGTATTTGGGTTCAACATGTAAGAAGTAGAAAGTACAGGTATTTGTTTGTTCAACATGTAAGAAGTAGAAAGTACAGGTATTGGGTTCAACATGTAAGAAGTAGAAAGTACAGGTATTTGGGTTCAACATGTAAGAAGTAGAAGACAGTATTGTGTGTCCAACATGTAAGAAGTAGAAAGTACAGGTATTTGTGTTCAACATGTAAGAAGTAGAAAGTACAGGTATTTGTGTTCACCATGTAAGAAGTAAGAAAGTACAGGTATTTGTGTTCAACATGTAAGAAGTAGAAGTACAGGTATTGTGTTCAACATGTAAGAAGTAGAAAGTACAGGTATTTGTCTCCAACATGTAAGAAGTAGAAAGTACAGGTATTGTGTTCAACATGTGAGAAGTAGAAAGTACAGGTATTTGTGTCCAACATGTAAGAAGTAGAAAGTACAGGTATTTGAGTTCAACATGTAAGAAGTAGAAAGTACAGGTATTTGTGTCCAACATGTAAGAGGTAGAAAGTACAGGTATTTGTGTTCAACATGTAAGAAGTAGAAAGTACAGGTATTTGAGTTCAACATGTAAGAAGTAGAAAGTACAGGTATTTGGGTTCAACATGTAAGAAGTAGAAAGTACAGGTATTGGGGTTCAACATGTAAGAAGTAGAAAGTACAGGTATTTGGGTTCAACATGTAAGAAGTAGAAAGTACAGGTATTTGGGTTCAACATGTAAGAAGTAGAAAGTACAGGTATTTGTGTTCAACATGTAAGAAGTAGAAAGTACAGGTATTGTGTTAGAAATGTAAGAAGTCAAAGTAAAAAGTCGTCAGAAAAATAAGTAGTGGAGTAAAGTACTGAGAAACATGTACTTAAGTACAGTAACGAAGTATTTGTACTCCACTACTTCCCACCTCTGTACCTTAGACACCTCGAAGACGAAGATTTTATTGAGATAACTATTGAGTTTTTAAAATTCTGATAAACACATATTGGCAGATATTTCCTTTCTATACACAAACTTCACGTTGTTGAAGCTCCATTTATCTTCATTCTAAGTATTTCTTGGGCTTTTTTGCCGCCGTTTAATCCTAATAAGGGATAAGGGGATTAAGCAACAACAAAGGTCCCTGGTGGGCATCTAGCCAGTCAACATCAGGAGATCAAAGTACATTTTATAAAGTTCATTTCACTGGAAATGTATATATATGTCACCATGAAAAACAAATCAATATTATTTTAAGCTCAAATTTAATACATATAAATGCATCCTCTCAAATATGAAGAGCTTGAATGAAGGACTTTATTTATTAATGTTTTATGGCTGTTGATATCATTATTACTATCACTACTATCTTTGTTGTGTTTGAGTTTTGATCTAATTTGATTCTATTGTATAGAATATATATATACAGGGTTTCCCACACATAGACTTTACTTGGGCGGGCCACCCAGGTATATTAACGGCCACCAGGTATATTAACGGCCACCAGGTATATTAACGGCCACCAGGTATATTAACGGCCGCCCAGGTATATTAACGGCCGCCCAGGTATATTAACGGCCACCCAGGTATATTAACGGCCACCCAGGTATATTAACGGCCACCCAGGTATATTAACGGCCACCCAGGTATATTAACGGCCACCAGGTATATTAACGGCCGCCCTGGTATATTAACGGCCGCCCAGGTATATTAACGGCCACCCAGGTATATTAACGGCCACCAGGTATATTAACGGCCACCCAGGTATATTAACGGCCACCCAGGTATATTAACGGCCGCCCAGGTATATTAACGGCCACCCCAGGTATATTAACGGCCACCCAGGTATATTAACGGCCGCCAGGTATATTAACGGCCGCCCAGGTATATTAACGGCCGCCCAGGTATATTAACGGCCGCCCAGGTATATTAACGGCCGCCCAGGTATATTAACGGCCGCCCAGGTATATTACGCAACCCATTTAGGTTTTTAAAAAAATAATAATAATTAATAATTGCTTTTCTTTTCTTTTTTCGTCCGCGACCACGACGCCATCTGTGATCGATTAACTATTGGACAATAATAGTAATAGTAAATAGCGGGTATTAGATTTAAACTAGGTCTATCACTATGCTTGTATATTTCAGATCTGTGGGAAACACTGATATGTCGACCTTTACTGTTATTATAGCTTGTACATGTATTTTACTGTACCTTAGACACCTCGAAGACGAAGATGTTTCTGAAGAAGGAGGTGAGGAGCGTGGTGACGAAGAGTCCCACAGAGCACCAGACTCCCAAACTGATGGGAGCCTCCTCGTCCTCCATGAAGTTCACGAGGCTGCCGAGGAGCAGCGGGCCGGTGAAACTGAGCATGTTGACCACGACCTTCAGGACGCCCAGCAGGTAGTATCGCAGCCCGAAGGCTTTGTGAAGAACCTTCAGCAGGCGGACATCTCCCTGCAGCTCCATGGGTTCCTCCTGAGGAGAGAGGACGGAGTAATATGAAATACTGCACGGTGGATAATACTTCTGCTTGTTGTATAAATAAATAAGTACATGAGCTGCAGCCTCACCTGGTAGTTTGAGCTCCAGGTTCGTTGAGCAGGTTCCTGCAGAGCGGCGGGGCCACTGCTCCTCTCCGTCACCGACCTCTGCTCCTCGTCTGCAGGACTCCCAGCGCTGGTGGAAGTATCGACCAACCACAGCAGTCCGAAGCTTCCTGGGGAGGTGATGAACATCTGCTGGTCTGCACAGATCCCTCGTTCCCCCAGTCTGAGGAGAGGGTTCGACCAGAGGAAGAAGAGCCAGGAAACACAGCCGCTCCCATCCTCCGCCACCAAGTCACCTGGGAGAAACAGTCCATATATTGTGCCGGAACTTTAAGGGACATCATTGACTGTAGCAGTGTGTTGGGGTAATACTGAATGTCCTCTTCCAATCTGAGAGAAACATGATAACAAAGGTATCCCAACTGTAGCTGTGAACATGACAGGATGTGTGATTACCTAGAGAGAGCATCAGGACTGTTTGTAGGCAGATGATAGCTATGTGATTAACATGATGATTCAGCCTCTATGGAGAGAGACATCAAGCATGCTCATTTCTGACGTGGAGCTAATCTGAAGTAAACATTGAATACTGCTTTCTATTCCTCCATCTTGTGACTGTGTAACTCCCTCTCTTGGATATCAGCATGTGAAGGACACTGCTCAGGAACTAGTGGATGCTCTGTATGTGATGACTACTTCCTTTCTGGAGAGGATCATAAATACATGGATCCTGAGGTAGAAGCTCAAGCCGGGGACCAGTGTATGTGAATATAAGGAGAATGACGCTTGCAGTTACTAAACACAGCGTCTCCAACTCTCACTCATCGACGCTGCATTACTACTATTATTATGTGTTTAATGACCAACAAACATTAGAAGAATTGTATAATAAAATATCATAAGAGATGGCTACGTCATCAGAGGACTACAGAAGAAGACGAAGCAGGACCCGCCCCCGTTGCCGTCAGCCAATAGGAAGAAGACTAAATACGAGAGTGGGAACATATAAATAAGATGTTAAATGGAGAAACGTTCTCTTTTCATTCAGGCAACTGGTAAACAGCTAACTGCTTATGTGGACTGTGGATCAGTGAATCGAATGAGAGGAACCACAGCTGTGTTCCGTATCATTGTATTAATAAACGCAGTTAACTTGACGAGAAGCTCCCTGGATTCCTTTCAGCTACTCCTGCCTTAGGTCGTAGAAAAACCCAACTCACCCGTATCCTGCTCGCTATCCTCCGTGATGAGAGGGGATCCATCGTCAGCGTTGATATTCAAAGAGTATCCAGCCTCACTGATGCAGGGGAAAGCAAACGCTAACAGATAAACCAGAAGAGGCAGCGTCCGGGCGGAAAGGAGAACAAAACGTGCAAATACAAGAGGCTCCGAGAGGTTTAAGTACTCCCGATTGTCGCAGGAATTGATCAAGGTGACGACCAGGTTTGGGATGGAGAGAAGGACCAGCAGGAGCAGAAGTGGAGGTCCTCTGGTTCTCCTGAAAGAGGTCCTCTGGAGCACCATCAGGGCACTGAAGTGCACGAGCCAGGCCAGGATGGAGCAGCCGTCAGAGAGGAGGTCCAGGAGGAGGAGGTCCCGCTGCAGGAGGACCACCAGGAGCAGATCTGAAGAGAAGAGCAGCACCACCAGAAGAGCAGAGAAACAGCGGAGGGTCCAGCTGCAGGGAGCCGGCGTCTGGGGGGGGGCGTGTCTACAAAACAGGAACATAAACACTGAAATATATAACAAATACATATCATATTTTTCCATAGTGGCCATTATGTTAAACACCACATTAATCTGTTTGCAACTTATATATATATCAATATTCCAATTACTTGTATATAAACTATTCTGCACTATTTATTTTATTTACTTGCACTATTATCTGTGTTATTGTGTTGCTCTGTTGGAGGATCCTGTGACCTCAGATTTTCATCGACATAACTAAGTAAGTACATTTCAAAGCCCTCTTTACTTTTACTTGAGTAAAGACGTTTAGTCAGTACTTCTACTTCTACCAGAGTATTTTTAAACACGAGTATCTGTACTTCTACTAGAGTAAAGGATGTGTGTACTTTTGCCCTCTCTGCAGATATTAGACGTACCTCTGCATGCTGAGGTAGCAGGCGCTGAAAATGGCCATCCCTGCATGAGGCAGCGCTCCCAGGACCAGTTGGTTGAAGCAGGGGCTGATGTTTCCATCCTGAAACACGGGGAAGGGGTTCTGCTCGTCTGTACGACACAGACCTGAGACCAGCTCCGCGGGACCAAAGAGCCCCATCCCTAAAACTATTTAACTGCTGTCATTTTAAAATACCTGGAGAGCAAAAACAATACGAGTTAACTGTAAGGGGGAGCTAGATGGATAAATAGATATATAGACGGACAGAGGCGACTGTGGCTGCGAGGGAGTGCGGTCGTCTTTCCACCAGAAGGTTGTGGGTTCGATCCCAGCCCATGCAGTCAACATGTCGATGTATCCTTGGGCAAGATACTTAACCCTGAGTTGCTCATCGGGGTGTGCATGTGTATGCATGTTAGGTCCTAGAGTAAGGTACAGTGCTCTGTATGAATGGGTGAACGACATGTAGTATGTAAAGTGCTTTAAGGGGTCTTAAAGACTGGATAAAGCGCTGTATGGAGAGATAGATGGATTCTAAAGCACCACATGTGTCAGGTTTGGGTACATATTTAACCCTTTATACAAGATAATATCTAGAAGGAGAGAGGACTTTCTACAATTTGAAAGCATGACAGACCATTCAAACATATAGAGCAGGGGTCGGCCAGCATTGGCACGCGGCACCGTAACCAGTGGCACGCTAGGAATAAGTGGAATAAGTGTGCAAACATATTTAAATTGTATTTTGGGATCCTGAACGAGGCCGCCGCCAGAGCGCGTCTCCCCGTTACCCGCAGCAGGAAGCCATGCACGCAGCCCCGCTCTCTTTATCTCCAGGTGACTTTCTGCCGCTTTCCTCCGTGGTGCTGATCGTTTCACCACGGAGAGGAAAGCACTTCACTAACTGCAGTACCCATAAGGAGCTGTACAAATGCCGCAGTTTTTGCGTGGCTGTGTCTTTAGTTGAAAGCCCAGTGGCGATCTGCTCATCTCTCATTGAAATAATATGCTACAAAGGGGCGGACTGGCCATCTGTGTGTTGAACTTTCCTGTCGGCTCCCAGACCGTAGTCGAGGAGGGCAGAAGCAACTTCAGGTTCAATACCCCACTTTAGCTTCAATGACTGGAGAGAGGGAGCTCTTCTTGGGAGGCCGTTGCATTTATTTAGCTGTTCTTCTGTTTCACAAAATACACGTAATCTCAACCTGTCGTACAATGGACAGCTTCCCCCCCCCCCATCTATGTATATACTCGCATTTTAGACTCTGTTACTAACTGTATATCTGTAGACTTGGTATGTCTTAAATGTCCGGTTAGGATGTATTAGAACGAAATCTAAAATGAAAATTGTAAATAAGAAATCTGTATGTAAAAAACCACCTGTATGTAAATTGTAAATAACCCATCTGTTTGTCAAATATGTCTTACCCTAATATCACAACATGTGTTCTGGAGAATCACAGATCGTCCTTATCATTATGCAGTTTAAACAATTATTTAAATGTGTTTGTTAAATTCGGCATCATGTAAGTTGCGCTGACAGGTCCACACACTGCTTCCCCGCAGAGAGGCTCCCCCGCCCTCCTGCTGATAGTTGACAAGCGTCAAGCTCCTCACCCCCCCCCCCCCCCACACTTGATAATTCTCGATCGTTGGCACGCTGATAACAATTTTTTAAATGGCACTTCTGTCCCCTATCAAAAAGGTTGCCGACCCCTGATATAGAGTAATCTGACTGAACCAAATCAAGCAATGGGGCAGGAGATTACAAGCTTGTCAAGAGTAGTATACATTAACTGCCCTCCAAATATCTTATTTGCTTTAAAAAAAAAATTGTTTCCCGTTTTAATTAAACAGTATTGTCCCAATAGCCAAAACTGGATGTTCTACAAATACAAGAAACCATTGACATGTAACACTTTTCTAGTAAAAAGCCAGGGTTACAAAGTAAGATAACACACTAAATCATACTTTACTTATATGTGTTAATAGTTTCCCATCATACATGTGACTCAGCATTGGTCTTCAACCACTTAAGTAACAGAAACGACAGAAAGATGGTGGTGTTTCCGAACGAAAGATGAATCTACACATGTAAACAAATGAGGCTAGCTAGCTAACAGTTAGCTTAGCATACAGATTATCACCCTGTTTAAGCGACACCGTAATGCTAACACACACAATATTTACATGAAACACTATCGAATCTAACCGCTACTTAATATAACTTAAATACACTATCGATACACTATAATTAAGATAAGAAACCTTACATATTACCGGCTGTCATCTAGCTAACAGGAAACACTTCTGTCCCTTCTGATGACGCACTCTATGGGATTTTCAAAATAAAAGTTTTTGCAAATGTAAGCAGCATCAGTACTTGTTATTTTATGTATTTATGTGCTACAAAAGTATAAACACCATGTTCTTAACATTGCTTTATCATTAGTTAAAGTCCAGCAGTGAAAATCCATTGAAAAAATGCACTAATTCCTAACTAAACTGTGCAATAGCAATATGTGCTTTTTCTACTGATGCCTCGCTATCCTATTGGCTGTTGTGAGACCAAGATGATCGTATTTTGAGTTAACTACATGGGTATTATCTTCAAAGTATACTTAAAGTATCAAAAGTAAAAGTATGCATTACGCTCAATGGTTGTAATATTATAGAATATATATATTGGAGTTGTATTACTTTTAAGATCATTTAAGATACTTTGTGTAATACTCAGTAGATGACTTTTCATACAAAGGGTTTTTTGTTTAAAGGTCACCTAGTATGCAAAAATCCCTTCTTCATGTCTCTTCTACATCAACATGTGTCCCCTCTTCTTCGTGTCTCTTCTACATCAACATGTGTCCCCTTTCTTCGTGTCTTATAATCAACAGTGTCCCCTCTTCTTCATGTCTCTTTACATCAACATGTGTCCCCTCTTCTTCATGTCTTTCTACATCAACATGTGTCCCCTCTTCTTCATGTCTTTCTACATAAACATGTGTCCCCTCTTCTTCATGCTTCTAATCAACATGTGTCCCCTCTTCTTCATGTCTCTTCTACATCAACATGTGTCCCCTCTCATGTCTCTTTACATCAACATGTGTCCCTTCTTCATGTCTCTTCTACATCAACATGTGTCCCTCTTCTCTGATCTTCTACATCAAACGTGTCCCCTCTTCTTCATGTCTCTTCTACATCAACACGTGTCCTTCTCTCATGTCTCTTCTACATCAAAACGTGCCCTCTTCTCATGTCTCTTCTACATCAACACGTGTCCCCTCTTCTTCATGCCTCTTCTACATCAAACGTGTCCCCTCTTTCATGTTCTTCTACATCAACATGTGTCCCCTCTTCTTCATGTCTTCTACATCACCATGTGTCCCCTCTTCTCCATGTCTCTTCTACATCAACAAGTGTCCCCTTTTCTTCATGTTTCTTCTTCATCAACATGTGTCCCTCTCTTCTTCATGTCTCTTCTACATCAACATGTGTCCCCTCTTCTTCATGTCTTCTACATCAACATGTGTCCCTCTTCTTCATGTCTCTTCTACATCACATGTGTCCCCTCTTCTTCATGTCTCTTCTACATCAACATGTGTCCCCTCTTCTTCATGTCTCTTTAATCAACATGTGTCCCCTCTTTTCATGTCTCTTCTACATCAACATGTGTCCCCTTCTCCATGTCTCTTCTACATCAACATGTGTCCCCTCTTCTTCATGTCTCTTCTACATCAACATGTGTCCCCTCTTCTTCATGTCTCTTCTACATCAACATGTGTCCCCTCTTCTTCATGTCTCTTCTACATCAACATGTGTCCCCTCTTCTTCATGTCTCTTCTACATCAACATGTGTCCCCTCTTCTTCATGTCTCTTCTACATCAACATGTGTCCCCTCTTCTTCATGTCTCTTCTACATCAACATGTGTCCCCTCTTCTTCATGTCTCTTCTACATCAACATGTGTCCCCTCTTCTTCATGTCTCTTCTACATCAACATGTGTCCCCTCTTCTTCATGTCTCTTCTACATCAACATGTGTCCCCTCTTCTTCATGTCTCTTCTACATCAACATGTGTCCCCTCTTCTTCATGTCTCTTCTACATCAACATGTGTCCCCTCTTTCTTCATGTCTCTTCTTACATCAACATGTGTCCCTCTTCTTTCATGTCTCTTCTACATCAACAGGATGTCCCCTATCTTCAGTGTCCCCTCTTCTTCATGTCTTCTTCATCAACATGTGTCCCCTCTTCTTCATGTCTTCATCAACATGTGTCCCCTTCTTCATGTCTCTTCTGCATAAACATGTGTCCCCTCTTCTTCATGTCTCTTCTACATCAACATGTGTCCCTCTTCTTCATGTCTCTTCTTCATCAACATGTGTCCCCTCGTCTTCATGTCTCTTCTACATCAACATGTGTTCTTTTCATGTCTCTTCTTCATCAACATGTGTCCCCTCTTTCATGTCTCTTCTACATCAACATGTGTCCCCTCTTCTTTATGTCTCTTCTACATCAACATGTGTCCCCTCTTCTTCATGTCTCTTCTTCATCAACATGTGTCCCTCGTCTTCATGTCTCTTTACATCAACATGTGTCCCCTCTTCTTCATGTCTTCTTCATCAACATGTGTCCCCTTCTCATGTCTCTCTACATCAACATGTGTCCCCTCTTCTCACGTCTCTTCTACATCAACATGTGTCCCTCTTCTTCATGTCTCTTCTACATCAACATGTGTCCCCCCTCTTCTTCATGTCTCTTCTACATCAACATGGCTCCCCTCTTCTTCATGTCTCTTCTACATCAACATGTGTTCCCCCTCTTCTTCATGTCTCTTCTACATCAACATGTGTCCCCTCTTCCTTCATGTCTCTTTCTACATCAAACATGTGGTCCTCTCTTCTCCACGTCTCTTCTACATCAACATGTGTCCCCTCTTCTTCATGTCTCCTTCTTCATCAACATGTGTCCCCTCTTCTTCATGTCTCTTCTACATCAACATGGTCCCCCTCTCTTCATGTCTCTTCTACATCAGCATGTGTCCCCTCTTCTCATGTCTCTTCTACATCAACATGTGTCCCTCTTCTTCATGTCTCTTTACATCAACATGTGTCCCCTCCCCTCTTCTAAATATTTGATTGGCATCACTCCAGCTGGTGCAATTTCATTTTCTGTCTCCTGGGTGGGGTGGAGGGTTTTCAGATCACTAAGGAGTCAGGTTTCCTCACAATAAGGAGCCTAGGGAGGAGGGTTTTAGCAGACAGAGGACTTCTCATCAGAGACGAGCTTGCGGCCTATGGTGCAAACCCTTCGTATCCCTCATTTCACAAAAGGAAAGAAGCAGCTTTCTGCACAGGAAGTGGACACATCTAGACAACGTTCTCGTGTGAGGATCCATGTAGAGCGAGTTATCGGTCGGTGGAAAAACTTTAAGATTTTACAAACAGTTATTCCTTTGTCGCAGGTTGACATACTAGATGATGTTGTTATTGTATGTGGTGCCCTCACAAACCTCTGTAAGAGTGTAGTTCCCAAATGAGTTACACATAACCATGTATGACTTATAAAATGATTTTACATTTGTAAAACATGTATATAGGCATACTGTACTTAAAACGTAATGCATTTTAATAAACCTCCCCACATTGGCTGCCACTGGTGTGTCTAATGGTCCTTCCCCCCCAGATTATCTCAACAATTCAGAGTGCAGTATCACATTTCATTAAAGTGCCACTAAACATTAACAACATGGAAAGTAGGAGTCTGTACAATATATTAGAATCAAACTGGTTCTGTATGTTGTAAACAGTAAATAATAATTTTAGGTCGCAAATTATCTCTATGGATACATATATAGCATTACAGAATAAAACTTAGAATATCTTGTTGCACTGAAGTGCATCTAGACACAGCTGTCAATAACAACATCAAATGTAAAGAAAAGGCTGATGATGAATTCATTGTTTCAACTGTAATGCAACTTTAACAACCAGGGAAAGACAATCCATAACCGACATCTAACACCATATCTGGTCTCCTATCACAATACAATACATTATATTGCCCACTCCTACATGAAGGCATTCAAGCCTCAACTCTCAGACATTTCCTACATAACCATGTTGCTGGCTTCCTTTGTATGTGCGCACAACTGTAGTGAATGTGGTTGTTGCATTTGACACAGATTATCATTTTACCAAGGATCATGTCTTCTTGTCAGTAATTCAGGCAACACACTCGAGCTAAAGAGGTCATGTGCTTTTGGCAAAGCCTCCTGCAGAAACTCTTCATTTCTTAGGATACGTTGCACAATGAACTTCTCCTTAGTCCACAACACAAGTCACAGTAGCTAACTCCACACACAAACATGTGAAGTTGAGTTTGATAGTAGTATGTGTGTGTGAATGTTTCAACGAGAATGACTTGTCCAGACAAAACTGCTTGTCTTCTGTACATCCTTGAAGGCTATTCCTGTATTTGTAGGGACATTTTATCTCTTTACCGTATTCGTAAGCATTCAGTGATTTATAGGCTCGTAATTTCTCTCTGGTGTACACGCTCGGTTTCTCAATTAAATAGGTATATATATCTGGCCACTGTATATCTGGCCACTTGCTAACGTCTTCAACCCACTCATCAAGAGAACACGGATCTGGAAGTCGGACACCATTTGTCAAGTCAACTTGTTAAGGTAACATTCACGATCTTCAGTTGATAATCCCCTTGCGTAGCTTGACAAGCTGTTTATCTCTGCCATCCTTCTGTTGCCACCATGCGCGCGCATACGTTCTACGTCATCATTGTGTACAAACACAAAAAGGGTCACAGTGCTTCTCAAAGTGTGGTCACCACTTCTCACCACTGGTGGTCCGTGAGCGCCCCCTAGTGGTCCGTGAGTATATTGGTAAAATTTCACATTTGAAATAAATTAATTAATTTAAGTTTTTCGCACTCTCGCGGGAATATCTCCGCAATGGAGCGAGCTTAAGTTTCACTTTCGATTGCATGATATAGCCCAGATAAACACCTTCATCACACATGTTGCCACTTGTTTGTACCATTTTCAGGCGATTTGTAAAAAACGATGTGTTTTTGGATATTTGTGGAGTTAGGTGGTCCTCGAGTGTTTTTTTATTGGTTAAGTGGTCCTTGGTATGAAAAAGTTTGAGAAACACTGGTCTATAGGATACGCAGTGGCGACTGGTCATTAGGGGCAGGTGGGGCACAGCCCCACCTAGTGTCAGCAGAAAGTATTAAAATAATGATTACAACAAAATGCAAAAAAAAAAAATTAAAAAATATATAAAATATATTTTAAGATCATGTTTTATCATCTGATTCGTCTGTACATTGCTGTTTTAGTCTGTGTTCTTCTAATTAGTGTCTACAGTGTGTGCCTATTGAGCTGTTAAGAGCCATGTGGGACAAACCCCGATCCTGCCCCTCCCTCTCACTGTCTAAGTGAACGGTGACTGTAAAAACTACACTGCGCATGCTCAGAGTATTTTCCTATTTAATGTGTGTGGCAAAAAATAATGACCATAGGGGCATAGTGCTGCCATCCCCACCATACATCATTTCACATCATTCAGAGCTGATTGGCTGTAAGTACGTGTGCCGCGAAAAGTGTGGTGTGTGAAGAGCAGGTGAAGAGGAGGAGAGAGACACGTCCTAAAACCAGGAAGTAAGCTGCGCATGGCTTCCCTCCACAAAAAAGCAATGAGATTTCTCCATAGGATTTTAGAAAAATAGCTCAAAATAAGATCTGTGGGAAACGTAGCTATTAGATAAATGTACGTTTTGTTCAGCCGGATAATATCCACATGTCTACCCTACTTTTATCATTTTCGAATCATAAATCCATCATTTAGATTTATGATAGACTTTTGAAACTACAAGAACATAAGGAGGACTTTTACAAAAAAGTAATAGAGATTTTTGTCCAGAAGGATAGGCAAATGGACTTAATCTTCAAGTCAAGGTAAGACCACCATTTTATTGAAAATGGGATCTTACTAAGAGAGAACAATTCAATATTTAAATGATAAAATTACATTTTTATGGTATCCTTCTGTTGAACTGTCTGTTTAAAATTAATTGAAGCATCAGACTAAAAAAGCTTTTGAAAATAATATTATATTTTGATTTAGGTCAAAATATAATATTTGTAAACCTGAAGAGTCAGTGCCTCAGCAGCCATGAGCCTCACTGCAGAAACTATAGACATCTGAGTTTTTTGTGCCCCACCACTTTTGTACATATAGAAACGCCACTGAGGATACGGCTGTAATAACTCTGCTGCCCGCCTCCTCACCCACACCCGCTCCCGAGACCACATCACTCCCGTCCAGGGCCGTTTCTAGCTTTTTGGGGGCCCTAGTTTTGACAGTTTTTTTTTAACTACAATGGGGGGGATTCCGAAGCCTTTAAGATGATCTGTGGAGATGCATCAATCTGTTACACTTTAATAGGAAAACAGGCTAATTTCACAAAAACCAAGCAATTGAAAATTACAAAAAATGATATTAAAAAGTAAACAATAAGGCTCCTCTATGTCAATAAATGCAAGAGATGCAGCATTTTCTCAGCTGTCAGCCCAACGATGATTTGGACTTTATTACCCCAAAAACCCAAGCCACAGCTTTGCTATCATTGCAGTTTTGTCGTGTTTATATCCTACATTGGATTTGTAAGCATATAATGCTTCACCGAACACAGGAGGGGGCTTGGCTGTCCACAAATAAAGACGGCTCATTTTAATTCTCCCCAAATATATTGAGGCTGAACCTGAACTTTGAATTCTCTGCTCCCATCATAATCTTGGTGATCTTGTTGTGAATGCAGAATTAGAAATACTATGTAACTGGTTTGCAGTTAATAAATTATCCCTTAATGTGGCCAAAACAAATTACATGTTATTCAATACAAAGTCTGAGAGTAGAAATTACTGCATTATACGGATTTGCAATACTGAGATAGAAAAAGTTGGTGCATGTACATTTTTAGGACTGCTTGTTGACGAAAAACTCAATTCGAAGCACCATATAAATTATGTACAGACTAAACTGTCAAAAACAATAGGTATTTTGTATCATGCTAAGCACATTCTTGAAGAAAATATACTCTTTATAACAGTCTATTTCTCCCTTACCTTTAATACTGCTCCGAAATATGGGGAAACACTTACTCAACAAATCTACAAAAAATAATAACATCCCAAAAAAAAGTATTACGAATAGTCTGTGGTGTTGGTAAATATGAACGCACAACTCCCATATGTAAACAAAATCAATCTATTAAAATGTGTTGAGATAGTACAGCTTAAAACAGTTCACAATGTTTATATGCAATTATGCAAATATTATTATTATTATTATTCATTTTCCAAGTGCATGTGTACCTATGTATATATTTATATATAGTATTTTAATTTCCAAAAAAAGATAGTTGAAACTGCTATTGACATGTGCAGAAAATGACCCTATATCTAGTTTTCGTATATATATATATATATATATATATATATATATATATATATATATGCATTTATTGTTTTCCTGCCCTAACTTTTATTTAATTTTTTCTCCTGTTTTCTTTATTTTGTTGTACTCCTTCATTTCTATACGTTTTTGACGCAATAATGCCGCTGTATTAGGATAATGCACGGGAGGGCTACTTTCGACAAGCTACGCTTCAGCCCTCCCGCTTCTACTAATTGTGTTCATCTTTGTGTGTATGAATTAAACTTTTTTTTGTTTTCGGATGAATAAAAAAAAAAAAATACTTTCAGCTTGGAGGCCCCCTAGTGGCCGCGGGGGCCCCCGCATAGTCCGCATATAGGAAGAAACGGCCCTGCTCCCGTCCTCCAGAACCTCCACTGGCTCCCCTCCACTGGCTCCCCGTCCTTCAAAGTCCTCCTCATTACTCACAAAGCCCTCAACAATCAGGCCCCCCCTACCTCACAGACCTGCTGCACCACCACGCCCCCTTCCCCCTACCTCACAGACCTGCTGCACCACCACGCCCCTTCCCCCTACCTCACAGACCTGCTGCACCACCACGCCCCTTCCCCCTACCTCACAGACCTGCTGCACCACCACACCCCTTCCCGCTACCTCACAGACCTGCTGCACCACCACACCCCTTCCCCCTACCTCACAGACCTGCTGCACCACCACGCCCCTTCCCGCTGCCTCCGCTCATCAGAAGCCAACCTCCTATCCATCCCCACCCGCACCAATCACCGGACCTGGGGGGACAGAGCCTTCTCCGTCGCTGCCCCCTCCCTCTGGAACTCACTCCCCCAACCCATCAGAGGCTATATGTAAAGCGTCTTTGAGCACCTGTAAAAGCGCTAACAAATTAAATCTATTATTATTATTATTATTATTATGAATGGGCCTTGGCTTTTAGTCGTACATAAATAAGTAGATCACTGTTCTTTATTTACTATGGATGCTGGCAACAGTCACATAGTCCAAAGTGAAGGTGATGTTTGACCAGTAATGGTCGAGGCGGGACTTGAGACAGTTAACCGTCTTGGATGTGACAACGCTTTCTGGCAGATCATTCCACAAGTCAACCACGCAGGCTGAGAAAGTTGCAGCGGATAGCCAGTCTTGAGTAGTCCTACTGTTTCTTCAACTTGAGGCAGTGTCCACGAATCCTGGTGTTATAATCCCGTTGTAGTGGGCATGATGTTTTGTAGATGTTGTGGAGATATTTGAAAACTTCGATCATATCTCCCCTCGCCCTTCTTTAATACATACTCGGGATCTTAAGACTTTGCAGTCGTTCTTGATATGGTAGGTCCTTTAGTTCTGGAACCAGCTTCGTTGCCCTTCTCTGTATTTTCTCGATGAGCTCAGCTTGTGTAACCATTAGCCAATCACCAACAAAGGTAACCGACCTTTAATGTAAAAAGTCACTTTAAGTAACGCTAAGTATCAAATAAATGCAGAAAGAGCAATATTTCGCTTTTAAATTGAGTACAGTACCACAGAATGGAAATACTCAAAACGTCAAAATGTTAATAAAGCGACCACTAAATAAGACCTAAGGAACATCGCCAGGATCAGACCATTTTTTAACTCTGCTGCTAAAATTGTTTACTGTACATGCTTTTATAACCAGTCGCTTGAAATTCTGCAATTCTCTTTTTACTGATCTCCCTAAAAAATATTTTGAAAAATTGCAATTAATTCAGAATGCTGCAGCCAGGATTTTAACAAACACAAACAATGGATCATATGTCCCCTCTACTGGCATCACTGCACTGGTTACCCTTCAGTCAGACCCCAACTATCCATTCATCACCACCAGGGTCAAGCTAAGCCCCTCCCCTTCAGACCGACCCCAACTATCCATTCATCACCACCAGGGTCAAGCTAAGCCCCTCCCCTTCAGACCGACCCCAACCATCCATTCACCACCACCAGGGTCAAGCTAAGCCCCTCCCCTTCAGACCGACCCCAACTATCCATTCACCACCACCAGGGTCAAGCTAAGCCCCTCCCCTTCAGACCGACCCCAACCATCCATTCACCACCACCGGGGTCAAGCTAAGCCCCTCCCCTTCAGACCGACCCCAACCATCCATTCACCACCACCAGGGTCAAGCTAAGCCCCTCCCCTTCAGACCGACCCCAACCATCCATTCACCACCACCGGGGTCAAGCTAAGCCCCTCCCCTTCAGACCGACCCCAACTATCCATTCACCACCACCAGGGTCAAGCTAAGCCCCTCCCCTTCAGACCGAACCCAACTATCCATTCACCAACACCAGGGTCAAGCTAAGCCCCTCCCCTTCAGACCGAACCCAACTATCCATTCACCACCACCAGGGTCAAGCTAAGCCCCTCCCCTTCAGACCGACCCCCAACTATCCATTCACCACCACCAGGGTCAAGCTAAGCCCCTCCCCTTCAGACCGACCCCAACCATCCATTCACCACCACCAGGGTCAAGCTAAGCCCCTCCCCTTCAGACCGACCCCAACTATCCATTCACCACCACCAGGGTCAAGCTAAGCCCCTCCCCTTCAGACCGACCCCAACTATCCATTCACCACCACCAGGGTCAAGCTAAGCCCCTCCCCTTCAGACCGACCCCAACCATCCATCACCACCACCGGGGTCAAGCTAAGCCCCTCCCCTTCAGACCGACCCCAACTATCCATTCACCACCACCAGGGTCAAGCTAAGCCCCTCCCTTCAGACCGAACCCAACTATCCATTCACCAACACCAGGGTCAAGCTAAGCCCCTCCCCTTCAGACCGAACCCAACTATCCATTCACCACCACCAGGGTCAAGCTAAGCCCCTCCCCTTCAGACCGACCCCAACTATCCATTCACCACCACCAGGGTCAAGCTAAGCCCCTCCCCTTCAGACCGACCCCAACCATCATTCACCACCACCAGGGTCAAGCTAAGCCCCTCCCCTTCAGACCACCCCCAACTATCCATTCACCACCACCAGGGTCAAGCTAAGCCCCTCCCCTTCAGACCGACCCCAACTATCCATTCACCACCACCAGGGTCAAGCTAAGCCCCTCCCCTTCAGACCGAACCCAACTATCCATTCACCAACACCAGGGTCAAGCTAAGCCCCTCCCCTTCAGACCGAACCCAACTATCCATTCACCACCACCAGGGTCAAGCTAAGCCCCTCCCCTTCAGACCGACCCCAACTATCCATTCACCACCACCAGGGTCAAGCTAAGCCCCTCCCCTTCAGACCGAACCCAACTATCCATTCACCACCACCAGGGTCAAGCTAAGCCCCTCCCCTTCAGACCGACCCCAACTATCCATTCACCACCACCAGGGTCAAGCTAAGCCCCTCCCCTTCAGACCGACCCCAACTATCCATTCACCACCACCAGGGTCAAGCTAAGCCCCTCCCCTTCAGACCGAACCCAACTATCCATTCACCAACACCAGGGTCAAGCTAAGCCCCTCCCCTTCAGACCGAACCCAACTATCCATTCACCACCACCAGGGTCAAGCTAAGCCCCTCCCCTTCAGACCGACCCCAACTATCCATTCACCACCACCAGGGTCAAGCTAAGCCCCTCCCCTTCAGACCGACCCCAACTATCCATTCACCACCACCAGGGTCAAGCTAAGCCCCTCCCCTTCAGACCGACCCCAACTATCCATTCACCACCACCAGGGTCAAGCTAAGCCCCTCCCCTTCAGACCGAACCCAACCATCCATTCACCACCACCAGGGTCAAGCTAAGCCCCTCCCCTTCAGACCGACCCCAACTATCCATTCACCACCACCAGGGTCAAGCTAAGCCCCTCCCCTTCAGACCGAACCCAACTATCCATTCACCAACACCAGGGTCAAGCTAAGCCCCTCCCCTTCAGACCGAACCCAACTATCCATTCACCACCACCAGGGTCAAGCTAAGCCCCTCCCCTTCAGACCGACCCCAACTATCCATTCACCACCACCAGGGTCAAGCTAAGCCCCTCCCCTTCAGACCGACCCCCAACCATCCATTCACCACCACCAGGGTCAAGCTAAGCCCCTCCCCTTCAGACCGACCCCAACTATCCATTCACCACCACCAGGGTCAAGCTAAGCCCCTCCCCTTCAGACCGACCCCAACTATCCATTCACCACCACCAGGGTCAAGCTAAGCCCCTCCCCTTCAGACCGAACCCAACTATCCATTCACCAACACCAGGGTCAAGCTAAGCCCCTCCCCTTCAGACCGAACCCAACTATCCATTCACCACCACCAGGGTCAAGCTAAGCCCCTCCCCTTCAGACCGACCCCAACTATCCATTCACCACCACCAGGGTCAAGCTAAGCCCCTCCCCTTCAGACCGAACCCAACTATCCATTCACCAACACCAGGGTCAAGCTAAGCCCCTCCCCTTCAGACCGACCCCAACTATCCATTCACCACCACCAGGGTCAAGCTAAGCCCCTCCCCTTCAGACCGACCCCAACTATCCATTCACCACCACCAGGGTCAAGCTAAGCCCCTCCCCTTCAGACCGAACCCAACCATCCATTCACCACCAACAGGTCTAGACTCGGGGGGTTTCATCGAATGATACTCCTGCACAACGGGGCCTAATCGCCAAAACTCAATTACATTAATTTGTGTATTCCTGGCAATAAATATGTATTCTTACATCAAAACCCTCTCTCCTGATTGAACTGTTTTTATGGATCAGACTCCCATTGGATATTAGAACAGCAAACTCCATTACAATATTTTAAGTAAATTAAAGACCTATCTTTTTTAATTTGGGGCAATTTTAGTGGTATCACAATGTGTTATGGTTCTGTGATATAACTATTTATGTTTGTTTATAAATTGTATTTGATGATGTCCCTATCTCTGTAAACTAAAGCAATACATCTTGCATGACAGATGCTATATAAATAGTGTATTGATATTATAATTATTAAATGTGTGTGTTATATAGATTATCTAGCATTTCAGTCAGACAACTCACGTGTTTCTTAGTATGTTTATTAGAAGCAGCATAAAGTTTAAGTTTGGCGTCTAGCCTACAGGTGGAAGCTGGGTGGAAGCTGGGGTGGAAGCTGGGTGGAAGCTGGGGTGGAAGCTGGGGTGGAAGCTGGGGTGGGAGCTGGGGTGGAAGCTGGGGGGGGAAGCTGGGGTGGAAGCTGGGGTGGAAGCTGGGTGGAAGCTTGGGTGGAAGCTTGGGTGGAAGCTGGGGTGGAAGCTGGGGTGGAAGCTGGGGTGGAAGCTGGGTGGAAGCTGGGGTGGTGGTGGGGAAGCTGGGGTGGAAGCTGGGGAAGCTGGGGTGGAAGCTGGGGTGGAAGCTGGGGTGGAAGCTGGGGTGGGAGCTGGGGTGGAAGCTGGGGTGGAAGCTGGGGAAGCTGGGGTGGAGCTGGGGAAGCTGGGGTGGAAGCTGGGGTGGTGGTGGGGCAGGCGAGCAGCAGCAACATGAAACACAGCAGCAGGAACATAAACGCAGCAGCAGCAGCGAGGCAGAGGCAGGAAGACCTGGCAGCTTAAATAGAGTGGCATGTTTAGGAGAAAGTGTTTGGTTGGTTGTCCGAGGGACGAGGCGCGTCACGTGTTAATGTCTGATTGGTGCTCGAGTTGTCTGCCTGAACTAGCTCGCAGGCTTCGCCCCCTTTATGCTAAAATGGGACCAGGAACAAATGAAAGCAGCAGCAGAAATAGTTGGAGTTCTTTATTAAGGGAGGTGACTGTAGAAAAGGAGCAACATTTATTTTCAGCAACTTTACAGAAGTAACAAAAAAGGAATTGCTGGTTCTCTGGGTTCTCCAAACAAACAAAACACATGGCTGCAGAACAATGTACAACATACAGGCTTGGAGAAAGAGACGCATTTCATTCACCGAAACCAACCAATAGAAATGTCTCAATTTGGAAAAATCTCATTAAACTGAATTACAATGAAGATCAAATTTAGGAACCTGGGATTTTAAATTAGTGCACATTACATTAGCATGTAACAGAAGTTAAAAAACATAAAATAATTGTACAAATGTTGTTACCTGGAATTAGACTACTTTTGAATACTGGGAGCAGCTGTCTAAGGCATCTTTAATTCAATAGAAAAAAGATCTCGAAGTCCTATACAAAGCAGGAATGAAGCTATACAATGTCACATTATATTTTATTCCTTACACACTGTACAAAGTCTGTTTCCTTCAGGCCGGCCACAACACTAGGCAGCTTAACTTTTGGGTTTTAATATCCTACATTTACGGTGTCTACCAGACACACACTGTATTTACATTATGCAGACATGAAATACAAACATAAATATGAGCACGCTCTGTCTATCCGTCCCCCAATAGCATGTCTTCAGACACATTCTTGAAAAAATACACCAAATATTGGCCACCTGCATGTAAGCTGAAGTTTATCTGTCGCCCCTTGTGAAGCACTTTGAGGAAAATGCTTCAAAGTAAATAAATCTGACTTTAACTTTTTGGTCAAAGCTGTTTAGCATGTATTGAAACAGTGAAAACTCAAAGCAGAGGTACCTGCTGTCCGATGGCACCGTGCTAATTTGACCAAAAAGCTTATTTTACAATATCTTGGTGTATTTATCTAAACAAAAGGAACCCCCGCACACATTTGACTTCAAACTGTCAGGAAAAATGTCAGTTCATCTTCAATATTTCAAAAAAATAAGCAACAATGTTTTCTGTAAAGCACGAGACATTAAAGTAAATTATGTGAATAGGTCTAATGCTGGTCATCTGTTTATCAACAAAAAGTGTTAATTCAGAATTAAAGCTATCACATAGCTGGAAAAAAGGCATGTACAAAGCAACAAATCAAAGGCCTGAGAAAGATAACTTTTTCATCTCGGCGAGTGATTGTCAAGTTAGGCCAAATCATTGTAAAACTGATCGTATATACAGCAATGCATAGGCTACAACTCCTCAAATCAAGATGATACCATGAGTGAAGCAGAATAGCAGTTACCCTAGTTATTTATTAGTACACATAGTGTAGGTAGGGCTGGGTATCATTCTTTTTTTGATACCTAACAAGATGAAGTAGAAACATTTGAATAAAAAACAAACAAAAAACATTTCCGGTTAATAACAGGAGAGTTAATGTTAAAATGAAATGTCTGACACAAGCAGCCATTCAAGAAGCTAACAGAGAACTGTGTTAAAACCACCCAAATATGTGATAAAGAACAAGTTGTGAGAATGAACTTGGCCAAATATTAGAAATCTCAATAAATGACAACTTCGATACCCAGCCCTAGACGTAAGCGTACCTTTTGTAATATCGAAGATGGAAAACCAACTCATATTGAACTGAATTAAATCCTTAGCACCTGGAGACTTAAGAGACCTCTTTGACCGTATTTCTCAAACTTTATTATAAAAGTTATTGTGATAGTTTGTTATTATTAGTTTATATACTTAATTATTGTTTCAGGGTTTAAAACTCAGCCACTTGACAACATAGGGAATTAAAAACTATTCCAGAAATGTGAACGTTTTTGCAGTACTTCTCTAAAAAAGAAGATATTTTTAGGTAGTTTACATTGATTTATATGTGAAATAATGACATCAAGTTATTGATTCAGTCACAAACTCCTAAAAAACATGATACTTAACCGTTTCCTCTAAATTAATCCAATAATAATAAGAGAGTATAATTTCCTTGAAGTTGGTAATACATTACATCCTGCTTTTATATCATTAACATACTGACCAATCACTCAGAACATTTGGTATAATCATAGTTGGTGTTCCACAAGGATCAAGCCTGGGTCCTCCATCATTCTCTAATTATATGTTTGAACTTTGTGACATTACACCTAATCATAATAGAAGACTTAAGCCCCTTAACCAGCTTTTCTTTAAGTCGAAATGTTCCTTAATCTTGACCAAAATGGTCAATACTTGAAATGTAATGTTCAATCTTGCACATCTCAGACTAAGCCAAATGTATTTAATTTATTTTGTAACGTTTTCTGATATTGATATGTGTCCTTAATGTTGTATTTGGACTGCAATATGTATAATTTCCAGCTGGATGTTCACCAATATATTACTAAACTGCTCAGATTTCCCTATTTTGCCAGTTTCTTTGAAGTTGATTTTGAAATATACATTTTTTTTTTTTAAAGGCTCAGTGACTTCTGGCCCTCGACTGCATATGAAAACTTTTTCTAAGCCAGAGACTGAAAGATTTCTGCTGTTTTGTTTTAGTCCTTGTCTTTACATAGTCTTCTGCGTCTCATTTCTTTTTCTATGTCAAGATCTGTTTACATATTTGTGAATGAATTTCTAACAATTGTATGAAAAAATTGTTAGTTTATTATCATTAATAATGTTATGTTTATTAGTATGAATACACACACTTTAAAAAATAGCCAATGTAAACTTCTAAATGTTTCCAAAAGTCTGTAAGGGGAGTTCATTTTTCGTGTTTAACTGTTTTTAGGGGGATTTACAGGTTTTAAATCAGCAGACACTCCTGCTAAAACACAAATAACTTAAACACCACTTATTACCATTTCATTGAGGTAAAACATATTTCTATGAAATGTACAAAACAATTGTATTATTTTTGCCTTTTTTGGTGCTTTAAAGCCAATTTTTGGGAGCTCTTACTCACTACAAACAAATGAAAAACCAAGTGGGGGAAATAAAAAATACAAAAAGAGGGGAACTGTATATAGAGTCTTGTGGTCTTGGCGTCTGAATAATAACATGTATGATCTTCATCCAGAGAGGTTTATAAATAAGCAGATAAGCGTCTGAATCCCCATCATTTTTTGCACGGTCAGTCGGAGCTCGAGGAAAAAAAAGATACATAAAACTATTATTCATACGTTTGCTGGATCCGTCTGAAGTCCACGAGGAAGGTTTTATCTGTACACCACGCTACACAGTGTCCAGAGTGAGAGAGGATATAGGGACTTTTTTTGGAGTATTTCCCAAAACGGGAGAAGTCACAGACACTCCCTTGGTATCGTCTCCTCTGCCCCTCCGTCCTCTAATACAGTCTTTAGTTTCATAGAGTTTGTCTGTGTAAACGTTGGGCAGCAGCTCACAGGTTCTTGGTGTTAATGTGAGTCTTATAATGCTTCGTCAGGTGGTCACTCCTCATGAAGCGTTTCTGACACTGGGTGCACTCGAAGCGCTTGTCTCCTGTTGGGGAAACAAACAGAAAAAGGTTGTGATAATGTTTTTAATGTCACAGAGAATATCGGGACAAGCTTACAAACACATTTTCATAAACGTTTTACCATAAGGGTAAGAAATAAAACCAATATTATCATGACATTTTTGAGGGCCTGTGTCCACCAGGGTTTCCGTTAGCCGGTAATTACCGGTTTTTAGCTGGTAAAATTGAATAAAAACCGGTAAATTCAAAACCTGCCGGTCAAAATGTCCAACGCTCTATAAAGGCCGATCAGGAGAGCTGGATCTGATCGATATGGACATAAACGCGAGTGAAGTGTACCCGGACGGCGAGAGAGAGATCAGATCAGCTGCTGAGTCAGACGGAGACACGCAGCTCTGTATAATCAAGAGAGAGAGAGAGAGAGAGAGAGAGAGAGAGAGAGAGAGAGAGAGAGAGAGAGAGAGAGAAGAGGAGAGAGAGAGAGAGAGAGAGAGAGAGAGGAGAGAGAGAGAGAGAGAGAGAGAGAGAGAGAGAGAGAGAGACTATAATGATAATAAATACTGTATGGTAATGAAACGTAAAATAGCATTTAACTGACGAGGTGTTTTGCTGGTGAGAGATTTGAGTTGCTTTAGCGTGTGGAAGCTGGTGAGCCAACTTGATTTGGAGAGTCATGTTGTTGGCCCTGGAGAATGAGGTAAAGGTCCTGGAAAATTAGGTAAAGGTCCTGGAGACCTCATTGAAAATCATTGTATCAAGTGTATGAACCCTGTACATTATAATCACATCATTTTCTACTAACTTGTTTAATTTAAAGGCTTTAACAGAATTGGAATCTTCATTTTGAGTCATGAATATAAAAACTGTAAAGAAGTATAAACATCATTGACTAAATGCTGCCTGGATGTTTTCACATTTCCATGTTATTTTCTAATGGTCTGTCTTCACTAGGAAAGCACAATGTTTTGGGTAATCTATCCCTATTGGTATTCCACCTGCCCGTATCCTTTCTGTCCAACAGGCACACCAGCAGAAATCCTTCCTTTGGTCGAAGCGGTGCCGAAGAAACGGAAGAACGACCAGAACACGAAGGAGAAAGGTTTGTCCACCTGGAGATATAACTGCTTAACCTAAAGCAGGGGTGTGCCATTGCAGTGCCAACACGTTGATTTGTTATCAACTATCTCAAATTGAAATCTCAGAGGCAGCCTCCATCCTCCTGTCTCTGCTGCTCATGCAGGGTGAGGATACACCGCTCTGATGTATCTGATTACAAGGAGCATGCTCAGATAGGACTGGGTGATATGGAGAACATCTGAATCTGTTAGAAAAATCTCCCTGGTCTCCGGCTTGAGCTCCAACATCAGGATCCATGTATCTGTGATCCTCTCAATATGGAAGTATCATCACATACAGAGCATCAACTAGTTCCTGAGCAGTGTCCTTCACATGCTGATATCCAAGAGAGGGAGTTACACAGTCACAAGATGGGGGAATACCGGGTCTTCTAAGTCAGTGGTTCCCAACCTGGGGGGTGCCAGGATCCGTTTCTCCCGTGTTATTATTCAAAGTTAATGTAAACTTTTGAATAATGTACTTCATCTACTACAAGTAGTTTCTTTGAATGTAATAATTATGTTGTTTGTTGTTTGTGGAATCATTTATTGAAAAATTAATCTGAATTTTTTGATCGGTTATAAAATGTACGATTATAAACTGAAGCAATATAAAAATGACTCCCATTAACTGCGTTTTAAACATCAGCATATCCGGTCCTAGTCCGGTGATTACCTGCTAACGGAAACTCTGCTACACAATTCTTATTATTATTATTGAAACATGACCGGTAAGTTTCAAATTTGTCCGGTAAAATTAATTCTGTTCGGACATTTGACCGGCGAGAGAAAAGATCCTAGCGGAAACCCTGGTGTCCACAGAGAGTCTTTTCCTGAGCAGTAACATCGTTTTTTTATTAATTCCAAGAGAACAGAGTTTAATCAATAACAGATATTGTGGAGTGAATGTGTGTATTCACGTGTGTGTTTCAGTGTCTCCAGCAGACAGACCTTTGTGCATCCAACTTTCTTTGAGCATATTAACAAAACTGATTTGACCAGCTATATGTGCTTAGCGAGATTTTAAACAGTGTAAAAAAGCCTGTCAGTGCAGCATGGCTTACACTCTCTGTATAAGACATATTGTGGAGTGAATGTTTGTATTCAGTGTATTCACAAGTGTTTCAGTGTCCAGCAGACGGACCTGTGTGCGTCCTGGCGTGCCGCTGCAGTTCGTCGCTGCGTGTGAATCGTTTCCCACAGAAAACCCAGTTGCAGACGAAGGGTCTCTCTCCGGTGTGCAGCCGGACGTGAGCTCTGAGAAGCGACGTTTTCCTGAACGTCTTCTCGCAGCCGATGACGTGACAGATGTGCTTCCTCTTCCCAATCTCCCCCGGCCTGCAGAGCGTAAACACACGGTGAGAAGTGAGATATATTTACAGGTTTACATCAGGGTAGAGCTGAGCATTCAAAAGGTGAATGGATTTGAGATAAAAATGGACATAAAAGCGTAATCCGTTCTGTTCATGCAAAACATTTAGATTGTTAGTACCTAAACTTAACTTACAAAGAATACGATTTTTGTCAGTAGATCACTAAGATATGACTCGATCGGAGAAATCTCTGTACCTTTCATTTTTTTGGAGGGACAACATGATTGTTATTCTTAAACAAGTTCACAAAATGTCTTTTAGCAGGTAACTTAAAATCTGTCCATTATAGCCATGTCCAGTTGGTAATGTTTTTACTTTATAATTACATTTCATAATTTAGCTGATGTGTTTCTCCCAAAGTGCTGACATACACTTCAAAAGATAGGAGCAATTTGGGGTTAAGTATCTCTCCCAAGCACATTTCGACAGGTTGATCAACTCACTGACTCTCTAATTGGTCAGGACGCCCGTTTATCCCCTTAGCCCCAGACACCCTTAAATATTCCCTTAAATCCATATTATTCTAAAACAGGTCAAGGTTAGTTTATTGTATAATAATAATAATACGTGTATAGCGCTTTTCTAGACACTCAAAGACGCTTTGAAAGAGAAAAAAAACCAAAGAAATATACAAAACGATATCCAGAAAATAGGGGGGGGGGTCAGTAGTTGGATGCAGTGTTGAACAGGTGGGTTTTGAGGGATGTTTTGAATGCGGTGAGGGAGGAAGAATCTCTGAAGGATTGGGGTAGTGAGTTCCAGAGGGTAGGTGCAGCAACGGAGAAGACTCTGCCGCCCCATGACTTGAGGTTGGTCCGGGTGGGGGGGTGGACAGGAGCTTGGCAGCAGCAGAGCGGAGGGAGTGTGTCTGTGGAGGAGGTCAGTCAGGTAGGATGGGGCCAGGCTATGGAGGGCTTTGTACGTCATCAGGAGGATTTTGTACTGAATTCTCTGGGGGATGGGGAGCCAGTGGAGCTTGATGAGGACGGGGGTGATGTGTTCACGGATTCGGGTGGGGGTGAGTCGGCGGGCGGCGGAGTTCTGGATGTATTTTTGCAGGTGAACCATAGAGGAGGCTGTTGCAATAGTCCAGACGGGAGGTGATGGAAGCGGGGATGGGGGTTTCTGCGGCAGTGGGGGAGAGGGATGGACGTAGACGGGCGACGAAGACACAGAGGCAATTCAAAGTGCTTCACATAGGCATTTAGGACATAATAATTAAAAACAAAACAAACACACAAACAAAAACTAAACAAGACAATTCATAAAAGCGATAAAAACTGATGTATGTTAGATGAATGTAAAGTGTAATTCAAGCACATATTCGTCTGTCTCTTGACTCTCTCACCTCTTCTCTGCGTCTTTACAGTTGGGGCAGGTGCAGGCCATGCGTCTCTTCTTCTCTCCCTGCTGTCCGGGCAGCTCCAGGGTCAGCGTCTGCTCCATCTGGAGGGCGGGTTGGCCCGGAGACGTTGCCAGCTGGAGGCCTCCACCCTGTATCGCCTGAACTGTGAGGTGCTGCTGGCCTGACAAACACAAACACACACAGTTAGAGACACCTGAATCTGTTAGAAAAATCTCCCTGGTCTCCAGCTTGAGCTTCAACATCAGGATCCATGTATTTGTGATCCTCTCCAGAATGGAAGTAGTCTTCACATACAGAGCATCAACTAGTTCCTGAACAGTGTCCTTCACATGCTGATATCCAAGAGAGGGAGTTACACAGTCACAAGATGGAGGAGTACTGGTTCTTCTAGGTCAGTGACCACCAACTGGCGGCCCGCGGGCCACATCCGGCCCGCCAGACATTCTCATCCGGCCCGCACGACGGGGGTGACTGTGGCGTTGGTGGAGTGGTTACTGTGTTCGCCTCCCACCCAACGTCTCGTGAGTAAGGTGCAGTACCGGAGTCCAACAGAGAGGCAGCAGCTGCGGGTAGTCCTGTGTCTTGGATCCTCTATCCTGAGTTCTAGATTAAGTCGTGGACTTCGGGTCGTGGCTGAACCTGTCTCTGCGGTCCTGCCTTGGGTCTCGTCATGCTGCTTCCCTGATGGCTTCCTCAGGATTGTAGCTGACATCCTCGTGGATTCATCTTCTTATTACAGACACATGCATTTCCTAACATTCGGTCTATATGCTGTAAAATGTATTATCTCTTCGATTTACACACGGCATCTATTGCACGTCTGTCCGTCCTGGGAGAGGGATCCCTCCTCTGCTGCTCTCCCTGAGGTTTCTCCCATGTCCCCTTTAAACTGTGGGGTTTCTCTGGAAGTTTTTCCTTGTACGATGTGAGGGTCTAAGGACAGAGGGTCTAAGGACAGAGGGTGTCGTTTTTCACATACTTTTCATTTAATTTCAAACCTTTATTTATACAGATAAATCCCATTGAGATCATTGATCTCTTTTCCAAGGGAGACCTGCTCAAGTAGTTCCACAAGTACTATACTACCATACTGATATTCTGAACAATCTGTGCTGTTGTTGCTGTAAAGTGTCTCTACTGTAGGCTATTTTTATTATATGTACAGCACTTTGGCTCGACCAAGAATCATTTATAAATGTGCTATATAAATAAAACTTGATTTGATTTGATACACAAGATCGCCTGAGGAATAAAATGTTCCACTGCTGCATCTCGTGGGACTGATTTCAGGGAGCTTTTCTTTTGTGGTTTTGATGATACACTTTATTGTGCAAGCAACATCAGCTGTAAGTAGCAAGAAGAGAATCAGACAGATAACCTCAAGGCAAAGTACCAAGGGAGTAACATTTAGGGGAACAATGAGATACTGTAGCTTTAAAAATACTTTCTATATGTATACAATCTTAAAAAATAACATGTTCTACTTGATTGCTTTAACCCCAATATTGAAACAGCATTGGCATAGTGATCATTATCTCCGTAGCTTCTTGATCCATGTAAGCTGTTTCCATTTACAACCACGAAAGACAATCTAAGTGAAAAACTGACACTTGTTCTGTCCATCTGTCTATCTCCTCTGTCCTGTGGTCTCAGTATTATGGATCTGCATCAGCACAAGGACCCTTCATTATTATTTTATTTCATCCTACTGTAACGAAACCACATCTCCCCTCAGGATAAATACATGTTTTGAGTCCAATTCCGATTGATTCTAATGAAGCCCTGCTCACAATTATGTTGTGTATATTGTGTTAACAGAAAAGTGGCCCTTCAATAGAGTTTTTATTTGGCAGACAGTTAATAGATGTTTTATCTTCACGGCAGCGTTTCCGCCAGGCGGGCGTCTTGCCGTCATTTGACGCCCTTATTCAGCTCGGGACGCCCTGAACTCGAGCCGAGGGCGTCCACAAATATTAATAATTCAAGAGAAGATCGAGGGTTTTTATCGTTTGAAATGACGAAAAGGAAAAAGGACAAGGATATCAGTCTGGTGGGATTCTTTTCAGAGTATTGAAGATCGTTTCTCCGACATCGGCGGTGCCTGCCACAGGACAAAACGGAACGTGCACGATTTAGACGTGATGGGGGGTTTAGTGGAGCACGCGCGTGAACTGCGAGCGCCGGAGCCTCGCAGCGGCGAAACTGAGGTTCCGTGGTAAACTGTGGTAACATGAAGAGACGTTTGGGAGCCGAAACAGCCGGCGGTTCAAGAGAGCCGAGCCAAATGATCCGGCTCACTAACGTAAAAAGACAGTATCTATAAGGGACGGCTCAAGTCAAACCCCCCCCCCCCCCCAGCTCTCGGGGGGGACGCCCTCTCAGCCCTGGTCTGGCGGAAACACTGCTTCACGGTCATCTGTATATTTGTCTTACTCTCTAATGCTGGTTTATTGTTTTGTTTTATGCTGCTGCAGAAAGCCACCCAGGTTCTGGTCCAGGCTCTCGTCATCTCACACCTAGACTATTGCAACTCCCTCTTGGCTGGTCTACCTGCATGTGCCATCCGACCTCTTCAGCTCATCCAGAATGCAGCGGCTCGTCTGGTCTTCAACCTTCCTAAATGTTCCCACACCACTCCGCTCCTCCGCTCCCTCCACTGGCTCCCGGTAACTGCTAGAATCCACTTCAAGACACTAGTACTTGCATACCATGCTGCGAATGGATCTGGCCCTTCCTACATCCAGGACATGGTTAAACTGTACACCCCAGCGCGTGCACTCCGCTCGGCATCAGCCAAACGACTCGCTGCACCCTCGCTGCGAGGTGGACCCAAGTTCCCATCAGCAAAAACACGTGGGTTTGCTATCCTGGCTCCAAGATGGTGGAATGAGCTCCCCATTGACATCAGGACGGCAGAAAGCCTGCACATCTTCCGGCGCAGACTGAAAACTCATCTCTTTAGATTCCACTTCGAGCGATAGAATTACTATCAAAGCACTTATATACTAATAAAGGACTGGCTTATCTAAAGCCAGCTGACAAAGCACTTATATACTAACATAGGACTGGCCTATCTATCTATAGCCAGCTGAGTAGCACTTGAAATGTGTGGCTCTATGATACCTGTTGTACTTATATGATTCTGTTTTTCTTCTGGGCTGTGTCTTCCTGGTCGTATGTACTTATTGTAAGTCGCTTTGGACAAAAGCGTCTGCTAAATGCAATGTAATGTAATGTAATGTAATGTAATGCTGCAACTAATTGGGATTAATAAAGTACATCTTATCTTTCTGGAATGTCACTTGTTAAGATAGAGAACTAGTACTTGTTATATACAACCAGAGAGGGCACAAGTACACATCCTTTACTCAGGTAGAAGTACAGATAGTCGTGTTTAAAATACTCTGGTGAAAGTAGAAGTACTGACTAAACTTCTTTACTCAAGTAAAAGTAAAGAGGCTTTGAAATGTACTTCAGTAAAAAGTACCCATAACTAGCAGCTGTTTTAAAGAGTACCTGACCTCCCTTTATATTAATAGAACAATAATGTCATTGTTAGCTAATGAATGTTTCCATGCTGAACAACGGCAACATGACAACGTTTCCATTGGTCCCTCTTCTTTAGAGAAGACCAGGAAATGATGGATACACGGATCGTGTTCAAATCAATAGGCACGCAATGACTCTAAAGAATAATGATCACGCATCAAACACACATTCAGACTAAAGGAACCAGCTGTTTGGGAAATGAGAGAAGTAGAAAGTACAGGTATTTGAGTTCAACATGTAAGAAGTAGAAAGTACAGGTATTTGTGTTCAACATGTAAGAAGTAGAAAGTACAGGTATTTGTGTTCAAAGTGTAAGAAGTAGAAAGTAGTCCGAAAAGTAGTGGAGTAAAGTACTGATACCAGAAAAATGTACTTAAGTACAGTAACAAAGTATTTGTACTCCACTACTTCCCACCTCTGTATACAACAAATAGAAGATCATCAGCTCACCTCCAGCGTTGGTGATGGTGACAGGAACCCCCTGCACCTGGACCCCATTGATGCTGATCGTCTGCACGGCCTGCGTCGCTGAAGTCAGCTGAGACGTGTTTAACGAAATCATTCCCCCCGCAGGAGCGATTTTAGCCAGAGTGCGTTCCTTCTTCCCGCCCTGAAGCGTCCTCTTGATGCTGGCCTGCGGCGGGGAGTTGGTGACGACCGCAGTGGTTTGGGTCGATGAGGTGGAGACCGAGTCCTGGAGATGAACCGTCTGCCACTCACCTGATGCTGTTTTGAAGAGGAACTGACGGAGAGAAAAAACGAGTTTTATTTATGTACTGGATTCCACATTGTAGTTTGTGCTTTACATCACGGTGTGTCTTTTACTCGGGGAAAACATAGGGTTAAGGTTAAGTGGATCGTGATTTTTGTAACTTGAAAAGGAGAAATATAAATGACATACAATTGAACATGGGTGAAAGAGCTATGGTAGGTGGAAGAACGACATTTTAATATATATAATATCTTAAGATGTATAATCTTTGTCGAAATAACTTTTCCATTTCAACCTTTTTATCCGGGTCTTTCTCCGTTCCCATTTGAAAAAAACTAGTGATACAGCCAGGACGTACGTGATTAGGTTGTTTTCAAGAGAATGGCCACTGTTTTAAACAGCTGTTCTTCTGTATCAGTGTATATTTATGTATTTTATTTGATATACTGTGACTTAGTAAGGCAGAAAACCATGGCCAGGATTGTCCATACAAGAAACGTTCAATCTCACTTGGGAGTTCCTGATCAAATAAATGAAAAATGTAAAGCAACTTAGCTTCAAACCTTTAGTAGAATTTCATATCAGGGTCTAACCGGGGAACAGGGGCGAGCTCCCTCAAACCAAAATGCCAATTTCCCCGTGAAATGTTAAATTGATGCCAGAAAACAGTATTTCTGTTCGTCAAAATGGCATTATTATAGAAATAGGACAATGGTGTCCAATAGACGGTCAGACAGCTTTGTTTTTACGGAGTCCTGAATGAATAGAAAGTGACGTTAGCCTCCTTATACTATATTGACTGAAAACTCATCTCTTTCGACTCCACTTCGAGCGATAGAATTACTAACAAAGCACTTATATACTAATAAAGGACTGGCTTATCTATAGCCAGTTGAGTAGCACTTGAAATGTTTGGCTCTATGAAACCTGATGTACTTTATGATTCTGTTTTCTTCAGGGTTGTGTCTTTCTGGTCGAATGTACTTATTGTAAGTCACTTTGGATAAAAGCGTCAGCTAAATGCAATGTAATGTAATGTATATTTATCTAGAAAAAAACCCTGGTTACCTGAGTTGGCGTTGGCTCTGATTGGGTGACCTGCAGGCTCGAGGGGGCTGAGTGTCTCTGAGGGATTGTGGGTAATGTGGCGGATGCAGCCTGCACCACCTTCAGAGCCTGCTGGGGGATTTGAACCACCTGAGACTCCTGTTTGGACTGAACCAGCTGGACCTGCTGCACCATGGCCGGCTGACCAGGACTCTGGACGATCAGGAGGTTGTTTCCCGCCTGGAAATACAGAGAGGTTAGTCTGGGAGGCGTTTAGCCAGTGGAGCGGCGGGGCCATCGTCCCTAACCACCAACTGAAGGGGGACACATTCAGCGTGTTTGGATCAAGGCTGCAGATTTATAAAAAGGAATGTTGGGATGGAGTTATGTCAGGAAAAGTTCAGTTATGGCATCTCTGCCACCAGTAAACCACTTTTAATCACGTCTTTTGGGGGTCTGAACAAGCTGTAAATACACTGGTGTGTATGTCATAATAGAAGCATTTCAATTCTATATTCACTCTTCTTTGTTTTTCCCAATTCAAGAGGATAATCTCCAAGTCTTTAGTGGCTTAATATTCCGTTAACTTCACATTACATACAGTGAGTTTACGTTTTCTTTTGTGCTAACGCAGCTGGGAACGATGCTTTTCAGGGAGGTTGTACAGTAGTTGCCATGGTAAAGATGCAAAGAAAGATATTGTATATTATAAATTTAATCCTATTTTTCTTCCAACAGTTAAATAGGGTTATGTTTGGTCAATTTGTTGATTTGCTAATTAACTGAAAATGTACAATAATGATATAACAATAAAAGGAAATATGTTACATCAAAGTTATTTTGTTTCATATCATCGTATAATGCGAATTTGTGTTACGGACTTTTTTGGACCAAAAACGTATGCTAAACTCAGGGTTCACTTCCTGGCTTTGTCCCACATTTTCAATTAAATGTCACGGACGTATTCAGTCCATTAGCTCCACCAACATTTAAATATTGGCTAAATATACAAATACACATTCTCTCCCAGGCGAGTGAACCTGGAATTAATCATATGCTATCAAAGATACTGTTTCGTTAAGATCTCACGGCGAATTGTAAGTGGCTACTGCCTGAGATCGCATGCTGTGGTTTTATTAAATGTGCCAACTGCTAGGACTGTCTTAGGGAAGATAGCTTTTAGATGCGCAGCTCCTCTGTCTTGGAACAGTCTGCAAAAGGAATGGAAGCAATTTGGTTCCACTAAATGTTTTTAAAGCAAGGATAGATGCTATCCAATCGGAAACTTGGAACCTGTAAATGTTACTAGCTATGTAAACTGTAAATATGCTGTATTCATGTGGAACCTACTTGCAGCAGGTCACCCTTGAAAAAGAGATCAATGATCTCAATGGGATTCACCTGCATAAATAAAGGTTTGAAATGAAATGAAATGAAAGAGCTTCTCTGCCACCTGGATGATGTTGTCTCCAGCTTCGATCAGTATGGTCTCCATCTCTGATGTTGGAGAGGGAGGCTGAGCAGGAGGCGGAGCATAAGCATTCAGAACTATCTTCTTCTTCCTGCCTCTTCTCCCCTTCGCTGGAGCAGCTGCTGTCTCCGTGATAAACTGAGTCCCGCCCATCTCTCCCGTCGCCACGCTGAGCGGCAGCTGCACCACGTGGGAGTTGTTTGATTTACGCGATCTGGGGGAGAGTTTGATAGCTAAACTCTTCTGTGGTGTGATGGGAGTGTTGGCAGCGTTTTGGGAGGGTACCGTCATGGGAGTGGTGATTATGGCCTGGTTTGTGCCCGGTATGAGTTGGATCTGACCTCCTTGTGGCATCATCTGGATGGTCTGAGCCCCTTGGATCTGAGGCATCATCTGGTACTGGATATTGGCGGGTGCAGAGTTGTTACTTCGGGCCGGGCTCTGCTGGATTGTGAGCACGATGGGGCTGCCGGGGGCCGAGGAGCCCAGGCCGGCAGGAAGCTGGATCACATTGCCCTTGGCTGAGAGGAAGCCCAGGTTTTTGGGAGGAGCGGGGGCGATGGGAGCAGGTTTTATGGGGAGGAGGCGGCGAGGCTGAGGCTGAGCTGGAGGAGAAGTGACGGGAGCCTGAGCAGCAGGAGGGCCGATTTTACTACAGGTGGCGGCAAGGAGGGCGAGAGGAGAGGGCTGGTGGTCCTGCAGGGAGACAAACACTTCCAGTCAGACATAACACACACAGCAGGCAGTAAAACCAGCATGATTAGACACACTTACAGAGCGATAAGGGGAGATAAGAGGCTATCTCCTACAGCACTTTGGGAAAGAAAGATCTGTTAAAATAGGCCAAAAACACCTCAATCTTGTTATGGTTTTTAGTGAATGATCTTTGCATTGAAATTATTAACCTTAAACTTGTTATATATAAGAAAACAACTAATATTATACAATTTACGGTAATCAAAAGCTCAGATTATATTGAAGTCTCACTGCCATATGCACTAAAAACAGCTTGAGAGATAAGGGGAGATAAGAGGCTAAAAGAATCTCCTACAGCACTTTGGGAAAGAACTTTGTTGATGCCTTTAAATCCTGACTGAAAATGTTTTCTGTTCACTTTGATCTTTCCTAATATCACCAGCCGGGTACACCAAAACCCTCTTGTTATTTTAAATGAATAACCACAGCCTTAATTAAAATACTCTACTTATCTTCAATATTATATGACATTTTATTGATAGCCTCACTGCCGTTTGAACACCTAAAAAAAGCCAGGATTATTTCATTTAACACATAACCTGTTCCCTAAAGCCCAACACTCAGCTCCGATATTAAATATTACAACATTGATTGTGTATTATCTTCAAGCCATCATTAAAAACTCACCTGCTCACCATGGCCTTTGACCCCTAACCCATCACAGTCCCCCTCCTTCCACTCCTACTGCTATTTATTTAATGTGTACTTAAGAGCGGTGAATCATCTTAGATACAGGAAGCGCTCAAACGTTTGTGTGAGTTTATCTAATTTAGCAGTGATTCCATGTCAGCCACAGCTTGTTACAAAAAACCTGACTGATAGTGTGTTTAACGAACTTAAACTAGCTTTATTAAATGTCAGGTCTTTGGCAGGAGAAACATTTTTAATCAATGATTTTATCACTGACCACAATCTCGATTTTATGTTTTTAACGGAAACTTTGATTGAACAAAATAACAGTGCAGCTGTTCTTATCGAATCAACCCCTCCCAACTTTAGTGTTATGAGTCAGGAAAGAATGCATAGGAGAGGAGGTGGAGTTGCTATTTTGTTCAATGCT
This sequence comes from Harpagifer antarcticus, assembly GCA_902827135.1. NCBI lineage: Eukaryota > Metazoa > Chordata > Actinopteri > Perciformes > Harpagiferidae > Harpagifer > Harpagifer antarcticus. Next base: position 136,850 of record CADEHL010001225.1, on the reverse strand, counting down.
GTCTATAGTGTGTATTGACTTTGACCATCTAGTCATTGTTGGTGATTTTAACATCCATGTTGACAACCCCCAGGACAGAGGGGCAAAAGAACTGTTTTGTGTTCTTGATAGCTATGGACTGACTCAGCATGTGACGGAGCCCACGCACAATAAGGGGCACACTCTGGACTTAATTATCTCAAAGGGTCTGAATATCTCTAAGGTTGTGGTGACTGATGTTGCGCTCTCTGATCATTCCTGTGTGTTCTTTGAGAGCTCTATTTCTGTTCACAAAAATGTTCAAAAAGAGGTAACCACAAAGCGATATTTAACTGACAATACTAGGGAAATGTTTACTCAGAATTTTTCTTCCACACTTGCCCCTGCTAACCTCTCAGTAAATGAGCTAGTAGATCATTTTAATTCAAAAATTAAAAATGTTATAGATGCCATTGCTCCAACTAAGGTAAAGGAAGTGACTGGGAAGAAAATATCTCCATGGAGAAAGGCCATGACCGTGAGAACAGAAAAAAGAGAATGTCGAAAAGCTGAACGTAGGTGGCGAAAAACAAATCTCCAGGTTCACTTTGAAATCTATAAAGAGAGACTTGGCCTTTATAATTTGGAATTGAAAAATGCACGACAATCGTTCTTCTCTGACATCATTACCAAAAACAATGCATGTGCCTTGTTTGCTACCGTCGACAGACTAACTAACCCCCCAGTGTCAGTAGCCTCTGAATTTCTATCCACCAGGGCGTGCAATGATTTTGCCTCCTTCACTGACAAAATTCAGAAAATCAGACAAGCAGTCAGTGCCTCTGCATCAGGAACAGCAAATGTGTTGTCTCTGTGTCCACTTAACATCAATTCAAACACCATGACACAATTCCATCAGATTAATGATAAAAACCTAGAGGACATTATTCAACTTCTGAAATCCGCCTCCTGCTGCCTTGATATTATTCCAACAGGATTTTTCAAAGATGTTTTTCGTTGCATGGCCTCAGATCTACTTCATATAGTAAACAAATCTCTTCACTCAGGTATTTTTCCACAGGCCCTGAAAACTGCAGTCATTAAACCGCTCTTAAAAAAGAATAATCTATATGCTTCAGTAATGAACAATTACAGGCCCATATCAAACCTCCCATTTCTAGGTAAAATCATTGAAAAAGTTGTTTTTCAACAGTTGAGTAATTTCTTGCATTTAAATGACTGTTTCGATGTGTTCCAGTCAGGCTTTCGTCCAAACCACAGCACTGAGACTGCTCTTGTAAAGGTCTTCAATGACATCCACTTAAACACAGACAGTGGCAGAACTTCAGTATTAGTATTATTAGATCTCAGTGCTGCGTTTGACACTGTTGACCACAACATATTACTAGACCGACTAGAAAACTGGGTGGGACTTTCGGAAACAGTTCTAAATTGGTTTGAATCCTACTTAAAGGACAGAAACAACTTTGTTTCTATAGGTAAATACACATCTGAGTTGACAAATATGACATGTGGGGTTCCTCAAGGCTCCATCTTGGGGCCTCTTCTCTTTAACGTCTACATGCTACCACTGGCTCAGATAATGAAAAACAACAACATAAGTTACCATAGCTATGCGGATGACACAAACATTTACGTAACAATTTCACCAGGAGACTATTCTCCAATTCAAACACTGAGTAAGTGCATTGAACAAATCAATGACTGGATGTGTCAGAACTTTCTCCAATTAAACAAAGATAAAACTGAGGTAATGGTTTTTGGAGCCAAGGCAGAACGTATAAAAGTTAGCGCTGAGCTTCAGTCTGCAATATTCAAAACAACAGATAAAGCCAGAAATCTAGGTGTAGTCATGGACTCTGACCTGAGTTTCAACAGTCACATTAAAACAGTTACTAAATCAGGCTACTATCACCTAAAGAACATATCTAGGATTAAAAGACTAATGTCGCAGCAGGATTTGGAAAAACTTGTCCATGCTTTTATCTTCAGTAGACTGGACTACTGCAATGGTGTCTTTACAGGTCTCACTAAAAAATCTATTAGGAAGCTGCAGCTGATTCAGAACGCTGCTGCTCGAGTCCTCACTAACACTAAGAAAGTGGATCACATCACTCCTGTTCTGAAGTCTTTACACTGGCTTCCTCTGTGTCAAAGAATAGATTTCAAAATACTGCTGCTGGTTTATAAAGCTTTGAATGGTTTAGGCCCAAAATACATTTCTGACCTCCTGCTAAATTATGAACCATCCAGATCTCTCAGGTCTTCAGGGACTGGTCAGCTTTCTGTCCCCAGAGTCAGAACTAAACATGGAGAAGCAGCGTTCAGTTATTATGCTCCAAATATCTGGAACAAACTCCCAGAAACCTGCAGGTCCGCTGCAACTCTGACTACTTTTAAATCCAGGCTGAAGACTTTTCTTTTTGTCGCTGCTTTTAATTGAACTATTCATATCTTAAACTGCACTGTAACTTTTATCCATGTATTTTTTCTTTTAATGTTATTATCTTTTCTTTTTAATGACTGATTTTAAATGCCATTGTCTTAATGTCTTTCGTTTTTTGTAAAGCACTTTGAATTGCCTTGTGTTGAAAGGTGCTATATAAATAAACTTGCCTTACTTTATTATTTGCCCCTCTTGTTTGTTCACCATGTAAAGTGGCCGTGGGCCCCTTGAAAGGCGCTATACAAAATGTAATCTATTATTGTTATTATTAATGATAAATCTGTTTCTATAATAAAAAAAAGGGGGACATCTATCACTCAGTTGGATCCTGGCAGGAAAATGTCCCTCTCGTTTTTCAGCGTCATGAACGCATCGTGGGTGAACTGAGGTAATGACGTCAGCAGAGAGAAGCCAGAGTGTAGAGGGAAGTGGGACTCTACATCTGGACGTTACTCACTTGTATGGAAACGTTGGAGGGCTGAAGGTATTCACTGGGACTGACAGCAACAGTGGTGGCCATACTGTCCTGTTGTTCTGGAAAAGACACACACACACACAGTCAGATTCAGGCTGCATCTATTTTCAGTGGATGGTCTGTCCAAGGACATCACAGGAGGACATTCATACAAAACAGAAACACATCGAAGGAAGACAAGCTCCATGATATCCTGCTGTAATTACGATGAATTCAACATCATCGGTTACACAATTAGGCTAAGCCAGTGGTTCCCAAACTTTTTCAGTCGGGCCCCCCTTGGGTAATTGGAAATATTTTCGGGACCCCCCCAACCCGGTTCCCATCTATATTGGTAGGATTAATTGTATATTGTTGTAAAAACATAACATTTTCTCTGCTGATAAAAAGAAGATACAAAGATCCAACTATAATTTTATATTTTATTATGGATTACACATGAACAAAAGTGCTTGTAATAGATACTGTGAATTAATTTGGCTGAGTAGTAGATTTTTCAATTCAAATTTCTTTAAGGAAAATATATTAATGAACTACTATTTCTACTGCAGGTTGCAAACGATCACATCACTTTACCATGCCTATTCCACACTAGCTTATCAATTACTTGTGTGTGCTTGCTTTCCCTCGCAGATCTGCTCAAACCGGGCTGTTGTTTTGAGACTGCCCCTCTCAGTTCATTCTCAATGTTCAGCTTTGATCTGTATTTCGTTTTGATGTATCTCACTCAAGTAGGATGTTGCAAAAGGCAGCAGTATGCCCACAGCTCTCTGACCAATGAGATATTTTCGAGCAGTGTTTGTTTACAATTGAATAATAATAATACATTTGATTTATATAGCACACTTTATAAACAATGTCATCTCAAGGTGCTTCACAAAGCTAAAAGGAGAAAATTATAAAATAAAAAAATCTTCCCACGCCCCCCCTGCAGTACCTCCGCGACCCACCAGGGGTTGAAAACCACTGGGCTAAGCAATAAACATAAAACGTGTCAGGGTGTACGAAAATAGTTGCCCTTGTAAGACATTAAACTTACAGCTGAGAAATATATTAATATGTTATTCTTTCTATTTCTTCCATTATTTGCCGTCACCAACTCAGTCAATAAACCCACAATGTTGATGATTATTTATTAAAATTGTCGTAGCAAAGTTAGCAAAGCCTCCAATATTTGTTTTAATGACGATATTGATATGACACTGACTATTACCCACAACAGAACAACATTATACATTAAAGCACTTTTTTAACTGATAAAACCTGCACACGTTGCACATTTCTTCTCCACACTACCCATTTTAAATCAGCACAGCTCTCCACTTTAAATATGGTATATAGTATTGTCTTTATTTTTAATTGGTTAGAAATGTCTCAAGATAGTTTTTTTTTTAAATAGCTGTCATAACGGCTCTATTTTTATTAAATGTAGCTACGTATTATTCTTTATCGTATGCACCACAAACACCAAAGCAAATTCCTTGCATGTGTAAACCTACTTGGCAATACAACCGATTCGGATATCAAGGTATTTGTGATATTAAATGTTTCTCCATACGTTACCAGCCAAACCTAAGATTTGCATCGACATAACTACACAGTAGCTATGTATGTAAGACTAATAAAAGCCTTGAACCATAGTTAGAATACTAAAGAACAGTGCAGGTTTAAAACGTATCTAATAGAGGGCCACAGTGACGCGTCCTAAAACCCGGAAGTAAGCTGCGCATGGGTTCCTTCCGGTTCCTTCGACAAAAAACAATGCGATTTCTCCATAGATTTTGGAAAATAGCTCGAAATAAGGTCTGTGGTTGACACTGTGGTTTAGGACGCGTCACTGTGGCACTCCATAGTCGTACATTTATTTGGGTACAAGGTAATTTTCACACTGTAAAATATAGCTGTCTGGGAGGTAGGACAATTAGTTGATCATCTTTAAAAACATTTGGTAAAAGTTCACACAGTATGACCTTCAAAACACCAGTATGCTGATTTTTAAAAACAGCTTTGATATCTCTGTTATACACTATTTGAAATGTTGGCTAATAAAGCTACCATGTGCACACATCCATTTGATCACATTGAGTGCTACTGCGTGAACCAGCTTATTATTAACTTCTAATAAAACATCATTATGACACCTGAAAATGTGCATAATAGGGCCCCTTTAAACATTTTGAAAGCACAAGCCGCATTTGGATATTGTGCAAAAGCTCATGTTAAATAACTGACATGCTTTTCCCATAATCATCTAAAGTGCTGGTTTACTTGACTGACTGACCACGTTATGTTCGCTCCTTGAAAAATATTGATTAATGAATTAACAAATAACAAAATAACTGGCCAAAATTCGCTCTCACCGCAAATAACTGCATCATTGGACTGCAGTCATCACTCATGTCTTAATTATTATATACATTTGAAGACACCCAGCATAAGTACTTTTAGGGCAGGCTGCCCGATGGTTTAGTGGCAGAGTAAATCTTGAGCAATGCAGCCTAATGGCCCAAAAAGGTTGAGGCTGTTACTGTCAGAAAGATTTGCTCTGAGGGAAGAGAAGATCCACTCAGGACTTACAGCGAGGGACCAATTCCACTAGTCATTATGGCCTGAACTGCAATACAGGTGGAGAATATATCCCCTAAAATAAATTCTACTGCAGAAGCCAATTTTAGGGGAGGCATACAAAAAGTGCCTTAAGGGTGTAATTTGTGGTTTTATGCAGAAGTGCTGTTTTTACAGGTTTAACTGAACTTAATTTAACTTGTAAAACAGAGCTCAAGACATGTCAGATGGCAAACACTTGAAATCAGACAGCAGGTGACACTTAACCACATGACAGCCACAGAGAGCTGCTCTGGCAACCAGCAACACAAGTGAGAAGTGCAAAGGCTGCTGGGAACTCACTGATTTGTCACGGATGTACTGCAAGAGATAATGATTTCCCCATCGCACTGATGAGCCATAAAGTAGAGCAGTGTGCCTCTAAAGCAGAGAGCTGCAGTTACATTCAAGTCACAGGGCTGAGCATTTGTTTTTCTAAATATAAATACATAGCAACTTAAAAGAGACATAGTTTAGCAAATAGTTCAGCTGCTATGAAAGTATTCCCAGAGTCCATAAAGGCTTTACAGACATAGTTAAAAAAAATATAGTCAACAGTGGGAATAGATATAAATAAATTAAACTAACAAGATGTGTTGTTTGCTTTGTGCAAATGGTGCAAGGACACTTATGGCGCATTTCCACTGCAGGGCCTGGCTCGGCTCAGTACGGTATGGTTAGGCCTTGTTAGGCCAGGCTCACTTTATGCTGCGTTTCCATCACAGTTTAGTAGCTGGGGCCGTAACTATAGTAACGCAGTGTAGGCGGAGTCGTGACATCATCTTCAATGAGAACCAACATCAGCCGTTAGCGGTTAGCCCTCAGAGCTCACAGCTCCTTATATCTGTTCATACACTAGACACAAGTTAAACAAGTACAAACCACAGACTGCCTGTGTCATGGTGAGGTGGTAACGCACACTGGGGCTTCAAAACAGTCAAATTCACACCGACACTATTTAAGTCGGTTGTTCTGAGGGAGTGTCAAAAATACTATAACCACAAAATCAACTGCTTAATTCTGACAGCTCCTCTGTATGTGCTGAACCTTACCCTGGCAGTAAATAACCTCTGTGTTGGGTTGCTGATCAGCAGACCAAACCGGAACTACTTCCTGTAGAGCTGAGGGCCTCATTAGGTGAACGTTTTATAAAGGCAGCTGTGGATCACGGTGCCAAACACTTCACTGTCAAACCAAAAGACTTTCACACAGGACTACCACAGCCTGTGAACCACTAATCTCTGATGGCTTAGATTCCATTTGAGCAGTGGTGGGAGAAGCATTCAGCTAATGTATTCAATTAGAAGGACTAATAACACACTGGGAAATACTCCACTACAAGTCAAAGCCCTACTTCAAGTACATGTATAACGCAAAATACACTTACAGTATGAAAAGTACTTATTGTGCAGTAAAATGTTCCACCATGTTCCTTGTAGTGTGATTATTATACACGATGGGTTGTGATTAATATAACTGTGTATTTTGCATTTCACAGCCATGGATGTTTAATCTGCTTTACACAGTTGGGTAGATTTGTTGCTGAGCTATGAGAACAAAGTATCTCCAAAAAGTCAACTATTCATGCGCTAAGAAAAGCCGCAGTTTTCCAGCTGATCCAAGAGGATTTTAAATAGTTTATTTAGCTTAAAAAGTACACAAGGAAAGATGTCATCCTGTAGTTCACTGTCAGGTTCAACACATCTTGGGTTTCCCTGGACAGAGAGAGGATTACAAACTCTAATAAAGCTGTCAGTGGAGCACAAAGGCAATATTGTCTTTGAGCAGAAGTATAGCGTAACATGCAATGTAAATAGTACCTCAAATGTGTCCGTAAGTACAGTACTTGAGTAAATATTAAAACAAAGTATGCATCAACCAAATTATTTGTACAGAGAAGGGTTTTACCGGTTCATCAAGTGAAGTTAGTTGAAATTAGCTCAACTTTTCCCAGCTGCTACATGTCAGAGTGAACACATTAATGCACTGGTTCCCCACTTTGAACAGGTGGGCCTTTTCCAGCCCCACCTGCTCCTCGCTGCTCCAATCAAATGGTAGGCCAAGCTTAAAATTGTCAAATGTATCGTTCTATAACCGGGGTCTCCAACCTCTTTTAGGATGAGAGCTACTTTCACTCCTCTTTTTCAGTTTCACTGCAGTGTATATATTTAGCACATTTTAACATTATGATAAGCTGACCTTTAACCTTTGTGTTCTGTTTGGGTCTGTGAAAATGTATGATTTATTTTTTAAACGTTGAAGTTAAATGCATCAATCTGGTGCATCCATGTGGAGACAGCTCTCAACACTCAGCTGTATACTTTTCAATAATCCAAACATCTTTAGAATATGATCACAACCAATAACAAATCATTTAAACTAGTGTATTCTTATCTTACCTATATTCAGTGTGAGAAAAAGTTTTTAGAGAGTACTTGTGAGTTTGGCAATTTACTTGTCCAAATACATTTCTCACTTGTCCAGAACGGACAAAAATTGGGGCCACTGGAATCTTCTTCTTCGTCATCGTATTTTACATTTTCCCACGGTTTTTACGACACCGCTAACGTAAGTGAGCGGTGAGATTTTACTGCATCACACATAGGGTTGGATATCGTTTGGATTTTAACGATTCCGGTTCTGCTTTTCGATTCCGGTTATTTTCGGTTCTCGATTCCGGTTCTTTGAGAGGGTAAAAATAAGTCAAACTGGGAGAAAAATATAATTATGAAAACATTAAGTCAAATCTGTATTCCTATTTACAAATCACTTCATACTGTTTAATTTCTTACGGTTATTGAATACAATTATATAAAAATAATCTCTGCATTGTTTAGTTAGTTCTAAGTGGTGCAGTTTGAGAATGTACAATTGGCCCAGTCTCCTCTGATGTTACACTGCAACCTGCCTGTGAGACAGAGTCCAACCACACATGTCCAACACATAGGACATAACCTAATAATAATAATAATACATTATATTTATAGCCTATAGGCCTAGCGCTTTTCTACAACTCAAAGACGCTTGCACGCTTACACATGTCCTGCAATACACATGCTGCAGCTGCCCAGCTGCTCACTGTTTGTAAAAGTAAATAAATAGTATTTTCATTTCAATAATGTACTTTCTATACCCTGCTTCATAAACAATACTGATCCCTGTGCTCCTCCGAGTCTGGGGCTCCGGGGATGTGAGGACAGCGCGAGGACACAGACAGGGAGGCTGCTTCACTACATAAAGGAGATGGCGGTCAATATTAACAACACAGGAGCTAAAACGCTTAATAACCTTCATTACGTGTTAGAGAAAGAACATAAGAAAGTTTGACAAAGATGAGGCTGTTACACGGGCAGCGGATCTGCTGTGAGTAGAAAGAAAGAGAGACGCTGAGCTGCACCGTGCAGCGATCAGCTGATACGGAGCATAGAGAGAGAGAGAGCTGCAGTCCGCGGGGCTCGGCCTCGCCTCCTGTCCTCACAACTCTTATTAATCCCGGTACCGGACAATTGTTATTTGTTCCTACTCGGAAACGAGTTTTGCTTCCCAGCCCTGCCACTGTGCTGCACTTCCCGCCCCGCCCCGCCCCCGTCTGCGCCGAGATGCATTTCCTTAGGAATCGACAAGCAGAACCGAAACTAACATTTCTAAACGAACAATGGCGGACACGTACAATTTGCAAATGAGTTCTGTCTTTTGTAAACTGAATGTATCTATAATTTGTCAACAAACGTCACTTGTCTGCCGGACAAGTCAATTGACAGATCTACTTGTCCGATATTGTAAATAACACGTCCCGGACGGTGGGACGTGCACTTTTTCGCACACTGGTTACCTATATAGCATTCTTTCTTTTTATTTATGCACTAATCACTCCCCTTTTAAACTGTTTACTGTCCTATAGTACACATTGGAATGATTTCTCACTTTATTTTGTACAAGTAGTAGGGGTGTAACGGTTCACAGAAGTCACGGTTCGGTACGGGTTCGGTACAACAAGGAAAAGCAAAAAAAAGTTCCAAATGCATAATTTTTTTTGCTGTTATTTATTTTTAGCAGTCGTGCAAGTTTTGGTATGAAAATAAGGAACTCTAACATTTGGAATCATGAACTGAATTACACAGTTAAAAACAAACCACAAACAGTAACACTCAGGTGGCCATATTATTTATATTGGCTGATGTCAAACTAAAAGGTTAAATAAGCTACACAACTAAAAAGAATGTCTTGAAAATATTAAAATAAATAATAAGAAAGTGTTTGAATCACAATCAATAAAAGGCAATACAGAACTGTATAACATCTCCTGATGTCAACATATAAAATAAATACAATGATAAATATAAAACAAAATAAAATCTGTACCTTTAGGAGCAATGTCTAACATGTGTAATTAACTTGTGAGTGTGTGAGGCCATTATGCCTAAATAAAGGTGCTCAAGCTTTACTCTATTTTCAAGTTTGTCTTCAAAAAGATGAGTTTGTCTACGTTGTCAGCAGTGAGGGCAGATCTGTTGGTAACTATGGTAACTATGTCACCTGCCGTCGAGGAAACCCTCTCGCTGGGGACTGAGACTGACTCGGATGTGATTGAGCATGTTTGACGTGTTACCACTAGCATACCGCACCGCTGTCGAACAACGCCGACACACCGTCCTCGTCCGATCCACAACTCGCACCCCATCATTGTTGTAGTCCACAGGGAACCCGAAATGTTCCCACACAGCTGATTTAAAAGAAGCAGGTGGGTCTTCTAGCTCCTGTGTGTTGTGTGAACTCGCCGTAGCTAACTTTTCTTCTTCATGTATTGTGTTCGTTTTGTTGTGTTTTGTTCTTGTTCTTCATTTGTTATTTACGGGCTGCTGGCTTTTAGGCGCAATACCGCCCCCTGGATTATATATAGTGTAATACTGCCCTGAGTGACGGACTTTTTTCCCACTCGTAAAAAAAGGCGTATTCGCCGTGTGACTGCGTGTGCCGAACCGTGACGGTACGGGACGAATACGGATACCGTTACACCCCTAACAATTAGGCTATGTTAAATAGATAAAGGTTCTCTCTCTCTTTCACGTGTGTGTATGAGAGATTTTTACATATGTCTGCAAATGACTTTGGTTTCAGTTGTGTGTGTGTGAGCAGGCTCGGATTGGCCATCGGGAGATTCCGGACTTTTCCCGTTGGGCCGCTGCCGTTGGTGGGCCGCTGGCTCTGGCATAGGTGGGCCGTGGACTTTCACAGCGCCGCCGCCGCAAACACCCGCCGTTGTGAAGCTCTGGCGGCTCCGGCAGGTCTGGTGCTGTGAAAGTCCACCGCCGTTGCGAGTCTCCGGCTGTAATAATCCACTACCGCCCGCGAGGACACAGGTTCGATTCCGGCCTGAGGTCCAAAACATTATTTTTTTTAAAATAAAAAACAAATGATCTCCCATTCATCGCGTCCCACCTATCACATCTCTGCGCCCCACACTTTGAGAAACGCTGCATTAATGCAACAATAGCTGTAGTCAAATCATATAATCTATGTGATTCTGAACAAAGTAATTCTGCATACTTTAAGTACCTAAACATATCTTGCTGATCATAGTTTTGTATGTTTACATTTTGACTTGAGAGGTAATGATTACAGGACCTTTGCTTGTAATTGGGTTTTTCCATTATGAGGTATAACTACTTTTACTGGAGTAAAGATTTCGTAATACCAACGCTGCAAGTGATGCACACATAATAATCGAATCCAAAAAACATTAATCTATATACTATGTGGTTCTGAAAAAGGTAATTCTGCATACTTAAACGTACCTTAACATATTTTACTGCTCATACTTTTGTACTTTTACATTTTGACTTGAGAGGTAATGAATGCAGAATTACAACTTTAACTAAAGCAAAGTACATGAATACTTCTGCCACAACTGCAAGTGATTCACATATAATAATTGTAATGAAATATTATAATCTATATGATTCTAAAAAAGGGTCATTCTGCATACTTGTGTTTGGTACATTAACATATTTTACTGCTCATACTTTTGTACTTTGATTGAGAGGTTTTGAATGCAGGGTTTTCACTTCTAAGAAGGTATTTCTATTATGAAGTATAACTACTTTAACTAAAGTAAAATATCTGAATATTTCTATCACCACTGCCAGTAATGCACACATACTTACTCACATACTAAAAAAAACAGTGCGGCCTCAGAATAGCGCCGCCATCAAACACATACAGTTGGTTTACTGTGGCTAACGGTAGCTAGTTAGCATGCTAACTAGCACCACTGTTTAACCGGGGGGTAAAGCTGAAGTGGTTAGCCGCTAGCTTAAGCTGATTTTCCCTCAGTGCAGCTTAGTTTCTACTTATAAAACGAACCAAAATGGGACCGTTACTTGCTCCATCTTTGTATGTTACCCAGGAATAAATGGGCGGGGGGAAAGCACTGGAAACACAACTAACGCACCATAGATAACACTCGCATATTTGGCTAGCTGATGCGTTAGCTAGCCAGACAAACTCTTCGATACAGAAAAAGGCTGCCCTTTTTTCCGGAAGTGCAAACCTTATTTAGGTTCACCCAACTGCCCGAGTGGCCCCTACAAAAACACACTTATTCGTCCCATGTCCAGTTGTTTTCAATTCAATGCAAATATAATGTTTTAACAAAGTAGAATGTAATATAAACACCAATGTTTTAATTCCTACCCACCGCTCATGACGACATTCGCTCTCCGTGAGCCTTGAAGACTGAGTCCCGTGGAGGAGTCCGCCTGCGCCGCCGCTGCAACCAATCAGCGGACAGGGGAGTGTTGAGCGACAAGCAGGGTGGCCAATCAGCTTGAATTGTCCTTTTGAGTGAAATTTGATTGAGCCAATTGTAGTGCGAGATCTTTGTACGTCGTTCGATGGATAACGGCTGGACCAATTGGGTGTCGAGATAGTAGTCAACGGGGGCGTTTCAAAATGAAAAACCGAGAACAAGCGAAGGCCCTATTAAAGGGGGCATTCTGTTTCACTGACGTCCCCAACGTCCAATGTGAATATAGAGGGGCAGGTAGATCAAAACAAGAGTGACAACAGTGCTGATCAGTGAGCTTTGAGTCCATTTAAACCGCCCCATGTTTTATTTTGAGGAGCAGTCCGTTATGGGATAACACAGACTGCAGTAAGCCACTATATAAGTATTTATTTCCTTAAAAATTCGCCTTTAAAATCTCACACTGTGCATATGGCACTAACCTACACTTAAAGCATGTGGAATGAATTACGACTCTAGTTTATTATATTTGGAAGTCAAACTAAGTAATACTCAAAAACAACAGTCCACACATTTGTGCTTAGCCTCTATTGATTTTGTATGAATTAATATTTCCCTCTGGCTGTATATATGTATATTGTGCCATAGCATTATTTTTCTATTTCATTGTGATGGATTGATATCACTTGTAGTCTATCAAATGTAATAGTGATTATAATGTTTTTAAATACTGCCATAACCTCAAAGTAAACAGAGTATTAATGTATTTTAAATCACAGCAATGCCGCAATACTACATATCTTATACTCACCTGGCTGTTAAAAGCATGATTTCTAGTGATTACTGGCTGCAGTGGTGGAGGAAATACTGAGATTAATCTACCACACTTTAGAAATACTCTGTTCAAAAGGAAAGTCCTGCACAGAAAATTAACAATATTAGTAATTCATTCAAATGACTTGTTTTTGTTTGTAAAAATGTGACGTAACCAATAAATGTTATGTATATCCACTAATCCTTTAATTCTAATTATTAGTACTGTACCGTGTCGGGCGCGTCGGTTGTGTAATTTATAGCAAAACATCACATTTTAAACCTTGTTCCTATGTTTAGTATACAAAAGTTATAATTTGTTCAACAACTAAAGCTCTCAAGTAAAAGTAGAAAGTGGTAAGACAAGTTATGACTCATGTAAAGTGAAAGTACTTCAAATGTGTACTTTAGTGCAGTACTTTAGTACTTGGTTACATTCCACCACAGCCTGGCTCTGGCATGTGTGGAATGCAAGCTGTCCATTGAATCCGTTTGTTATTCAACCTGCACAATGGACTGTAGCTAAACCCCGAAACGCTCATTTGGTGAAGTGTATTCAAAGATGTGTTCTTAAAATGTCACTTCTTGTCACATGATTAGCTCTCTTACTAGCCTTCAGGATTATTGTTAATGTCATTGCATTGCTGCCAGTCTTTAAGGATGTAATCACAATGTGAATTCGCACTATCCTCCTTTAAATCCACTGTTATATCATCTCAAATGTTCATATGTCTATTCTATGCTAATGTTATGTCTATTGTGTTATGTCTTTTAACTGGTAACTGTATTCTATGTGATATACATTGTATGAGATATCAACTGTCTACTTGAAGCACTTTTGACTGCAATTCTATAAAAGGTGCTACAAATAAAGCTTATTATCATCGTACCGTCTTGTTGTCCGTCTTTTCCCACACAGATGATGACAACTCAGACTGCTGACTGAACTCAGAGCAGATTTGAACTCAGACGACTCTTTTTTATTGTGACGTTGGATCCGAACTCGACGATAGAGGCTGCCATGATTAATTACACTGTGATCTGAGTTTTCCAATTTAAACTGTATTGTAATATTATATTTTAACTGTACTATGTATTATTTTATTGACCTGTACTTAAATCATGTTTTATAATTGTTTGTGTGATAGAGATTATGCAATGTGTTGTAGTGTTTGTTGATTGTTATGTACCTACCTAAAGACTGCAGATGGAAATTAGCTATTAGCTCAAATCTGGCATAATTCATCTCTTCTCTTTTCTGAGATCAATATATTTGAATTCATGGACCTTGTTGAAATAAATACATTGTATATATATGATCCCAGCTCTCATCCTGCAGAGGAAATGTTCAAGTCGTGGCTCTCAGTCCCAGAGGTGGGAAGTAGTGGAGTACAGATATGTTGGTGGGGTTAGTAACTCACTTCAGAAACACTTGTTGTTATATTCCATGCAATGATCTTAACATCCCGATAGCAATGAATACATTAAATACTTTGACAATAAATACATAAAAAAATATCATCTCTGGAAGCCGTGGCGCTGTAAAAAGCACGACCAATCATCTGAGCCGGCTAAAGTAACTGGATGGCCTACCTGCCTGTCAGCCTTCCATCTGTGCACACACTGATCTCGTGCCCTCATTGGTCATGTGCGCGTTCGTGTGTGTTGGAGGAGGGGCTCTGTGAGGAAGTCTGAAGGAAGAGGCAGATTCTTTCCGTGTACTTTCAAATTCTAGCGCACTCGAGCTGGTTTCTCCATTCTTACCTTTATACAGTCTATGATTCTTGATTCTCACCTACCCTAACTTTAAGTACATTTCGAAGCCCATACTTCTTTACTTTTACTTGATTGAAGAAGTTTAGTCAGTACTTCTACTTTTACCAGAGTATTATTAAACACGAGTACTTCTACTTGAGTAAAGGATGTGTGTACTTTTACCATCTCTGGTCCTATATTCATGTTGCACTGTTGGAGGAGCCTAAGTTGTTCATTGGCATATCTACACTGTAGCTAATGTGCACATGACAATAAAGGATGTGTGTACTTCTCTGCTCCGTCCCCATCTGTCGTCCACATTCTCAGATCTGGCCTCCAGCGTTTTCATCCAACAACGATGGTCTGTCCCTCTCTCCCATTGGGTCACTACCTCGTGTCCCTGTTCACGTCCACCATGCATGCCGACCCTTTTCATTCTCCCAAAGAGTGACCTTATTCACCGTGCATCGTGTCTGTGGCTCTGCTGAGTAATCCTCTCTCTGAATTTATATTTAAAGTGCTCGGGAAACTAGAGTCTTGCTTTTAGCTAAAGCACGGTCTCCCTCTTCACCTGGAGTGTGCAGTAGTTAGCGTTGGAGGATGCAGATACTGTCTACCACCTTCTCCCCAGGCACCTCTGTGGAGAGCATCAGAGAGAAAGAGCTGCATAATTTACCCGAGATATCTCACTCTTTTTATCACTTAACAAGCTTCATGAGCCAGCCACAGGGATATAGCGCCAGAGTATTCAGCCTTAATCATTTCAAAGTGAATAGCTGCCGTTAAAAATGAAGCACTTGCAGAGGAAGCTCAAACAGAAGAACTTTGTTATATCGTGTTAACTGTCAGAGACTCATCCATGTGATGTATGCATATGCTTACTCTACATTCACTTGCTTCTGTCTGGATATTCCACATTAAACATTTCAAATGATGGAATCCATTGACAGAAAATGTATCAGCTAGATTTCTGATAATCTATGGATAAAATATGTCATATTTTAAATGGAAAAATGCCTGTTAATTATTAGTTATTTACTGTTTTTGACTTATTGTATAATGTGATTAAGTACTCAAGTACTTTATCATAGTACAATTTTGAGATACGTGTATTACTATAGATTTTGGAAGCAAATGTACTACTTTTTTACTATACTTATAAAAAATATTGGTTACTGGCAGCTTTGAAGAATAACATTATTATGGATTAAGCTACAGAGAGATACTTATTTCAGCACCTGTAATTGAAATGCAGTAAAGGTATATCTACTTGAAATTCTAAGTCTGAATTGGGCCATTTCACATGTAATGAGTACTTATATTTGGGGTATGTTAGATGTATACGGTACTAACACAGTTGCTATACGACGTTTGAACAGCCATATCCACTGGTGGAGTTAGTTGGACCTTATCTTGTTATCTTCTTCAATGTTAACTGCTATGAATGAAATGTTGGCTTTTGGAGAAACATCTACACAGCTAAATAACACAAAGCTTTGGGTTAACCTTTCTGGGCTCGGCAACAGGTCCTCAATATTTCCAATATCCTTATCAAATGAGGAACTCTGCAATATCCACCGCCTTAAGATATCCAAATTTAAAAATGATCCCACACAGCAAAGTTTATTTTTCTTGATTTTTTACTGAAAGCGCTGAGCCAGTAGCCAGCGTCAGGGTACTGAGAAATAGAATGAGCAAAACACACCTGGGCATTTCAACAAATAAATCCGACAGGTAGAGATGAGTCACGGCAGGTACACACACTCTGAGGCAGGGCATTCTGGGAAAAAAATGTGAGCTTTTAAACTCCTGGTACCATAACATCGAATTCAGAAAGACAATTACCCTTATAATCCTCTTACCTCTGAATCTAAAAAGGTAAGGCTTCTGTTCTGTGTTCTACCCATCAACATAAGTGCATTATTAATAAATAATAAATAAATAATTTATATAATCTCAACAATAAAACGTGACATCTTTTTCATTTTTTGCATTCAGAGAGGTGGCTATATTAAAAACAACTTCGTTAAAATCAGCTGTTTGTTTTGTTAATTGCATTTCTGAAGATATTCGTATCTTTGGTTTGTTTTTCCATATATGTTAAAATCACGTCATAGTGATCAATATTACCAAGTCATCTACCAACATAAGCCTCAATGTACCAGAATGCATTGCAACTCAAGGACATGTTGTGCTATTAGTATCAAAGGTAACTTAATTATTATAATTGGGCGACAAGTTTGCTATATGTATTATATGATTTCAAACAGCAATGCTCATCTTAAGGTTGCCAAGAGGCATTCTGGGAAATGTAGGAAATCAGTTTACATTCCTAAAGTGCATGAAACACAAAGGGACACAAAGCAACACGATGTTATTGTCTGAACCTATCATTTGATTGGATAGAGATTACATTTTTAGGCGACTACATCAACTAAAAATCTCTCATGTCAGAGGGAGATGAAAACAACGTCTTCCTGAAAAACCGATTTCTGTGACCTGATCAGGGCTCGATGACGGCCTGTCAAACAAGAGATGCTGGAGGTCAGGATTGTTTTGGGATTTTAAAAGATCTGCGGTTGTGCTCATTTAAGGCTGTTTCTGCAGGATATTTAAGCTTTGCATGTGAGATTTTAAGTGGGGAAAGGTCACATTTCTCCATGACACCTTAGCTAAATGCAGGGGGGAAAGCAGCAGAAAAATGGTGATAAGAACGGATGAGCTTGACTCAGATGTTCCAGTTGTTGTTAGTGGATTAAATCTGCCTGTTTTTCATTAGGTATAACAAATACATTATCTGTTACTGTGGTTTCCATTTCATTTAAAGTGACCTCAGTGGGACAGGTTCATCACTCACTAGTGTTGAGAAAAAACGAAACGCCCTTTTGCAGACACAGAAAGCCCAATCTTGGACTCATTTGCCTAAATAAAATAAAATGAAATGTTGTAACACAATCAGGCTCAAAAACACAATAAAAATAATTCAAAGGTTGAGATGTTTATGACGTCAAATCTTCCCTCTGAGAAAAACCCTTCCACGTATTCTATCATATATGTCTCTTTGCTATTAGCATCCATTAGCACTGTTGCTAACATTTTAAAGTACTTCTTCACCCCCATTTGTATAACAATGAATGACCTCAGTTCACCCTTGAATTCTTAAAAAGACGATATTTTTCTCACATGCCTCCACTGGCGAACAAACTATCTAAAAATGGTGAAAATTCTCACACAAAACATGTATTGTTCCTAATTCGTGTGTAGACTTGGATTAAACTGCACCTGTTGTGTGACATCTTGTAAAAGGATGTTTTAATATAGTTCTCCTGTTGTTGCAGCGCCCAGACATAACCTTAAACAAAGCTTGTAATACAATAAGAAACGGTCAAAATAAGTCTATAATAAAGTAAGTGATCAAGTGGAGAAGTTTCAAGGTGATATTAACTCTATTCTTCTGCAATTTCTTAAAGGATATTTTCGTTAAATCTTGTTTTACTCTGAGCCATGAATCTCCACTTAACGATCACTTCCATTCACCACACTTTTCAAATATATTCTTATAAATATTCTAAAGGTTTTTACATCGGGATGTGTTCATATATCATTCATTGCATCATTTATAGATCTCATATTTACTTATTTACTTCAAATCATAACGACTTTTCTCCATTTCATGACTCTTAATCCCCCATGGAGGCATGTGAGTTTAAGGTCACGGGGTGAGATTTTGATTTACATATGTTCACTTTGAAGCTGAAGTTTCCCTTTAAGATTCCATTTCTTTTAATAAATAAAAACAGGGTAACCTTAGTGCGATTACAGGCCCTCCAACATGGTGGCCTGTCCGTCTTTGACCCCTCGAGTGTGTGAATGCCCGGCCTCGTCGTGTGTATATCTCTTAATCCCAAAACTCTCTTTTTGACAGCATGGAAGGAAAAACAAGGAAACGGCAGCAAACAACAGTTGTACAAATCGACCAGTGCATTGTGTGTTTTTTAAAAGTCCAAGATCAGTAGCATCAGAAAAATCAAGTTCATCGTAATCCTCTTTTTCTCCTCCTTTTAGTTTCCACATGTTTTCTCAGGTGAGAACGTCTCGTCAGTCCCTCTGAAGACGAGGCTGAGTCCTCTGCACCTGAACGTCTCACTGACAGTTTTTCCCGCTGCAAACACTCGTCCGTCTTTTTAAGTTAGTCCGAGTCCAGAGAGAGGCGCGTCCGTCCGAGTCCGGCCGGAGACACGGAGACATCCAGGGACTGTGATTGGCTGATGCTAGAAGACTGGCAGACCAGTTCAGATCAGTCCTCCATTCACAAACCTGAGCAGAGACACGGGTAGAAATGTTTATTATTCCTGCAACCTATGTCTCCTGCATGGAACACAAACATCTGTTTACAGTCGTTTTTTATTATACCTGCATCAAACCTGCATCATGTAGGGTTAGGGTTAGGGGTAGGGGTAGGGTTAGGGGTAGGATTAGGGTTAGGGGTAGGGGTAGGGTAATGTTGTGAATCGAGTGGCCTGTGTTCGTCGTCCATTACATACGCCTGCCCATACCATAACCCCACCACCACCATGGGCCACTCAATTCACAACATTACCCTAACCCTACCCCTAACCCTACCCCTACCCCTAACCCTACCCCTAACCCTAACCCTAACCCTACCCCTAACCCTACCCCTACCCCTAACCCTACCCCTACCGCTCACACCAGATACTGACTGCTTTTCAGACCCCCCCCAGACCCCCCCAATAAAGCAAAACTGCACGTTTCAGAGTGGCCTTTTATTGTGGCCAGCCTAAGGCACACCTGTGCAATAATCATGCTGTCTAATCAGCATCTTGATATCACCTGTGAGGTGGGATGGATTATCTCGGCAAAGGAGAAGTGCTCACTATCACAAATTCTTTCAGATTTGTGAACAATATTTGAGAGAAATGGTTATTTTGTGTTTATAGAAAATGTTTTAGATCTTTGAGTTCATCTCATGAAAAATGAGAGCAAAAACAAAAGTGTTGCGTTTATATTTTTGTCCAGTGTATTAATTATTACAATTAATTAATTATTTATCTTACTCTATATTTCACTATATATGTTTGACTTTATTTCTGCATGTTACGGAAAGATGGAGATAAATATTTACTTTATTCATAATTACAAAATAATCTTGCTCTGTTTTTCACTTAACATTGTTTACCTATTTTGCATGTTCCTTGTGTCCCCTGCATATGAAACATACATCTGTTTGGAGTCTAAGAATTCATTTATATATTATTACAATACACAGTATTTTATTCCACTGTATAACTGTATGTTTTCTACGGAGCGCCCCTAGGGGACACGGAGAAGGATAGAAAAAGATTAAAAAAAGAAAAAGAAAGTTTTGCCAGATCTCGCAAACCCCCGTTGCAGTTTGTAGACGGCCCCTAAGCGGCCCCTAAGCACTCCTCTCCCTCCTCCAGCTGCAGATTGTGACCAATTCTTGATGTTTAGCTCGGATGACGGCGCGTATCGAACTGTTCTGATAAAAACGACTCTGCAGCTCCTTGTCTACCTTGCTATGATTGTAAAGTCATGTCTGTATTTTTACAACGTTATGTGCATCAGTTATTGATCCGCTAAATTCTAATCTGTCAATAACTCAGCTCAGAGGGACGTGCATGTCCCCTCGCTCTGAGTGTTCTCTTGAGGTGTCTTCACTTATGGGCCTATTGCCAAGCACTGATGTTATATCTTTATATTTAAGGCCAAGCTCAAAGTGAAATCGATGAACCGCTCCATTGTTTTGGTTTCTGTGTTGCCGTAGAAAAAAATGTTTTTCTTCTTCTCCATGTCCCCTAGGGGGCTCCGTACCATGTCCCCTAGGGGCTCTGTACCATGTCCCCTAGGGGGCTCCGTACCATGTCCCCTAGGGGGCTCCGTACCATGTCCCCTAGGGGGCTCTGTAGTTTTCTTTCATTTGACATGCATACAGTTCAATTATGTTTGCATTGTACTAGCATAATTGTGTCTCTTGCACTATTCTTATACTATTTCTATTTATGTCTCAAGGTTAGCATGTTAGCGTTGTTGAATGAGCCTGACACCTAATATTTATGTTGCCAACAAATGTGCATATGACAACAAAGCCTCTGAATATTTGAATCCCTGAGATTTTAAGGCAAGGCAAGTTTATTTATGTAGCACCTTTCAGCACCAGGCAATTCAAGGTGCTTCACAAAAATGAAAGACATTCAGACAAAGGCATTTAAAATCAGTCATTAAAAATAAATGCTAATAAAATAAACATTAAAAGTTACAGTGCAGTCTAAGATATGAATAGTTCAATTCTTTAGGTTCTTGATTTTGAATTTACTCAAAGAACCTCCCTTTGGAAATCCGAACATTTCCGTCCAGATTTTTAATTTAGACTGTTTTCACCATGTTTTGCTCGCATGACATCCACAATCGGACCCTCAGGAGGGTGTACTAGCCCCCTACTCTGCTTTGCGTTCCATAACAAAGGTAAATGAATCGAAGCTGCGTTCACATGTTCCTATCTATACTAAACATGTCTAATGAGTTAGTTGTGTGTGAATCTGATGAGTCATGTCAGTTAAATATATAATTATACTTTATATTTCCTCACTTGAGCTGCGAGGATCTCTGCTGCTACGTCTGCGACTCGGCCTCCTGCCCGCCCCCCGCCCTCCGGACGCTCTTGATGGACAGGTACGTCTCCTCCTCAGGGTCGTAGTAATAAAACTTACTCAGGTACGATATTAGCGGTCTGAGGAAAGAAGGGGGAAAACAACAATCAGATATTTGTGCCTGTAAAGAATTGTTTAATTGTTCTAAATGAACGGTGTCTGAAACTCTAAATTCAGCAAAAGTTAGCATCACATAACTATAAAGCCTAACTTCCATAAGTAAACAAACCGTCTAAAAATAACTTTTAATACAAAAGAAAATGGTCCTATGTGTATTTCTTAAATGTCGTACCTTATTCACCTGTATTTTATATCAAAATGTGTGGAATTTCTTTAAAGGCTTGTTCACACATCATTAAGAGAGCGATTTCTGGCACATTTTATCCCTCAAAACACGCCAAAAATGGTCTGATGTCTGGAGGGATACAAGCAGATATCCAGCATCCCCTCTGGGTTTTAAAATGGTCAACAACAGGTGAATATTTAACTGTTTTTCTGTAGTTTTCAAGCAGTACCTGGGCAGTGGAAGCTCCTGGATGTGGTCGATGCGGACCATTTGTCGGATGCAGAAGCGACAGAGATGTTGCAGAGACTTCACGTTGCTGAAGCGGGAAACAGGATACAGAAGCTGGACCGGGGTGGGAGGAAGCCCTGCAACACACACACATATTCATGATTCATTTATACACCTCCATTGGACTCCTTTGTTTACTTTGGGAACATAATGGCGTCACCACTACAGTATGTAACACTTGCGCTCCTATTGGCTGGCGCTCCAACACCTTGGACTATGTGTGTAATGTGTAAAAAAACACATGGTGAAAACTGTTCCTAAAACGCCACCATTGGACTCTTTTGTTTACTTTCGGGACATAATGACATCACTATGTAAGGCTAGTGCTCCAACACATTGTACGTGATAGGCTAAGGGGCGGGACATCTCTAAGCGGTTGACCAATCACAACAGAGCTGGCCAGTTAACCAATCAGAGCAGACTGGGCTCTGGTTTCAGACAGAGGGTGAAAAGAGGTGCTGCAGCACAGGCGGAGCTTTTTGAACATTGAAGCATGGAGACATGTCACAGTAGAAACACTATACTGATATACACCTGAACATCAGCAGGAGAGGACTCTTTAAAGTAGAGACACTACATACTGATATACAGCTGAACATCAGCAGGAGAGGACTCTTTAAAGTAGAGACACTACATACTGATATACACCTGAACATCAGCAGGAGAGGACTCTTTAAAGTAGAGACACTACATACTGATATACACCTGAACATCAGCAGGAGAGGACTCTTTAAAGTAGAGACACTACATACTGATATGAACCTGAACATCAGCAGGAGAGGACTCTTTAAAGTAGAGACACTACATACTGATATACACCTGAACATCAGCAGAAGAGGACTCTTTAAAGTAGAGACACTACATACTGATATACACCTGAACATCAGCAGGAGAGGACTCTTTAAAGTAGAGACACTACATACTGATATACACCTGAACATCAGCAGGAGAGGACTCTTTAAAGTAGAGACACTACATACTGATATACACCTGAACATCAGCAGGAGAGGACTCTTTAAAGTAGAGACACTACATACTGATATACACCTGAACATCAGCAGGAGAGGACTCTTTAATGTAGAGACACTACATACTGATATACACCTGAACATCAGCAGGAGAGGACTCTTTAAAGTAGAGACACTACATACTGATATACACCTGAACATCAGCAGGAGAGGACTCTTTAAAGTAGAGACACTACATACTGAAGTATGTCGTTATGACCTGAACATCAGCAGGAGAGGACTCTTTAAAGTAGAGACACTACATACTGATATACACCTGAACATCAGCAGAAGAGGACTCTTTAAAGTAGAGACACTACATACTGATATACACCTGAACATCAGCAGGAGAGGACTCTTTAAAGTAGAGACACTACATACTGATATACACCTGAACATCAGCAGGAGAGGACTCTTTAAAGTAGAGACACTACATACTGATATACACCTGAACATCAGCAGGAGAGGACTCTTTAAAGTAGAGACACTACATACTGTATACACCTGAACATCAGCAGGAGAGGACTCTTTAATGTAGAAAAAGAGAGGCATACCTCTTTAAAGTAGAGACACTACATACTGATATACACCTGAACATCAGCAGGAGAGGACTCTTTAAAGTAGAGACACTACATACTGATATACACCTGAACATCAGCAGGAGAGGACTCTTTAAAGTAGAGACACTACATACTGATATACACCTGAACATCAGCAGGAGAGGACTCTTTAAAGTAGAGACACTACATACTGATATACACCTGAACATCAGCAGAAGAGGACTCTTTAAAGTAGAGACACTACATACTGATATACACCTGAACATCAGCAGAAGAGGACTCTTTAAAGTAGAGACACTACATACTGATACACCTGAACATCAGCAGGAGAGGACTCTTTAAAGTAGAGACACTACATAGTGATATACACCTGAACATCAGCAGGAGAGGACTCTTTAAAGTAGAGACACTACACACCTGAACATCAGCAGAAGAGGACTCTTTAAAGTAGAGACACTACATACTGATACACCTGAACATCAGCAGGAGAGGACTCTTTAAAGTAGAGACACTACATAGTGATATACACCTGAACATCAGCAGGAGAGGACTCTTTAAAGTAGAGACACTACATACTGATATACACCTGAACATCAGCAGAAGAGGACTCTTTAAAGTAGAGACACTACATACTGATGTACACCTGAACATCAGCAGGAGAGGACTCTTTAAAGTAGAGACACTACATACTGATATACACCTGAACATCAGCAGGAGAGGACTCTTTAAAGTAGAGACACTACATACTGATACACCTGAACATCAGCAGGAGAGGACTCTTTAAAGTAGAGGTATACCATGCCGGGAATGGATCTGGCCCTTCCTACATCCAGGACATGGTTAAACTGTACACCCCAGCGCGTGCACTACGCTCTGCATCAGCCAAACGACTCGCTGCAACCTCGCTGCGAGGGGGACCCAAGTTCCCATCAGCAAAAACACGTGGGTTTGCTATCCTGGCTCCAAAATGGTGGAATGAGCTCCCCATTGACATCAGGACAGCAGAAAGCTTACACACCTTCCAGACTGAAAACTCATCTCTTTCGACTCCACTTCGAGCGATAGAATTACTAACAAAGCACTTATATACTAATAAAGGACTGGCTTATCGATATCCAGCTGAGTAGCACTTGAAATGTTTGGCTCTATGAAACCTGATGTACTTTATGATTCTGTTTTCTTCTGGGCTGTGTCTTCCTGGTCGTATGTACTTATTGTAAGTCGCTTTGGATAAAAGCGTCAGCTAAATGTAATGTAATGTAATAATACAGATATGAACCTGAAAATGAGCAGATTAATTCCTCTTCCTGTCGTTGGTATACTAGTTATCAAAATCTCCAAGTCCTCCCTCAGAGCTGATGTTTAAACACCAAACCATGAGCTGAACCTTAAAACATAAATCAGTGAGTGGGAGGAAAAATGAGGATTTGTTGCTCAATAAAACGCCTCCAAACTTTTCTCTTTGCTCACTCATTGATTTGTGATGCAGCAGGTATTACAATAAAACCAGAGAGCTTATTTTTGACTCAACAAGGATAAAAAGATCTACTGTTATATTCATCCTTACTCTAATCCTTAATCTAATATTATTCAATTGAACTGCCATTCCAATCTGAACCCAAAACCAAAGCAATAACAACAAGTGTTTTGTTAGGAGAATATCTGGTCACAAACTCACATGGGAATCAGGGGTTGAAGACGTTTTGCAATATTTTATTAAAGTAAAATAATTTTATATTCTGTGTCTTCATTGTATTTTTTAAATCTATGAATGCATTGAATTAAATAAAATGCTGGGTAATAATAACTATTTTTTCCCTATTATTATTATTATTATTCCTTATGGGATGTAAAAAGGGTAAAAAAGTAAAGTAAGTAAAGTCCAAGTACCGCAAATGTGCACTTAAATACAGAGTTTAAAGGTAGGGGTAGGTAAGAATGGAGAAACCAGCTCGAGTGCGCTAGAATTTGAAAATACACAACCGGAGAAATTCTGCCCCTTCCTCACAGAGCCCCTCCTCCAACACACACGAACGCGCACATGACCAATGAGGGCACGAGATAAGTTTGTGCCCCGATGGAAGGCTGACAGGCAGGTAGGCCATCCAGTTACTTTAGCCGGCTCAGATGATTGGTCGTGCTTTTTACAGCGCCACGGCTTCCACAGATGATATTTTTTATGGATTTCTTGTCAAAGCATTTCAGATATTCATTGCTATCGGGATGTGAAGATCATTCCATGGAATATAACAAAAAGTGTATCTCGAGCAGGTTTCTCAAACTTACCTACTGCTCCTTTAAGAAAATGTGTTATTACATACGATCATTGGAAATCCATGTAATTATTGTAAATGATTTGACTACGCTAATGTGGCCAAACAACATCTAAAATCTCCCTATCTGCTGATCTGTGCTTCCACACATGCAGAAAGTACTTGAGTATTTGTACTTAGTTACTTTTCCAGCACTGATGTGAACACAAAAACAAACATTTGATGCATTCTCACAACCATAGAGGCTGCAGACGCACCGACGGTCTCAGGCACTTCTCACATCCATTTGTGATCGTCTCAGGCTGCGTGCAGATCTCTGACCTATATTTTACCTGGGACTCTGGAGCGCAGGAAGTAGAGGAATTTTCCGTTCTTGGAGTGCATGATGGCTCGCTCGATAAACTCCACCACCGAGTGGCAGCGGTCCTCAAACTTCGGGTGACACCACAGGCTGAACGTCCCTGCAGAGAGGGAGAGGAAATGTGTTTATTCTTTATGTTCCACGTGTAGCGTTTTATCATGCATAAATCAGAGCTGCATTCATTATGACGCATGTAATTACAGTAAACACATAAGAACATCCTGTACGAGTTAGCTGCCTCTGTGTTTTATATTGCAGAGACTTTTTATTTTACAGGAAATGTTTAAAGAAAAACAACAATAAGCCAAGCATGCCTGTGTTTGCTGTTTGTGCACATATATCCTACCAAAAATGTTCACTGAAAATACTAGGGAAATGTTTACTCAGAATTTTTCTTCCACACTTGCCCCTGCTAAAATCTCAGTATATGAGCTAGTAGATCATTTTAATTCAAAAATTAAAATTTTTATAGATGCCATTGCTCCAACTAAGGTAAAGGAAGTGTCTGGCAAGAAAATATCTCCATGGAGAAAGGCCATGAACGTGAGAGCAGAAAAAAGAGAGTGTCGAAAAGCTGAACGCAGGTGGCGAAAAACAAATCTCCAGGTTCACTTTGAAATCTATAAAGAGAGACTTGGCCTTTATAATTTGGAATTGAAAAACGCACGACAATCGTTCTTCTCTGACATCATTACCAAAAACAAAAACAACGCACGTGCCTTGTTTGCTACCGTCGACAGACTAACTAACCCCCCAGTGTCAGTAGCCTCTGAATTTCTGTCCACCAGGGCGTGCAATGATTTTGCCTTTTTCACTGACAAAATTCAGAAAATCAGACAAGCAGTCAGTGCCTCTGCATCAGGTACAGCAACTGTGTTGTCCCCATGTCCACTTAACATCAATTCAAACACCATGACACAATTCCATCAGATTAATGATAAAAATCTAGAGGACATTATACAACTTCTGAAATCCTCCTCCTGCTGCCTTGATATTATTCCAACAGGATTTTTCAAAGATGTTTTTCGTTGCATGGCCTCAGATCTACTTCATATAGTAAACAAATCTCTTCACTCAAGTATTTTTCCACAGGCCCTGAAAACTGCAGTCATTAAACCGCTCTTTAAAAAGAATACTCTAGATGCTTCAGTAATGAACAATTACAGGCCCATATCAAACCTCCCATTTCTAGGTAAAATCATTGAAAAAGTTGTTTTTCAACAGTTGAGTAATTTTTTGCATTTAAATAACTGTTTCGATGTGTTCCAGTCAGGCTTTCGTCCAAACCACAGCACTGAGACTGCTCTTGTAAAGGTCTTTAATGACATCCACTTAAACACAGACAGTGGCAGAACTTCAGTATTAGTATTATTAGATCTCAGTGCTGCGTTTGACACTGTTGACCACAGCATATTACTAGACCGACTGGAAAACTGGGTGGGACTTTCGGAAACAGTTCTAAATTGGTTTGAATCCTACTTAAAGGACAGAAACAACTTTGTTTCTATTGGTAAATACACATCTGAGCTGACAAATATGACATGTGGGGTTCCTCAAGGCTCCATCTTGGGGCCT